>OX388317.1:6189413-6789413 GCA_947579605.1 Athripsodes cinereus | reverse complement strand
TAGTTTAGCGTTTATCCAGGGACTCTGACAAAAGGCACGCAGCGGGGTTCCAAAACCACGACAACAAACCGCCCTTTACAAATACCTAATACTGAAAATGAAGTAGGTAGGTGTCTAAATGTCTATATCCAGTACCCAGTACCCACCCATCCAGATACTCGGTATTATTGTAAGTACTCAGATACCTAATTCAATACTTTCCTATCTGCATAAAATCGGTTTGTATTGAAGCATTCGAAAATCGAATATTTTTCTGAATGTGCAGTTTTTCATGACGTTTTCATGTCAGGATGTTTTTGTTTTTATTAATAAAGTATCCCGAGAAATTACATTATTACGAAGTATTTATTTGAAAAAAAAAATGAATTACAATTAAGTAATAGATACCTTGTATAATTTTATTTCTTCACAAATTTAACATTATGTTTTTTTAGTAGTGGGTAGGTACCTACCTACTTTTGACAAATTAGTCTACTAAATATTTTTATAGGAAAAAAAGAATCTCAAAAAATGTTAAAGTAATTATCTTAGCCTGGGTGTTACCTATATGTAAATATGTTAGTACTCATAATACAAGAGTCTTAGTTTGGGACTAGCTCGACCTGTGTGAATCGTCTATAATTATGTTATTTCGATTTGACATGATACACTTATCAAATAGTCATGACTATGTTCAGAAAATTAAAATCTAACATATCTATTTGTAGGTTTTATAAAAATAATCAAACTCAACGGTGTTATCTTAAAAATCACAAAATATTAATTTTAAATCATCATGGAACAACCTGTCACTTTAATTCACAATTCACTCACAACCACCATATATTACAAAAGGTGGCGCTTGAGTAGCAAGATATTAATATTCATACCGTCATGGTAGATAGGTACAACTCCTACTACAATATACCTTCTTTAGTATTGGACTAAAGCTGAGCGTAGTAGAGTGTGTATAAGTAGAAATATGCATACCTACCCAAGTAATATCCCCGGTATAGCTGGAGTTCGCGAGGGAGGTGGCGCGCGTATATACCGTACATACTATGTAGGTATTAGGTGGGTAGGTACCTACCTTCCATAGCAATACTACAGTTGTATATCCTGTGCTGCGTGCGGGGGTGGATGAAATGAGATTATTTGGGAAGACATACATACATACAACGCCCTTCTATCCCTTTTATATTCATACCTACATATTATATGCTATAATAATATTACGTAGATATAATATAACATACAGTCTCTGCTTGAATGAGTATAATAGTATGCTCGCCTATCTAAAGACGAAGGTACCTACATAGGTTTACTCACTGGTTTTGATAATTTCTTTCGCTGTCGTAGATTCATTTCATTCTACAGAAGTAGAGCATCTTTAAGTGATCGTTTTAAGAGATTTTTTCAATTAAATTTACTTTTTCAACGTAATTTATACTTAACAGAAATATCTAATTGTATTGGTGCGTAGATAGGCACCTATTGTTTTTAAATTAATTAAAATTGTTCATCCAAAGGAGTATAAAATTTTAAAATTTCATATTTAAGCACATAATCGTTGTTACAGGCTTTGAACATAAAAAAAATGGTGACAGGAAAATTATTCGAATCACAATTATTCGAATGGACAATTCTTCGAAAAAACATTTGTACGAACTAACTTTTTTTCGAATGACAATTATTCGAATGACAGTTATTCGAACAACAATTATCCGAAACACAATTCTTCGAATTTTTTTATCAAGACAGATAATATTGCTCCTATTTTCGGCGAAAAGTGACGTACCTACTTAGCGAAGTTATATTATATAATTCGACTCAGTTTGCAATCGATTTATCTAAAAAGTGTCAAACGTTTGGAAAAATAATTTAAATATATTTATAATTAGGTATGAACGCAATTGCCTCATTTTCTTAAGAAACTAAAATAACGTTAAAGTTGGATGAGGTATGGCTGGAGTTTTATATGAAACGTAATATGATTGCGTCAATATGACCTGCTTCTGAAGATCAAAATAAAATGAATTTAGATTAATATAAAATAATTCGAATAATAGGATTTTCTAACAAATGTTAGTCGAACAATTCACTTTCCATTAATTGTAATTCGAATAATTGATAGTCGAACAAATGTTATTCGAAGATTTGTTAATTCGAATAATTATTTTTTCGAACAATTGTGAATTCGAACAATTGTATTTCGAAGAATTTTCATGTAATCAAAAAAATTACGTAGGTGCCCAAAGTAGAAAATCTTATGGGAATAATCATAAACATTCATTTGTTCATACCATCACGGTACCTCATACAGATAGGATTGTCAGGGGAATGTAATAAACGTATAGGTTGTCCATTGCACGTCGTTATAAGCATGATATTCGGGATGGTTGGTATACCTTTCGCTGAATTTTAATTGACAAATCTATTAAATGCATATTTTCACGTTTTTTTTTACCAAGAATTGCTAACTTGTACAAAATAATGGCTTTACAAATACCTACTACCGTGTTATGGCTTTACAAATACGCAACGTAATATAGTAAAAATAGTGTTTATATTTTTTTTTTTTTTTTTTTTTTTTTTTTTTTAGCAGAAATGATATTTATTTTATTTATTTATTCTTTAGAGTACATCAATTACAAACAAATTGACACAAAATACATACTTACAAATCAAATGCAATCATAAAATCGATTTATAGAGGGCGAGGTTATCGCAGATTTATCATTCATTAATTTCTCGAATACATGTAGGTACATTCATTCAGCGAAAATATTATCAATTAACAAAAATTAGTCACAATTTTAAATAGATGATAACGTTATAATCGCGAAATTCATTTTCTTATTCACTTAAAAAGAATTTCATTATTTATTATGTATGCACATAAGGAAGGTATTTATATTTTAAAATCAGTATCATTCGATGATTAATTTATCGAATTCTTCATTATAATTTTTATTTATTTATTTAGTTAATTTATGTACAGACTTATATTTCATTTACTCAGTGTCTATGTTTATATTTAAATAGTCACATAATAATATGTAGTATTTTTAATAGACACTGAAGACAATGACAACAAATAGTAAATTTTAAGGTAAATTAAATAATAATATCAAAGTATAAGAAATAAAGCTAACAGGGTTAATTTTCGTTTATTTTATTTCTCGTTCTTCAACCCTCAAAAAATATTAAAAACATCGATCAAAATTTATTGAGAGTTGTATGAATTTTGATAATATTTATTTATTTATTTATTTATTCAACATTTATACAATATATTACACAAAAATCATAGAAAAAAAACCATCAATACAATTATATAATCAAGGTGCAGCGAACTAGTAAGATACTGTATCTCGCCGCACGGTACACTAAACAGTTATTTACAACACTTTCGTAGATACTTCATACAAAACACGTTAATAAAAAGTTTCGTCACACAAGCACTTTCATAATCTCTTCAGCCCTGTCACGACCCATACCATGCAACCATGAGAAGACCATCCTTTTGAAGGAGTCCCTCCCACAATTAAACTTTGTTCTGGGATCTAGACAATTATAAATTCTGGGTGATAAGAACAAGGCACTTCGCTGACCAAGCGTAGTATTCATCTTTGGAGCGAGCCTAAGCTCTCCGGTTTTAGATCGTGTACTCAAAGAATGTTTAATAGCAGTAGAATCGTCCTTATTGAAGTGATATCTTATTAATATCCTCAGCAAAAATATCTGCCTTGGATTCAACACTCTATATGACAGATATAGTGGTTCCGATGGGTGTCTGAAATCACAAAAATGTATGACCCTTAGTATTGCTTTGTGCGCAATCATAACAGGATACACATACACAGCTGCAGCCCCACCCCAGCTCTCTATGCCATAACTCAATACACTCTGACACAGCGCGCTATATACCATCCTGAGGTTTTGATCATCCAATATACATCTTAACGTTCTGAAGACATATATAAGTTTTCTGAGTCTCTTTGCTAAGCTCTGAAGGTATTCTCCCCACCTTAGAAACTGATCCACTATAACACCCAGATATTTTATTGATTTCACAGCCTCCACTCCCTGGCAATCGCAATCCCTCTCACATTCACATATCTTGATGGGATTACATATATCAGGTTGGGACACGATCGACAGTGAGAACGGCACATACTTTGTTTATAAATAAACTAGTTTCAATAATTTGTTCCACATTTGTACTTGATGCTATT
The DNA here is from genome assembly GCA_947579605.1 of Athripsodes cinereus. Taxonomy (NCBI): domain Eukaryota; kingdom Metazoa; phylum Arthropoda; class Insecta; order Trichoptera; family Leptoceridae; genus Athripsodes; species Athripsodes cinereus. Next base: position 6,785,196 of record OX388317.1, on the reverse strand, counting down.
AAGAACCGTTGTAGAGTAGATTGTACCCAAAGTGCAGGTTGACTGGTAGGTATCTAGATATTTCTAAAGCATCAAGACGAAGCAGTCTTTTATACCTACGTAGGTACCTACCTAAGTAGTGGATCTGTTTGACTGAGTGCAGTGCTACGCCATAATATCTTGTGAAAAACTTACCCCTCCCAACTTTGATTCGAATATAGAAATGGCAAACAGTGTGACTTGATTTGAACCTCTATATAATATGAGGGGTGAAGAAGCAAAGTCACATCGGTTCTTAAACATTAAAACTGAAAAAACAGCATATTTCTGTTTCTACTTTAGCGCTTTTGATATTAAATCAGTTAATATGTACTTATTAACTACTACTCACTATACCATCATGCCATACTCCATAAGTGGGGTAACCAGGAGACAAGCTGCACGTAATAAACATGCTATCTGTGTGGAAAGTGTGGGACAGCAAAGAATTGATGTCGCACACTTTTCCTTAAGTTTCCGAGTGTTTTGTAAAAGGCAGGTGTTCGAAAAAATTAAGATATTTTACATCTTAAATTCAGCGATACGATTTGCCACCCATCCTGAATGTCTTATTTTTTTGTTGGCACGGATAGAACAGCTTCTGCGTTTTATAGGATGCAAAATACCTAGTTGCATTAATTATGCACTTTTCATTTTCTGTACCTACACAACTAATACAACATGCGTAATATGAATGTAACTAAAGCTGCTTAAATAGGCATGCTAGTTCATACACACAATACCTAATGTGTCTCTATTTGACAGTAGATACCTACCTAAATATATAGCACTGGCATAATGTATAACAGACATTATGTATAATGAATCTAAAGATAATAATATGTTGGTACATACGTCGTGTCAATTTTCTCATAGTACCTACACTTTGTCTTAGTAAGTTAGAAAATAATCTTCTTAGTTGATAGTCTTTTGCGAGGGATGATCGTAAAGTTATAGGAATGAAATTATAAAAAGTAAAATATTGATGTCTAAAAAATATTTCTTTTCGTAAATTTTGCATATAAATATCTGAAGATATTCACAGATGTAACTTATAGAAAAGTAGGAAAAATAGAAAATAATATTTTAAAAGTACTTATGTAGATAATACGCGCACCATTACGTCAATTTTCAATTGATTTTATTTGTTGTAGAATAGATGTATAAAAGATTAGAGTCAAGATCTTCATTTTTAAGGTATACCTACTTCTAGATTCCTGTGAACAAATAAAATAAAAAAATATTAATAAAAAAAAAACAAAAGAATACATACGCGTATATAATTAATTTAGTGGACAATAAGGTACATTTTACAAAAAAAAAAACGAAAAACAATTCGATAAACCATTACCTACAATATTTTTTTTAGTGTTTAACTATCTTTGATAACACCAAAGTGAAATCTATTTATTTTTTATGTAAAAAAACACTAAATACCTAGTTAATGTTTTACTATTTTCAATAAAATGCCGTACTTAGCGATCGACTAAAATGGAGAACTTTTCGACAATCTACCTACATGTACCTAGTGTTGTGGAATTCTCAAGAAATATTTTTTTGAGAAATTTGCCGAGAAATTTCTCGAAGTAGAGAATTTTCGGAGATTTTTTTTTATTTTTATTTAACAGTATAATAATGATAAATACTTTATTCAATCAATCAATAACAATGTACAAATGTTGAGATAATTTATCACCAATATGGCTACAATTAATAATGGAAAAAAATGTTAGGTACCTACATAGAAAAAAGTACTAATAACTGATGAAAAATCTTGATGTTTGACACCCCACATGCCCATATTTAAGTTTTAAAAAAAATTGATGGTACGTACATACATGGAAAAAAGTATTAATAACCTCTGATTTAGGCCTTACTCAGCCCCACAAATTTTTGGATCAATCAGGTTGGCTGCGAAGTATAGGTACTGGGCGAAAGGTCATAATACCACTAAGAAAAATTATGGAGAGAAATTTCTCTTCCATCAGAGGAGAAATTCTCGGAGAAATTTCTCGTTCTCGAGAAATTTCTTTGGAGAATTTTCTCTTCTTACATCACTACATGTACCGTGTAATTATGCGTTATTGTTGCGGTTATTGTCGAAAATTCGTTTGTAGTCAATCGCCAAGTGTGGTTTGTCTAGGGGGTCTGGTTTCGATATACCACGTCATTCCCAAAAGTCAAAGGTTTGACAATTAGTCGGAACCAGGTCACTGTATTATTAAAAAGAGTAAATATTAAACCACTTGTGTTTCTTTACAGAAATTAAATAACGATTTTTATAAAATTTATATCAATTCAATCAATACGGAATTTATTCTGTTAAATCATAAAGTTTATGCGGGGAAAAATACCGACTCGCTCTTACTCCAAGATATATTTGAACGTCCCGCATATAGACACGACACGAGTAACTTTGTACCAGATAGATACAAGTATTCGAGTATCGTGAGTAGGTATGTAAGTACCGGGTACCTAATATATAAAGTTAGTAGAGAGATAATGAGATTTTCTTCGTTATTTATCACACGCTACCACTGAATAATGTTAAGTTTTCGTGGGAGGAATACTTAATAGTAATACACCTCCTCTCTAAGTAAGTCTTAAATACGTACATACAAACATAGATGTTCCTCATCGCTTGTACCTTGTATATTATGACTACTAAGTAGGTACAAGTACGAAGAGTACCTGGTATTTGAGCACTTGGTACCTACGAGTATGTAGGTACTTCTATGTCTAATACTACAAACCTACTTAGGTACTTTATAACGAGTATTTTCAAGGAATCACATATCTGCCTCTTAATAAGTTTTGTTGTGGCATTGTTTTTGATACATAGGGCGCACGATATAGGTACGTAACTACCTATTTATAAGTAAAACGCACCTACCTATTCCTCCAATGGCTACACCACCTGGAATACTGTGATGGTATTTATTATTTATTTTATTTATTTTGGACATTGATAGATTGAGACACAAACGAATATATTGGCTATGCAGAAATAATAATAAAATTAGACATTTTTATTTAAGTTGCGCCGTTTTGTGGAAAAACCATGGCAAGAGCCCATTCAAGAATCATAACATCTCCTGAATAATAAGGTCTTTAACCCTGCCTTTAACCTCCATACTCTCCAGAGTTCGCAAATCATAATAACACTCTTACCAAGGTTGTCTAAGTCAATCATTCTGTAACGACGTTTTCCATGTAATTATTATTCTGTTTCTTAGGTAGATTTGTGTCAAGTAGGGTAGTTAGTAAATTAACCTCATGTAAAAATTCTGAAGTGGTTGTTAGCCCGATGGTTTAGTCTTGGATTCTCAATTAAGAGATTCTTGATATCCACATATTATTTATAAATCTATTTTAATCTCTGAATTCAAATACGTAGGTACCTACTCAACATTATTTTAATCTAAAAAATTTGGACGAACAAAAAATAGTATGCTAAAAAATACATATAAACTTAGGTATGTAGGTCTATTGTGATTTTTTACCTAAGACAGATTTGTGTTAAATAGATGTTCATGTGAAAAAAATCCGGTATTTGTATTCCTAAGCCTAACCAATAATTTATCAATAATAAAATGCTCAAATGATTATGTTAATTGCGTGCTACTTGGTATAACGAAAAGGTCCGACATATACAATTCATAAGAGTTATAACATTATAGACATTTTATATTAATAATAGTCAAATAGTTTCTTTGTTAAAAAAAATCTACATTCAAAATGTCTATTTGAGGGATGAAGTTGTCTTGTGTAAAAAAATAAAATAAATAAAAAAGGCGTATTTAATATATTGTATGTGTAGTGTTTCTAATCCTATGAATGGTGCGTTGTGTAAACATTCATAGAGAATATTTTACATAGATACCTAAGTGTCGAAATTATGTTAGGGACCAACGTGCGAAAAAGTAGCGTATAATCAGTGGCGGAGCTCATTTGAATTCAGTGATTATAGGTACACATAGTAGCCCTTATTTTTTGTCATTCGTTATTTATCACTTTCCACTTCTAGGAAGCATAGAGTGTTGTCTTAAACACACTCCTTCAATGAGCATAATATTATGAATAATAATAATATTACGATCAACGCACATTTTCGAATTAAAATGGGGATTGACTGAAGAAATACTCAATGTCGGTTACACAAACTCCTCTCAATAAAGATTTTGATAGACAACATAGTCAGTATGTGATCTCGATATGATTTTAAGTGATGTCTTCTAGTGATACAAAGCATTGATTTTGTCAACATCAAAATTTTAGATAATAATAATAATAATTTTTATTCATTGACAAATATGGATACACTATTACAATACATTGCACTGACTTAAATCATAAATAGACTTTTATTAAATACTTTTCTCCAAACAGCAGTGTTGCTGGTATTAGGAGAAATGGTATCTGAGGTTTATTTTATACCATAATACGATTGTATGCAGACCATAAAAGTTCAAATACATAGTTATTCCCTCCTTTCACAAAAAACAACATGACACAATAAGACATAAAAAAGTAATACATTCCCAAATAAAAATAATATCAAATATTCTTCCCATAATAGGTAGATAGGTGAATTTTTCCCGGCATTAGACTGTTAAGTTTTTATGTGACCATGACTGATCATATGGAGACTTATCTGGTTGTATAATGCTGAGAAGTGTGGATGGTAATTCTGCCGCCGCGTATAAAAAAAACAAGATAAATTTTGAGCTGTAGGATGAAATCAGATTTAGTTTATTTACTTTCATTTTTTTTTACTTTTAATACTTAGACCATAGTTTAAATACTCTATATTTTCTAGTGTAACTTTGTGGAAATGCATTATAAAAGTGGAATGAAACAGTGTTTTAATTTAATTTTAAATATACCTAATCTTCTATAGTTTAAGTCCGTCTTCAGATATGGGGAGCATTTTTACATTCATAAAAGGTACACCACTGTGTATATTAGGTATATAGGTAATATAAGATTTGTTTTCTATATAATTTGTGTTATTTTATTACCTATATCAACCCCTACTTTACAAGATTTTATAATACGATAAAAAATACAATAATAATTCTCAAAAGAATGTTTTATTTCTATTATATAATATGTTTTATAATCGGCTATTTTCAACAAAAAGGGGTGTAACATGTTATGTCATTATATAGACAGTAGGTATTATAAGAATTGGAATGATAATACATTATTGTATTTTGAATTACCTGTGAATGAGTTTTCTGTAGGTAAACACATGTTTATAACAATAATGGTACCGATTTTATATTCATTCATTCATTCTTTGATTCACCTTATAATCGGTAGGAAATTCAATAGATAGAAACCTACCTATATCCTTAGAACACATAGTTATATATTATATATATTTATATATTATTTTACTATATAAACACAGACACAGTAAACCAATAAGTACCATTTTCTATTTCCATAAATATTGCTAAGAGCATGGAGAAGAAAATCAAACTCGTTGCTCACCAATCCAATGGATTTTAGCTTAATGCACCTACCTATTATATAAATTGCTAACAGATATTTTGAATCAAAATTAAAATTCTCGAGAAATTTTATATGTTTCCTAATTTTTTTAATGTGGGATAGGTTCTTTGGAAAAGAAATTTGGAAGAGAAATTTAAAAATCCATAACAATACGAAATATACTACTACTTCTAAACCATCACAGCATATCGCACAAATGGGGTAGCCAGCAGAACAGCTGTTTGTAATATACATGCAGGCCGTCTTCTCTGTGCCAATAAAAAATTTATACATTCAAGATGGGTGGAAAACCTCTTTGCCTTTTACAGGACACTTGAAAACTCACGGAAAAGAGTGGGAGACCAATTCTTAACCGGATGCTCCACGGCATTAACAAAATTAATATAAATAAATTTCATATAATGTTCATCTATTAAAACGTTATTTATGAAAATATAATTTTGTCAAGAACTGTAAGTAATTTATTTTGGGAACTAATTATTTGATCGGCTATTACTCCATTCGTTCGGCAAGAAAAAATCAGCATTTAAGTCATTTGCGCAGCAAACAATGTTTTCATCGGCAATAAATAAAAAATAATCGCAACACTTGTTTTACAAACAAACTTGGTTATATCAGCAAATTAACAAATTTTAACAGCTTAATAAATAATCGCACAACAAAATAATTAATTGACCAGCAGAATTGTTATTTGAGCAGCAGAATTATTATTTGAGCAGCAGAATTATTATTTGACCGGCAGAAAATATTAGATAAACAATATTTTTCACACACCGATTTACCTTCGGATCCACATGAAGTTTTTGTGATTTCTTACCAAATTAATGATGACTACGAAAATAATGCCAGTTTCCGCTTTGCTATATTAACGAAATATCTAACTAATGTCGAAAAACGCTAGAATCGTTCATTCAGATACATATAAAATCACATAAAAAGATGCTAGGTACATACAAAGATTTATTATTTGAACAAGATTAAAAATTTAGCTTACACAAGTTTAATTAAAATTAGCTCACGGTTTGCTGCTCATGTTTTATTTATTTTGCTGCACAAATAATCATTATGCTGGTCAAATAATAATTTTGCTGGTCGATTAAATTTAGAGTTTTACAATATCATATTATTTGCAATACAAATATAATTTTCTCGATGGGCATAAGTAGCATATCAAAATGATATATTTGTCGACAGAATACATTTTTCTGCTGAACAAAACTTCAATATAATGCTGATCGTTTAAATGATAGCCATTTATTTTTTGTCACAGTATTACTGAATAAGAATTTTTCATTATGACCCAAAACCAAGAATTGAGTGAATTCGGAGTATAATTATAAATACCTAATCATTCTTAAACATGAGTGGTTCAAATTTTGAAAGATTTACCCACGTCTAACACTTGAAATTTTTGATTTGTTATGATGTGTATTCACATTTTTTCTAACGGATATCTGTTTTCCACTCTCTTATACATTTTTTTACTTATATTTTTTTTTATCAATAATATCATTTTACGACATCCAGGACAGATTTATAGTTGTGCGCGACGTGCAGCATCACTTGAGGGGTTACGACGTGTCACTATAAACAATCGTTAATATAATTTTACAACCTATGGCAACATTTTGTGGTAAGAGCCATTGTTGATGTTGATTTTGTAATTGATGTGGCGTAAAATTATAAGAATGCTTTCGTTTTGTATTTGGATAAGAAAAAAAATTCTAGTTCTTAGAGGCGGTATATTTTTTACACCTATCTATTAGCGAAGTATAATAAAAGTAGGTACCTACTTTTAAAATATTTTTGCTAGTTTTAATAATTCTTAAATCTTAAAACGTTTGATAACATGAGAACTGATGTTCTTGAAATATCCATATAATTAATATTTTTAAACCTTTAAAGACATCTACACGAGGGAGTTTGAAAATTCGTTGAAAAAAGTTGTTGAATTAGCTCAAGTGAGCTTTGGAATAATATTGTCTTGTTTCTGTCTTATATTTCTAACAGAAAGGTAACAGCCATATCAAAGCTTTATTAATATCGAGAAAAGAAGTGTTCATCGAATTGAGGAGACTTGTTGTGTCCTTAAGAAGAAGGGTTAATAGTTAGGTATAGGTATTAAAGATGTTCAATTTATAGAAATTTTATATTAAAAAATAAGATGATGGTTAATTCCAAGGAATATAATAGTATTGTGCATTACTGAAAGTAGAGTAGAAAGGGATAAAAATCATGGAATGCTTACGCGCTAAAAAAAGATCTCCAACTCTTTCCTGTAAGTTTCTGAGTGTCCTGTAGAAAACAGATGTTCGATAAACCTCACGAATGAGACAATTAACATTTACTACTCAGTGTTGAGATATGCCACCCCTCCTGAATTTCATAGTCTTTTCTGTAAGCTTCTGAGTGTCCTGTAAAGGACAGATGTTCGATAAACCTCACGAATAAGACAATTAACATTTACTACTCAGTGTTGAGATATGCCACCCCTCCTGAATGTCTTAATTTCATCGGTACGCAGATGACAATCTGGATGTTTATTGCTTGCAGTTAAACTGCTGGCTTTTCCACTTATGGAATATTTCATATACGCGGCGGCAGAATTGCCATCCACACTTCTCAGCATTATACAACCAGATAAGTCTCCATATGATCAGTCATGATCACACAAAAACTTAACAGTTTAATGCCGGGAAAAATTCACCTATCCAGATATACAGGATATCAAAGGATTAGGCTCAAAACGCGGGATCAAAATACCAGCATTGTGCCTGAAATATCTGTGTTTAGTAGTAGTCGTAATAATATTTTTTTTATTTTTTGCCACATACCTATGGCGTTTTGTTTGTTTTTTTTTTCAAAATGTAAATATTATTATTGGAGTATCTATATAGATACGTTAGGTGAATTTTAAATTGAATTTAGCTATTGGAAATCTTTAATATTATTCATTACTTAATTGATATTTTTTCTTCATTTAAAGTAGATTCGTTGGCAAATATTAGCCATTTAAGACAATTTCAAAATATGGAACGAGTTCTAAACACGATTTAAATTCAAATCAAACTAGTTTCGATCTTTTTCGTTATATTCTTCTGTTTAAACTCTTCGACTGTGATCGTGAACAATATATTATTTTTACTTATAACTCAATTAGATACAAATGGATTTTTGATATTAAGCAAAATAAATTGATTATGAATAATAAAGTAAAAAGAAATCATCATTGACATAAAATATCTTTCAAATAAAAATTTAATAATAACCAGAGGCAAAGGTAATTAAGACACAAAAGTGGTATCCAATGCATCAATGCCTTTTAGTTTAATGATGAGATTAGAACTCTATTTGATTCAAAATATTTTCAAGGACAATTTTATTTGAAAAGCATTATTTACTCATGACATGACTTCAAGGGCGCCACACTGTGTCTATTATCAAAGCTCTCGGCAAAAAGATGTGTCTTCAGCTTCTGTCTGCAGCCCTCTCTATTCGTTTTTAAAAGAGGTAATGAAGAGATAGATTTTATGAATGCAACAATATTTATTGGCTCCTATTTTTCCCACTTTTTTCTACAAAATTTGAATAATTGTAAGGCAGGCAGATATCGCTAATAGGTATACCAATAAAAATAATTCAATTCAGTTCATATATCTTCAATTCAGCGATTATACATTACATCCATTTTTAATATATTATCTTTAATTAATTGAAGCGAAAAGGACTACCTGTATATTTATTATTAAGAGTAGAGTAGAAAAGAAAAAAAATATTAGCTACACTGTTGGCAATAAATGCAGTGATAGAATGAATGAAAAGAGAAGTGAATACTTATTTATTCAAAAGAATGACCAATATGAAAGAAAAGTTTTGTCCCGTCACTGGTAGTGATTCTATATTTAAATTCTAAAACAAATGAAGTCAATTGTTATTGGTCACAGAAATCAATATAACCAATCAGAGGGCGAGAATCGTTCTAAATTTGAATAACTTGAAGAAGAATAATAATGGTACTGTTAGTATTGTGTAAAATTTGTAATAATAAGGACAATACACATAATGTATTAATTATTGTACAATATATTGTAATATAATAGGCATTCACGGTAGTTTTACAGGCTATTGTAAATATGTAAAACAAAAGTTAAATAGTTGTAAGTCGTCGGTTCGCTTTCAACAATGTAAGGTTTACAACTATGAATAAATAACTCTTTTATAGTTGGTAGTACAGTGTAAACACGGCATGGGGTATTACAATTTATGAGTGGTACGTAAACACAGATTTTAATTACTGAACTATGTTATATTATATACCTATAGCGGTGCGTTATTACAGTAACTAGTTTGCACATTATGTAAAATAGGCATATGAATAAGTGCATATTATAGACATGTTACTTTACTAAATAAGAGAAAAAATATTTACTCGTATATATTTTCTTCTGTATCATCGTTTGTAGGTATTGTATGGGTAAAATGAACAATTTACTATGAGTTTGTAGGTGGATACTGTGTAAGGTATGGAATTTCGTCTAGGTATAGAATTTTCCTTCAGGGGGTTTCTGTATGAGTGTGTGTCCTATACGTATACGAAGTGTTAAGGGAAAATATTTAAGTTGTACTGGGAGCTTTGGCTTTTGTTCGATAGATGTCATCGACGCATGCGCCCGGGGGCGTGGGGAAGGGATCGCGTGCCGCGGGGGGAGGGGTAGCGGTGTAGATTATCATCGCGAGGAAAGCGGGGTTCGCGGCCGCTACAATCCTCTATACAATTTCAGTCAGTCAAATACTGTCGTACGTGTGTGGAGAGTGTATCGCTGTGTTGATTTTTACATAAATATTGATACAACACATAATACGCGAGAGATTATTACGAGATTGACGTACAAATTATTTACATAAATATACAACACATGAAATAAAACAAAATACATATATGTAAACAGTTTTTTTTAAAACAGAACACGTCCTATATAAATAAATCAACTGTAAAAATATACGTAACAAATAATATATAAGTTCGTATATTGTAAATAATAATAATATTCCAAATTTAAAAATAATAAATCTTCATAATATAATAACATAACGCTAAACAAGTGAATGTAAACAAATGAACAATTGAATAAAAGATAAAAGGAATAATACAACACGCTGAGATGTGTTTGGAAGAAAAAATTACGCAATAAAAGTGTTAGAATTTTCATAAAAAAATCTTTAGACAGTGTGAATATGGCAAAAACATTATTCAAATTTAGAACACAATCGAATGTCATAGACAGAACGAAACACTTCAAAGTTTTTATCAGAGAGTAGAGTAGCTGTTGTGGCAATAAATTGCTACTGTAAAATTTGAATTATTCAAAAGTGTTCGAAAAAAATTGGAACTGTTATGTTGCCAAGTAAAAAAATAAATAATAGAGAAACTACAATCGATTGTTATCTTTAAATGGTTTGACAGGACTGAACGGGTTATTGTATTACCAATATAAAAAAAAATACTGATGTGAAAAAAAAAACAAGTGAACAGTTAGAATTTCTTGACTACCAAAACAAAACAGAATAGTGATTTTGTCGTATCGAAAAAAAATTGTTTTGTTTTGTGAAAAGTGTTTTTTTTTTAGATACAAATAATAGAGCAAAGTGAACACGTAATTTTATTTTCTGTATTCAAATTTCTTCTAATTTTTTTTAAATTTCAAAAAAAATCTGACATTTTTTTCTATTGTAATGAATATTTTATGATTGAAAACATTGAAAGTGCCGGGTTAAGGATTTGTGGTTTTAGAGCACGTGCACCGAACACAACAAAACTCGCCTCAAAAGATCGTAATAATAATAATACTACGTAGTAAACTGGGCGACCCTATAAATTATTTTACGATCTTGTAAAGTGTCATAACTCTTAAATGATTTATTAACAGTTTTTTTTTACTTATTTCACCCGTTACTTCTTATGTATATTATTGTTTTGACGTAATTTTTTAATACAACAAAGTGTTATTTATTATTGTAAAATATAAAATATAAACTTTATGAACTTAATGAACTCATGTTATATTGTGATACTTGCATATTATTCAGTACAGACATTTTACATGCATTGTTTTGTTTTGTAATAATCTATGAGACATTTTAACTAAATGCTGCATTGTTTCTCTTTAATTTTTTCCATGTGACTGTGCTTCGTCTTCGGCTGCGATCTTCGACTGTGCGACGTTCTCCCCCCTCTCTACCGTTCGTTTCCACCTCTTCCACCCACCACCCTCTTCCTGCCTCTAACTACCCTACACTACAACACGCTCCACATTTATACTTTGCCCTCACGCACGATACAACGTATCATACAACACCCACTACATGTGAATAAAAAATAAACAACAAATGATACGCTTATGAAAATAATCATTTGAAATTTGAAACCAATCCTAATGAAAATATCGAAACTTCTTTAATTTCTATTTCTCTATTTGAAACAAAATTTTAAATCTACATTAACTCATTTTTCCTGGTTTTTTAATTTCCCTGTTGACTTGTTCCGTGTCCCCGCTCCCACACTCACCTTCATCTCTCCCGCTGCGCCCCTCTCCCCGCCACCATCATCATCACGACCGGCGACCCCGTGGCGTGCTCTACCGCCGCCCCGGCCCTGTACCCTGACAATGTGGCCGGCTTGGGTGGATCCTCCTCGACACTATGCAATATGGCCGGATCCCCAGCGACCGCATCCGGCAACGCCTCCTGGTGGTCGATGATGAACGGGGGCCTTTACGAGGAGAGTCCTCCGTCAGTCATGCCTCAACCACTGAGTCCCCAGGCCACAGCCAACAACAACGGTGGGGGTGGAAGTCCCACAGCTCAGACTGCCGCCCCTCCCACAGCATCCACCGCTAGCACATCCCCAGCTTCAGTGGGATCTGCTGGAGCGCCTGGTCCTCTACACATACCTGCCAAACGCTTGTCTTCGTACGGCGACTGCGTAGAGCCCGGGGTTATCAGACACTCTCACCACGGCCCTCAGCCATGGAACTACTCCCCCGCTGAAACTCATCACGGTGGAGCCCCATTCGAGTCTTCGCCCCTCAACCACCACCAGTACCCCAGCACCCCCACATACTATAATCTGGCGGGGGATCCCACCAGAGACAGAAAGTCTTCGTCCCTGTCCTTCTGGTCTCCCGCTGCCAGTAGTGCGGGTGACTACAAGTACAGTAGTTCTACGGGAGGAGCCACTGCATCTGAAGGGTGCCACCAAGGCTTCGGAGCGCAGGCCTGTTGGAACTACCCTTATGGTGGAGCACGAGAACCTCCGGGGCAGCCGCCCTATCTAGGGGAGGAGCGAGGACGAGCTGCTGGGATGGCTGCTGCTGCTGCCATGGCGGCTGCCGAGTCTGCTGGCTTTGGACACGATGCATATGGTCTGAGAAACTATGCTCCAGAACCTGTACCTGCTGCACCCTACCCACCTCCAGGTAACTGTCTACTCTATCATCTCCAAATACATCATCATTTATTTATTGCAACAGGGTTAGTTGTACATCATGAATTTGAATCCAACCATACAAACATTAACATTTTTTAAGAACAGTGAATGGCACAAAGGTGAAATCTGTCAAACCATTCACTGATATTTAATTGCATAAATATTACGTATCTGTTAAATTGAAAAAATAAATAAATAAATAAGATAATATGTACACAAGTCGACCCTGATCGTTGCAAAAAGTAAATTAAGTCATAACATCAAATGCATAATATTGTAATTTTATGGCATAATTTTGAGAGAACATTTTAAACATATATTGGTGGTACGTACCTATATTATACTACATATTATACTATTCATTAAACCTACACATCTATATATCTACAACGTATTTATGAAGTCATAGACATTTTTATTATTTTAATTTTTTTATAAAAACATGAACTTGCATACCATAAACTTTTCATATTACGCATCTATGTTTACATAAAAATCTGTAACCTCCTAATTACTTTCAATTCAATTGTAACACATTAGCAAATATATTTTTTATTTCAATATTAATTTGATGAAAAATAATACAAATATTCTGTTTCGGCATTGTTTGAATCATCTTTAGACTGATGTTGATTCTTCCATTTTACATTAGGTTCATTTTTTTATATCACATTTTGTCATACGATTACAAATATTGTTGTTTTTTTTTTTTCGATTTAATTTCATAAAGCATAATTTGTAGGCCAATAGTTTTAATAAAAAAATATAATAAAACCTGGTACAATAGTGATTTTACTGGGGACTTTATTGATTAGTGCGAGCCGGCAATTAATCAAATCTATTAATAAGTCAAACTAAGTTTTTTGTTTCATTATAATTACTGATTTAGTTTCGCTTTAATATGTTATATCAATAATTTGAAATAGAAAGTAAAGTAAAAATGTAATATTCACACATTTAATCAACATATTTATGAGATCGTGAGAGAAATTTCTTATCTAATTCTGTTCTAAGATTTGTATTATGAGAAAAATAATTATAATCTACACAGAATACTCTGTGAAAAATCACACATTTTTTTACGTGTCTTAGACGTAATGAGCTAGGTAAAAAAATATTCATTATTTATATAAAAAAAAACCTATCAACATTACTATACTGTTTTTTGATTGAGTTGGACGTTAATTTTGTAAAAAAATCATCTTAATTTATTTAAATATACATGGATGATTTCAGTTCAATTATTAAAAATTAGTAAAACCATTTGTGTGTCCTAATATTTTTATTATTTCTATATAAATCACTTGAATATTGTCATATAATAGATATATATTGCCCCCTATTATTGTCAGGTGTACAGTATTATTCCTTATATTGTGATTTATTAATCGAAATAATATTGAATGAGTTTCCTATTTTATTTTAGTTTCTTTATTTGAAATATCATATTATCATATTTCAAAACTTTCTGGTATTCTAGGACACCGAATTTGTTTTTTTTAACAGAAGAGCTTAAGAAACACTCACAGAGTAAACCGGTTTGGACGAAAACGCTTTAGATGCAAAATTGGATAATACGTAATGTAACTCTGGCCCCGAATACATATTATTGCGATTCTTAATTTATTTCAATTTCGTTTTAATACAAAATGAGAAATGCATAATATCTCAGTATTCGAAATTATTGTCCGTGGAGTAGGTACCTATCTACCCAGCAAAGGATTGGTCTCCCACTCTTTTCCGTAAGTTTTCAAGTGTTCTGTGAAATGGGATGTGTTCGTAAAACATCTCGAATAACACATTTATAATTTTTAATTCGGCGCTGAGATATGCCACCCATCCTAATTTTCCATTTTTGGAGGCTCAGAGAGCACATCTTGTATGTTTATTATATGTAGGTGGTCTCATGCCTGATCCACTTAAGGGATGTGCCGTGATGGTATATAAAGATATATATTGAATATGGTTAGATTTAAGTATGTAATCAAATTATCAATGATTATTTTAGAACGTGAAAGAACGATTGAAATATTATTCCCTTGACATATTTATAAAAAGTGAAAAATTGCGAATTAGCATTAACATATTTCTAATACACTTACTAAATCCCCTTACCCTCATTCACAACAAATGACAAAATTCTAACAGCATTAGGGACATAAAATAGTCTCGACATGTTTTTGTGAATTCCATCCGGTCAAAAAAATATTTAGACACATTGTGAAAAAACGCGCTATCATAAATATCTGCGAAAATATTCATAGCTAGTTTCGCATGGAAACTTTATATAAAGTGCCTTGTGTTATATTTCTTCCGTGTTTTGTATTTACGTTTTTTGGGTGGTCTGTTCAGGCTTGTATTTCCGTCTTGTTTTATTTCACATATTATGCGTGTGCTGGAGTGAGATGGTATGACTGAAATTATGATCTTGGGAATATGTATTACACATTTTCTTTAATAATTCAGTTTATATTATTTTATGATAGAGATGTACCTATATTGTTAGACCTTGTTTTTTTCTGTACCGAATATTGATATTTCAATCATTCAAATATACTACATCTACCTACATAACACCAAAATTATTGACTTTATCAGCGACTATCAGAATTCACGAAAACGATTTTTAAAATGAATAGAATCTGTATACGTAATAAATCTGAGTAAATACCTACACTCTGAACACCTTATCAAAAAAAGCAATGTGCTTGTGTTGTGAAGGCGGAGTAGATTGGCAGTGGAAAGATAATATTATTATAATAAACCCACGATTGAATATTTGAGATTCAAATTATTGACATATATTATATTAATATTATTGTAAAAGAATATTGAACAGAACGAGTGACGGGCCCTGTTGCTGAATACATTATACTCGTAAACAATAGCTTTTTAAAATAAATATTAACTTTTTTGGGTGGACATTAAATACTACGTAAAATTGTTTCTATCTTTTGTGAATTATTTTTGGAATCGTGCTTGGAGTAATCAGCTATCTCACAGCATGCCGCGAAACGTCTTTTCTGCGTCATTGAAATGGAAGATAACGAATATTATCGAGTTTTATTACCATTTCATGCTTTTCAAATGAAAATTAACGCTACAAAGTTTGCGTATAATTCAGGAGTTAATTGCTTTTTTGATTAGCAATTAATATTTTTATTACAAACAATTAATGATAATGCTTATAACTTGAAACCATTTTTTTTACTAAAACTTAATATTGAATTAGAAAAAAGCTTTCGCTTCTGTATTTGTAATCGTATTCACAGGTTACTTCATGTTTAAGAATGAAAAATATACTTAATTTAAAAAATACATTAATTAGGTAGTTGATCGAGTTGATATTTTTGACGCTTTTCATTATGTATTTTGATTGGGGTAACCAAGAAACACAATAATTTGTCGAAACTCAAATTTACAATAAAATAGTACCACATTATATGTATCAAAAGGAAATAAAATTATTTAAAGAATTAAAATTAATTATTAGCCAATTATTTTCTAATGCGGCAAGTATCTAAATACGAGTAGTAGATACAACTCAAAAGTTATTCAATAAAATTTAGATTATATTCAGCGATGAGAACTGTCACCCATCCTGAATCAGATTTTCAAAACAAATTGAATGTGAATTATACGGTTGTCTTAAGAGTGTTATTTAATTTATCAACATCATTATTTTTCAAAATTTTTCGTGACGGTATAAATATAATAAAATAGTCAATTTATGAAAATATTTTTTTTTTGTTTGACAATGACTTTGTATGTCGAAACCAGGTTACTACACCATTATTAAATCCAGTAAAACTAAAAGCAGTTTGTTTATTTTCATAAATTGTAATGTAGTTTTACAAAATTAACTTCAACTCAATCAGTAGATAGAATAATCAATATTTTGGCTATCAGCGGTTATTTTAAAGTGAAAAGTGCATAATTGTTATGATCAATATCATAAAATAATTACGATCAACTAGTAGTGGTAGTAGTAGTAGTGTATGCCTCACCGCGTGCATGCGGTCTGCGAGACCTTGTGTTTGGCCTTGCAAAGAGAGGTAATAAAAAACCCATAAAATTCTAGATAATGACATATTATATACTTATATATTATATACATTTATAATAGATAGTCACTCACCTACATAAAAGAACCGTTCACATTTGATTGTAATAGTTGTAAATAAAATACATTAAGAGTAGGTACTGAATATTATGTGTTGCAATATTATTTTCATAAAATCGGGTTAAAGCACAAATGACTCATGTCCACTATTTGGGTAAAATTGTTTTGACACTTACAATGTGGCAATCACGAAACATTTTTTTTAAATATGATGAAAGATGATGAATAATAACTATGTAGAACTTTCATTTATAAAACTACTTAAATTTAGAAAATACTACCGGTTTCAATGCTAATATGCCTCATTGACGAGTGTCAATCTTAAACTTTTATGAATATGTATAAGTGGTGTAGTACCTACATAATTCAGATCATTATTAATTTATAGAATTCTTAATCATAAAACCTGACTTTCTTCTTCTTTTTTTTTCGGCAAGGCACCCGACATCGAGTGAATTATGAAAACCTGACTTATACATATAAGATACTCAAAAAATATTTTATCATTTACAGACACAATGTGTTTAATTTTTATTTTTATAATTTGAAGTGATGCAGTATAACAAGCATGTCAAACTTGCGGGCCGCATGCGGCCCACTTATAACAGTACAAAACATAACGGTACAAAAAAAAATACTCTTGCATAACAGTACAAAATATTAGGAAAATTTATGTTTGGAAGAACTTATCGGTGCGAAGGTTATTTTCTCTTATGAAAGGAAATAAGTCTCCAATCAGATCAAGAATCACGGACAGTCATCTCGGGTCAGTTTTAAAATTAATCACTGCAAACAAGATTGCATCCAAAATAGAAAAGATGGTTGCAGAGAAAAGATGCCAAATATCTGGAAAATATATTAATTTTACCTATTTTATACTTTTCAAAATAAAACTAGTTTACAGCATAAACATTTTTTTTGCGGCCCACATAAACTTTTATTTATTTTTTTGGCCCGTGATAGGATTTGAGTTTGACATGCTTGCAGTATAATATTTTATTTTTGTTTTGAGTTTTAATTTGATACGATGGTGGTGTTGTGCAATTATTGTTTGTAACTATGTATTAAAGGCGTAAGCCGTATGTATTATTATAAATAAATAAATAAATAAATAATACCATAGATATCCTACTAGACTTGCAGCGCAATACATTTTTTCGGAATTTTTGTGTTGTAACATCGATGACCTTCAAGCATTAGCATGTGTTGTTTTACAACTAACGTCAGTTTAAAACTGGATGCAAAATTTGATTGGCTGCATGACCGATTTTTTCTTTGAATTGCCGAACTAGTAGGTATATCTTTGGATAATACACTAATTTTCATACATTCGTGACAATTGATTTGATTCGCTGTTTACCACTTTTAGCGTAAAATTTGAATATCACTCAACAAAAACAACAAATATAAAAATATGCAAAATACCTATACATTATTGTAGGGACGCAAAAAATCGATTTTCTTTATTGTGTAGATAGTAACATGATTATGTTAAAGAGGGGAATAGTAATGTACCTAATTCAGTATACAATCGATATAATGCAATGCTCTCGCCTAGGGACGGTTCTGTCCCTAAATAAAACTTAGTAGGTACCATCGCTCATACAATGCCGAACAAAATACTTGCATTGCTCATTCACTATTCCACTATTGTAGTACTTAGGTATAAGTAGTATTACAGTGAGAGTATATTACATTAGGGGTGTTTTCTTGATCCTCACATAGATGTCGATAGTAGTCTATATAATTGATCATTTCGATTTTTTTTTCATATTGTGTTAATTTGTTATCTATTAAGTTCAGTTGGGTATGATTTGAAATAATTTATTTATAGATTGAAATAAATCATTTTACACGTGAAAATTTGTTCGTTTATTTTATTTTCCAGTAGGTATAGGTTTTTAAAACGAGATGCGTTTGTTTCTATGTGCCTATCCTCATTCGTTCATACGATTACGGCATTTCCTATAAGTCGGGCAGCCAGCGGACAACTGCTTGTAAAAAACATGCAAATCGTCCACTTCGTGCCAACAAAAGCAAAAGACATTCTGAATGGCTGGCATATCTCATTACTGAAATATATAAGATATTAAATATCTGATAAGGGATGTTTTACGCACATCTGCCTTTTGCAGGACAGTCGGAAACCTACAGAAAAGAGTGGGAGGCATATTCTTTATCGGGGACTCCACGGGGTCTCTGATGCCTGTGTCCTTATCTGTGTCCCCGATGCCGTTTTGTGAAGAAACACTTCAAAGAATGATTTATAATATTTTAATTTGTGATGTTCGTGTCAATAATTTATACTTATAATTTGTAGAGAAATTAAGTTAAATATACCAACCTAATAAAATAACATAACAAAACTCGAAAATACACTTAACTGTAGAATAAATTAATATTCTGTGCGAATTCTTTTATTTGTAAAAAATGGGAATCTTGTGAAAAGCGGTGATTTGGTGACAACAGTGCACTGTGAAAGAGGGTCTGTAAGTCCACGGGCGGAAGATATTATCTTTCATTCAGAAGAATATTTTTATTCGCAAATGAAATGACCAAACATGACACTACCAATAAAAAAAAATACCTCTACATAAGTATTAAGTAACATTACTAAGAACGGTACACTGTGAAAGCGGGTTTTTGTGGAGATCGCCGAATATTATGGACATTATGGACTGTTATGAAGTTTATTGTCTAAAGCAGGAAAAATATAATATATGGAGAAAAAAATATTCTAGTAGTTACGTCATTACGTCAAGAATAAGATTTCTTCTATCAAAAGTTCAATGATATCACTTACAAAAAAATACATTAAATAGGCTTGTATATAAAAAGACACAAACTGATGTGACAGGTGCGTAAATTATGACAAAGGATTAAAAAGAACTTCTTGAGCCAAATCTTGATTTAAATTAATTATTGCAAAATTCGAAACGAGTAAATTATAAAATGTTAACACTCAAACTAAAATGTTATCAGAATTGCATGAACATATTTTTCAAGACATACAAATACTTTATACTTTTTTATTCGTGTGTGCTGTATTCTATGATGCTTGTTCGATTTCTTCTCTGTGGTGATTCTACATTATTTTGTTTTGATTGTATGTGATATAGACGCAACCGATGATGCGTTCATGGAAGTGTTTGTATATTTGATTGTGTTTCTTATACACATTGCCGGACGGGTGATAATTGTATACAATACTTCCACGTGTTTGGATCATTGAGTTCGTTTGGGTGACGTAATATATTGTATTGCGTGACCCACAAAGTTCTGCTTCTATTTTTTGTAATTAAAACTATTCAATTCTTGTGAAATGATAAATATTTTTTTATTGCATTTCAATTAAATTCTCCTTGTCAACTTACTTCACCTTCACGATACAAGCTACTGTTTTGTGTGGATGAATTTATTATTAACGCGATTCATATTAAAAAAAACGGGGTTAAAGCATAACATAACATATGACATAACATAACATAACAAACTAAGATATGAATCTTGTATTATGGGTACTAACGCACTAAACACATATACATGTAACACCCAGACCCAGGACATGTCGAATGTCTTCTTTTTTTCATGTCACAAAAAGGACTACTTGTATATTTATTTTAACTAAATATGCAATGATATTAAGTAATACCAAACGTGAGTTTTTTTTTTAAGAAAAACACCAATAAACATTTGATTCCAAAATTTTATATATTTCGAACATAATTTGTAAAAATTGTTACCATCGCATTTTTGATTTTTGTAGTATATTTTGAAGTATAAAAGAAGTTAGGTTAGAAAAAAATATGAAATGGTAGGTAGGTACTTGCATAAACTTTGATCTCTTATAAAGGAAAACTTAAACGTTCAATTTTGTTGTCAGTTATTATAAAAAAAAAACTGGTAGACATCAATATGCTAATATTTATCGTGTTAATAATAATAATGCACTATTTATATACACGTATCGGTACCTACTTAATGAAATTGTCAAAATAATTATTGTTATTAGAACTAATCAAACTGGTTTTAAATTAACTGATGAAAATGGTTTTATCTGCGAAATCAGTATAATGACTAATACAGAATTTATTTAGACGTTTTTAATTTAGAGGTAAAGATATTTATATGTTCATTAAAATATTTTAGTTACCTAAGTAATCATACTTTAATGAAAAAATAGCAGTATTTTCCATTCTGAATACGGTAAATTTGTTATTTAGTATGAAATTATATAATAAGCTAATCTATTAATATTTTTTGCAATTTTTAAGTAGTATGTTGCCAAAGTTCATTTCCTTCTTCACTTGATACATTTATATGTAGGTGTCTCTCGGTAGACCTCTACCATTTCTGCCTTAGATCTTCCCCTCCTCGATGGTGATGAAAAGGCCTGAGTGCCTGATGTTGTGGCTAATCCAGTTTGCTCGTATTTGGCTAATTTTTTTTTAAGGAGTTGCTTACTTTGCTTGGTAGATAAATATAATAATATAATACAATGAGTCAGAAATGAGATATATTATGGAAAAAATCCATTCACGTTTTTGTTTCCATCACATAAGCAGATCAAATGGGTTTTCCAATCACAAAGATTTTTCTAACTACCTACCTAACCATCAAAACACATCCTAATTAGCATTGAAATTGCAACGCAAAAAAGTATTACAAAAGTATGTATGAATTTGACAAACACAAGATTTAAATCAATTTGGAATAAGATTTTTATTTTTAAAAAAAGAACAAAAAAAACAAATGAATCTAGTATCGTGTTGAGGTCAGTTGAGCTACACAGTAAGCAAAAGTAAGTGTCCCAATAAGCTACTGTAGTTGATGTATTTAGTTCTCATCATTATTTTGACGAGGTTTTTTTTATCGTAGTAATGAGGTAATTAGTATGGACTAAATGTCGTCCGACTCGAAAGATATATTCGTACCAAATCCTGACAAGACAATATCAGGTGCCTACCTAATCATAGGCACGCATTGCAGCCGGTGTGACCTGCGGAGAATCACTAATGCATTTACCTAATAATTATTGTTCATCATTAGAGAACGAATGGGCGAGATGAATAAAACAAATGAACGTCGACACGAAATGCTTCTGAAGAAAACAAGTGAGGTGAAACAAATTAATGTCGACAGAAAATTTTGTCGAGGTAACAAGTTTGTGAAAGCGAAGAATGTCGAATTATACGAATTATCGTCAATACTAACAAGTGAGTGAGATGAAAAATTTAATATCAACACAAAATATTGGTAAGAAAAAAATTGTGATATGAAACAAAAGAATATCGACGGAAAAATTGTCGACGAAACAAATTAGCGAGATGAAACTAATAAAAATTCACACAGAATATCGTTATGTGAAATGAAACACATGGGTATCAAGAACTCATTTTTTTTCTGCTCAAACTTTTCTGTTTATCTGACTAGAAATAATAGTTGAAAAATGATAATTTTTTACTAGTTCGATCGATTAGATCCTAATCTTTATTCATGTGTATCACTTTATTATTTTCGTTACTAAGCAATTCCATTTCTGTATACTTGGTTGGAATACCAATGACCAGTGACTATAATATATTATCGCTGCAAGAATTATGTCATAAATATTTGATTTACTAAACTTATATCCGGCGCCGCATTATGTATTTTGCTGTAACTTATTGAAGTGAAGGTATGCATAAGTGAATGTATGAGATGAAAGCTAATTGTGTTGCTTGTATTGTCACGTATGTAACTATAGGTACCTACATTTAATTGAATTGAATTGAAAATTGTGATACTAGCTCAAGCATTGCTTAGCAACAGAAAGAAAATTTGACCATTTTATCACTCAGAATTTGGTATCTATTTCCTAGTCCCTTTACGTATAATATACGTATATTATAATATATTATATTCTACGTATAATATACGTATAATATACGTATATTATACGTATAATATACGTCCCTTTACGTATAATATACGTATATTATAATATATTATATTCTTCTCCTCTTTTCCTTCTTCTAGGTTGTTTTTTAAAGTTACATGAAATCGAGTTAGTTGGAAGAAATTACGCCTCTGTGATAAACTCGTCCTCTGTATATTGATTGTATGAATGTATTTTATTCGAATGTATTTTTGTGTAAACTTGCTTTAAATCAATGTACAGTAAAGAATAAATAAATAAAAATATAATTTTTTTTATTCTTAATCCAACGTATATATTATATTGTGTAATACACATACCATCACGCCGCTTTTTTGCAGGATACAAGAAAAGATTGCAAACTACCTTCCTCTATCTTTGCTTTCCTTTCGAAACCTTCATAAAGTTCCTCGTGCATGCACTCTTGCTCATTCTTTCATTATGTTCACTTTGGTTCATCCTGCAGGATCTGATTTAGCCATGTGGTTATGTCTTCCAGCGTTCTCAACTACATAATATGTACTTTTCTTAGTAACTTTGTTCTTGTTTATTCTTTACATGTATCCAAATCTACATTCACATTTATTTTGATTATAACGATATTCACTCAACGTGCCTTGTACTAGAAAATTAATCAGAATTGATTCACATTCACATCCCATTCTTAATTAAAGTCCATTTAAAATCTGTAATTGAAAATTATAAATCATCAATTTAAAAACAATAATTACTAGCGCCATACAGTGACAAAAGTTCGTACTAAATTCACACTTAATACTATAATATAATATATGGTACCTGCTTTAAACATTGTACGTACCTACTTAGTATAAATATAAATTCGTGAATTGAAATGTGATATTATAAAATCTACACTGTGTTGGTCACGAACGTCATTCTCTTACAAAGACATTTTATAAATTGGGCATAAAATACGAACGCGTTGAATCTAATGAGATTATCAATATGCGAAATCAATTTTAGCAATATGAGCACTTGCATCTATTACCTATTGCTAATATTGAAAAAATATTTGCATGCGTACTATTGTGTACAAATTTGAATAGGTCATTAGACAGAAGGTATAAATGAAATTTTCGTTCATGCATCTACGTGCTTATACTTCACACCTAAATAGTCATTAAATTTAAATATAAATAATATTTAGATTTGATAAAAAAAAATGCTAGACGTGCATGACTTGAAACGAATTTATATAAGTACTTACTCTATCACATTTTTTTTTTCATTATAGGTACCTACCTATATACTTAACGTATGACATTAAATTATTTAGATGTTCGAGGGAAAAATAATCTGCTTGACTGTATGATTCTACATCACAAATTAAGAAGCTTTATGAATAAATTATGGATTGTGAAATATTTGCTGTCAAATATTTTCCATAGATGGCTCTAGTGTATAGTTTACGTGCTATATGAAATTTATTCATGCTAACGTTTGGATTTTGGAAGGCGTATCTAGCATTTGTATATTGTTAAATGCATCAATTGACTAGTTAATATTTTCGCATTGGTTGCATCTAGTTGAATATTATCCAAAGTACTCCGCTATTTGTGTTTTTGATAGTAAAAGCGAATGATTTACGTAGACGCGACTGTTTTACGATCCGAATTGCGAGCACAAGTTCTATTGTTTTAAAACTTCTGTTGTTTTGTGACTATTGTGAACTTGAATATTGAGGAATTTATTGCAGTTATAGTTCAATCTTCAAATGGGTAGTTTAATCTGTATTAATATATTAGTGTTGTGACTGTTTGTGATATACAGAATACAGCACATTAGATAATCGATTATATCATCAATATTAACGTACCTGCTTTTGTAAAAAAAAAAATGGTTGGTAGTTTCATATAGTAGAGCTAGTTCGGGATAGGAGAAATCGTTTATATGTTAAATATTTAACATATTATGTTAAATATAAAAAAAAAAACTTTTAGTGAATGAGATAATATGCTCAAAAAAGAACTGAGTTAATTTTAGGTTTCATCCAGACTATAGGAACTCTATGAAATAGAAGAGAGACCCACCTCACACCCGAATATCTCAAGAGTCGTAGACCCCTATTTATCCATACATTCAAACCAAAATTTTCCTCACTTCCACTGGGCAGGCCTGAAGAGCCAGTCGGCCAAAGCCGCCGTCGTGGGAACCTGTTAGACTACTTCTCTCTTCAATAGCCCATTTGAAGGTAAACAAATTTATTTCAAAATAATACAGACTCTATCTAATTTGCACATTAAGACATTGAAAGGCGTTGAGCTAGCGTCTAACAAATCAATATTTTAATCGCAGTAACACTTATTACGCGGGCAGGTAATATTTCATTTTCCAATCTATCCGTCACGAGTGTTGAGAGATCGTTTACAACAATACCACAAGACTATGTATGTTTATTTAGTATTATTTTGTATTAATACCGAAGCAGTAAAATACGTCTTACAACTTACTGAAGTACGTAGTTCATTATTACACATGACAAATGACATCGTTACTGACAAAATATTGAATCGCTCACTGGACTCGCTTATGGGGTGTTCACATTTGGCGAATATCGCCAGGCGAATTTCAAAATATAACGTCAGGCGAAAAAACAAAATTCGCCGTACGCCCATTGATCGTCACACCTGTTCACACAGTCCACCGATTTAGAAACGATCTGTCAGATGCGCTTTGATTTTGAGACTGTTTTCAAAATGGCGGAAGTCGAGATGGAGATCGCGAAGTGTTTATTTTTAGTCGAAAATGTTATAGAAGAGGCTATAAGGCGCCTTTTAATTAAGGAAACAAACGCCAAAAACCAACAACAAAGATAACAGCTGTCACGAAGTGGGAAACATTATAAAATTTATAGGTTAAAGTTTTTACCATAGATACGAACGCCGCGCACATCTGCGCATGCGCGAATCGTTCAATCGGCCGAGAAAGTTGGAAGGTGGTCAACTCGAGACGATATCGTTTCTACTGGTTTTTATCGTTTCAGACTAGCTGTCATTTTGTTCACACGGTTCAAATGGCTGGCGATATTTTGGTGCCCTGGCGATATTCGCCAAAGTGAGAACACCACATTACAATACTTTTGTTTATAATACAGCGAACACAATATACTTTATACACCACAATCAGTTTGCGTCTCGTGAAGCTGAAATTATTGTTTGTATTGGAATCGTATATTATAGGTATTATTATTCTCAAGTCGTGAAAATTGAAGCCAAGGCGACACATTAACTCGGCTTGTTCTTAGTATATATAATAAGTTACAATCCATTGGAATGGTCTGCAACGAGTTTGGTTTTTCTTCTCCATTCGTCTCTATTCTCAGTTTCCAGTCTTTTCAGCTCTACGTATGAGCCACAGTTCATGTCCCTCTTCAGTTGGTCCATATACGCGTCTCTTGGTCGGCCTCTGCCATTTGTCCTCTCGGTCTTACCCTCCGCGATGGCGATGAGTAGTCCTGGGTGCCTGATGTTGTGGCCAATCCAGTTAGCTCGTTGTTGGCCGATTCTCTTAAGAAGTTGCCTTTTTTCGCCTACCTTGGTTAATACTTCTTCGTTTTCGACGTGTTCCGACCAATGGATCTTAGCACCACATCTCAAAGGCCGCCAACCGTCCGCTTTCACTCTTGGTGATGGTCCACGTCTCATAACCATAAAGCAGTTCTTAGTAAAGATTTTGTTTTCTTACAAGATTATCTACTTACATTGGCCGGGTTCATAGTATAAATGATTAGCATTTTGTATTTTCTATTTTTTTTTCAATCTTGATGACTGTAGAATTTTGGTTTAATTTTTTAATTCTTAGATTATACAGGTTTTTTGTCAAAACAAGACTAAGATAAGCAAGACTGGACAGGTGCGCCTATTTTATAATTTTATTCAATTCACTCGTTTACGAGTGATCAGGGGATAGGTGAACCTCTGATAACAATTTTATATTTAATTAAATTTTGGTAAATCGTAAAATTAGTGCATACCAGACAGGAATTTGAGCTGAGATATGAAAATCTTAAAATGAGGAACACGTGATGTAGGTAGGTATATTTATTATGCTGTCTTTTTCGCAATTTATCAATGGTAAGTAAAACCTATCTTCTTCAGTAGGATGTTTATCCAATTAAAAGTCTTTTCAAAGAGACTGAAGAAAGTTATAACGCACTCATTCATACCATTTACCACAACTAGGGCAGATAGCAAACCAAAAGTATTTACAAAATATAAAAAAGTTGTCGTCTCCGTCATCTCCGTGTCAATTATCGTCTCGTAGTACACATTGTCTCAAATAAATTGCAGTATTATTTCTTTGCGATAAACACTGCAAACACACTTAAACGTGCACCTCTGCGTATTAAGTACTATGCTACTAATAATATTGTACATTGTTGTATAGCATAGTGATGGGTGCATAGCACAGCCGCACTGCCGCTATCAAACCTGTCAAATAATAAACACAGCGCGACATTCGAGTGTTGAATAATAATGTATTGGGTGCTATTAGTTGTTTATTTTCGATGTGCAGTCAATACAGAACTAAAACATTGCTTTACAATGTTTCGAATAACGTGATTTTAACGAATTCAGTACAAGCATAATTATTGCTTTTTCATTGTGTGGCTGCTAAGGAGTGTATTTATTTTGGATCAATAATTTATCTAAATACGTCAAAAAAAAATATTCCCTGTCATAGGTATCACTTCAGTATGGTTTAATGATGAGTTTCGCGGAGTCCAGCAAATAATTTATCTTCCACTCTTTTTTGCTAGTTTTTGAGTCTCTTTAAAAATGTAGATAGTCGTAAAACATTACAAATAAACCATTCAACGTTTTCAATTCAGCGATAAGGTATGCCATCGATTCTGAATGTCTTAACTTTTATTGGTGCGGAGAAGGCAATTTGCATGTTTTGAAATCAGATGAAACACAGAAAATCAGTTTGTTGTGTCATCATTGTGGTCTGTTTCATATAGACAGTTTGTTAGTGTAATTAAAAACATTGAGTTTTGCTTTTGACCGGTTTTCGATTAGATGGAAACTGTACAGTTATAATTTAGTATTATTGTTAAGAATATCATCCCCAGAAAATATTTAATAGAAAAACTGAAAGAAAATAAGTAGATTAAATATTTTCTGGGGATGATATTCTTAACAATAATACTAAAGCCAAGTTCAGAGTACGATTGTATTGATATGAATTATGACAAATGAAATTATTTAGTTGTACAGCGTGACTTTGTCATAACAATAATTTAGTCAGTAGTAGGTACGTAATACCTACGTATATTTTTAGTTTGTCAAAGGCGTGTGACTCAAGAACTTCAACCATGTATTATTCTATAAATTGTTGTTCTTACCTATACACAAGTAGTCTTATATGTACTATATATTCTAAAATGACCTCTTTTCTGTCAAAACTTAGTTGTAAATAATATTGCAAAGATACGTGAATACATCATAGGTATTATTGCATTTCTATAACCATTGTAGCATGTCTTCAAAGAAAACATTGTCATATGTAAGATGTTCCTAAGTGAATGATGTAGTCACACTATTGAGAAATTTTGTAGTCGTTAATCGTGTTATAAAGGTAAGTCAGCAATTCTTCTTGATAATAATGTAGGTACTTTTGGACTATACATTTTTATTTTGTTGATTCCACCTCAAGACCCCCCCCCCCTTAATGTTGTTTTTTTGTGAGAAAATATGTTTTCTGAGCAGCCCGAAATAGTTCCTTAACTCTTCGTATTCATGTGCTGAGGCCTATTCACTTTCTATCTTATCCTTGATGATCAAGTAGAATAATTGGTATTTTTCACCTCTGAGTATATGACTCAAATAATTATTATACTTTCCAGAATTAGACAGTTTTCGGCAGTTCTGCATTAACTTTGGATCTTTATATAACTACTTCGTCGAGTGTCGAAGTTTTTGCAGTTATATCGTCACTCCATCGATGTTGAGTTTTCACTTTGTAGAATTACCTAAAGTTAGGACACTAGTTTTTTTGACCATTCACAACAAAAATAGACCAATGTAAATACTAATGCCCACTGTAAATGATTTCGTAAAGACTAAAATTCAAAAAAAGTAACGGTCGGTATAGTCGCTTCAGTTGACACACTGTCACTGGTTTAATGTAATAATAGACGTAAATACACATGATAATATTGACATCCTCAGTGTGTGGTACTCGTTGCTGGAATGACTCCCTTCTTCACTTAGGTCTCTCTTTCAGGCTCAGTCTTTCAATATGGATTTAAACATTTAATATACTATCCATTCCTCAAACCCTTCTTTTAGATTCTAGTCTCTTCGGAGTGTCAGGTTTGTGTGTTGCGGATTTGATTTTTTTTTTAAATATATATCTGGGTTTTGTTACAAACCCAAATACAACCTTATACACCATTCACACTAAGCTAAATTGATTGGTTGATTTTGTTATAGTTTTTTTATGCATCCTACAGCTGGTTTGCTTGTGGGATATGCCATGATAGTATAGTTATATCAGTAGTAGATTTTGTTATATAAGCTGATTGTGTGGAAAAAAGAAAAAAATGCTTCACACTAGCGACACATCGACACTAATGCCGATATGTCGATATTTTTGTATCGATGTGAAATTTGTAAATGTCATAATAAATAATAATATGATAGATGCCTACAATAAATTTGTATCGTAAATGTATTTGATTGCAGTTCAATAAAACCATAAAGACGACGTCACAAAGGTGACGTTACGTCATTGCGTATAATATAGGTCGTTAAATTAATATTATTGAGTAACAGTAATGGGTGCAGCAACGTAAAAAGTGTATCACTTCACACATCATAAAAGATTAAACACGTATAATGATGTTTACAACCTTATTACTATAAACACAAGAATTATTATTCGGTAGTATTAAGTTATGATTGTTTTGTGGTTAGTTGTATATTTTTTTATGAGCATTATTCTGCATTTTATATTATATACTTTGGGTGTCTGAGAGAAGTCTACACCTTTGTGTATGTGTATGTTTCACTTCTTAATTGATTACCCTATAATAAACGAATAAAATCATTTTAAACTGTTACAACGTTTTTAAGTTGTAATTATTATTATAATTATTGGTTGATTCGATTGCAGGCAATAAAACACTAAAATTCCATTTTAAAAACCGTGAAACTCCATATCGTAAAATATCTTCTATTTTTTGCATACAACTTTTAGGAAGCAGAATTCGCGATACGACTCGACTTCTGTACATTTACATATTTGTAAATGTGTATTATTTTTGCTTGGTAGGTAAAATTTATGATACACCTTTTTGGTAAGTATCTAATATAAGAGATATTTTGTAAAACATCAAACAATAAGTCCTCAATCTATTTCGCACACGTATATTATAATATAATTAGTAGGTATCGCGAGGTATATTTTATCCATTTACCATTTGATTTTCTTCTAGTAAACACGAAGCCTCATATGTTCAATAACGATGTCGCGCTAATTGAGTCATTCCAAAAACTCTGGTAAGAAGAGTTACATACTTATGGCACTATCTAAATAAGATGTCAATTTTGTCTTGAATGCACAACGCACTGACTTTAGTCAAAAAATATATCCATGCCTAACCCGCAGTAGCTGAGGATGGTCATTTTCAACGTTTACATTAGTATTATGGTTGTATTACATAATTATGCGACATAACTCCAAGAATGTACTAGACATTGGTGTATAAATTATGATAACAGTGCATTGTGAAAAAGGATCATCCTGGTTGTGAAAAATTTGTGAACAAAAAAACTGGGAAATGTATGGCCTAACCGGTACCTATTATATATTTATACCATCACGGCATATCCCATAAGTGGGTTGTCAAGAAAATACGACGCTTTGTTTGTGTTATACGAAAATACATTCAGAATCGGTAGCAGATATAGATAGATGTAGGCCATCAAAAAATGTGTTTCAATGCTGATAAAGCGGAGAAGGATCATATTAATTATGAATCCATTATTGATAAAATAATATTTCAATATGCAGGCAAAATACTAAAATATCATAACATTTTGTTTATTTATGTACTTATCGTATAAGTATACCTACCGATATATTTAATTAAGACGTTGTGTAGCAAGTAATGTACCTTCGATGTAGTTACGTATATGTGACCAAGTTCTTTATGCTACATACTTCAGTAAGTAGTAGCATTGACTGAGATAAGAGGTCTTTGAGGTTATCTCAAAGAAGCGGCTATACAGAATAATATATTAATACGTTTGGTATCAATGTATTTGTTTAATATTCTAATTTGTTCGTATGTAAACATAAATGCATGCAGGTTGGAACAATTTGAAACAACGAAACTGAAACTCTTATCCTTTTCTAACGTTTTGGTCATTCCATCACGGTATTTTCCACAAGTGAGGAATCC
Source organism: Athripsodes cinereus (assembly GCA_947579605.1). Taxonomy (NCBI): domain Eukaryota; kingdom Metazoa; phylum Arthropoda; class Insecta; order Trichoptera; family Leptoceridae; genus Athripsodes; species Athripsodes cinereus. The sequence continues at coordinate 6,753,701 of OX388317.1, read as the reverse complement.
AGTAGACAAAACGCATGTTATAAACATACACGTCATCCTCTCCGTACCAATAGATATTTAAGACATTTAGGATGTGTGACATGATTGTCTCATTGCTGAACTTCATGTGAAATGTCTTTATGCTTTCAAACACATGCCTCTTACAGGACACTCGAAAGCTTACGTAGAAGAGTTGGAGACCAATTTTTTTTCCAGGTAGGTACTCCACGGGATATGCATGCTTAAATTTTTAATTTTTTTTTTCAAAAAAAGATTAATTTTTTAATTGCAGATTTCTATAATAAATTAATCCAGCTACGACGTAGACACCCTCAGAGTAGGTAAGCAATATTCTTGTGTCGTAAATGTGGAATAAGTCGACAGCGAGTTGAATCGAACCCGGATCTCTAGATTGAAAGTTTGAGACTTCATCAGGTTTCCTCAATATTATTAAGCATGATTTTTTCCAGTAGAACCGGGTAATTATATAGATAGTATTCAACATACATAATATTTAAGTAAGTTGGTACGTGCTATCGGTTTGAATACAAGCCAACATTTCAATTAAGGCATGATAGTGTTTGTGTTTTGAGAGTCTGTAGATAAAAAACTGATTATAAGAGGGTTCATACAACATACACACAAAATTACTTAACAATATTTGATAATTTTTTATCTCCATCTGAAAAATATCGTCTAAAACATGGGTGGCCAACCTTTCCAGCAGCCGGGCCAAATTTCAGAATGAGATTTCCTACCGGGCCGCACAACAATATACTCCATATATGGAACATTTGATAATTTTTCTTCACCTTAAAATTTCTACCCCCCATCGTCAAATTTTCAAAATGGTATAGGAATTTGAAATATGTCAAAATTCCTGTTTTCTTTAAAAAAAATCTCAAAATGTCTCTTTCAAAAAAGTAACGGGGACTTGTACCAAATATCATGTAAAAAAGTGTGCATATGCTTCGCGAGCCCACATAGACCCCCAACAGGCCGCGGGTTGGCCACCCTTGGTCTAAAATATTTGGTTTTACGTAAGATAAGAAAATAGTTCTAAATGTTCAAAAATAAATAAAAAAAATCTTACCTCCTTGTTTCTTCTTATTGGGAAAATAAAATATTGTCAAAATTTCAGCTTCCATATGTGTACCCATTATCTCAATCTTCTTCTTCTTCACCCTTGCCTTTATCCCATTTACTTGGAGTCGGCTCTCCTAGTCCTCATCTTCCAAGTTTTCCGGTCTTCTGCATCCTCCGAGAGCAACTCTGCCTCCTTCAGATCTTAATATCTCAATGATTTCTGAAAAAAAGAAATGGAAATAAGTTGGCGTCAATAAAATTAGGTGTAAATTTATTAAAATGCATTTAATACGTAGGTATGAAATGAATAAGACATAATTATTAATCTTTTTTTTTTTTTTACTTTAACAGATTTTAACAAATCATAGAGATATTATCTTACAATGTTTCACTTTTCCTTTGCCTTTAATCAAATAAGCGAGATATTACCCTATAATCTCTCAAAGGACGACCTCTGCACAATTTTGAGGGTATAAAAATAAAAATGCATAATTGTGTTTATTGCATGTAGGTAGATATTATTTAATGTTTTTACTATTGTCTAAATAAAACATATTATACCTAAATTTGAATTACGATATTTTTAGAGAACTCTATTCTATTCTATTTTTAAAGGCCATCCACTATCAGGTTTAGAGAACTCGTTCGTCCACAAAATCATATAACAAAATTTGATAGTTACTGTATAGTGCTGAAGTGTTCCCTTATGTCGCGATAACATAATATTTTGATGCAACATTCAATTATCAATATCTTGTTTATAAACCGATGCTGCATTCTGTTTTTAAAAATGCCCTATCAATAATAATAACACTGTTATTTATTAACAGTGTTTTTATTATTAATTTCTTGTGCATATTTATTTATATAAAATAGACGCTACGTTATGCTAAACGTGCTACTGTAGAAAATTTACTAGAAGATAAGAATAAATTATAATATATGAAATTCATAAACATACAATGTCATGTTTGTTGTAGGAGCAATGTAATAAGACTTTTTCGTATATAGACTATACAATCTAGGACGTACCGAGTTTTTTTCAAGGGGAAAGATAGAGCTGTTTGGCAAATTTTGTAAATAACAAAAATACCTCAACTGTTTAGCGCAGATAAATATTTCACTACAGCTTTCAACTTTATAAAATTAGCAAAATACTCAATTTTTATCCATTCAATATGATGTAATATAGACGGTAGGGTAGCTGCCCACTTCGATACGATTTTGCTAAACTTTTCCCTTACTTAAGCAGTATTTATTCATATTATTTTTTTAGTTCCTAGTAAGATTTTTTTTCTACACATTCATGAATTTGAGTATCATAAAGAATGACTCATAATCTATAAATAAATAGTAAATATTTCGTGTGTATATAGCCTAGTTCTTTCTCTTGAGACCATGTTTATTCAATAGTCTACGACATAATATTCAACTGTGTCGCAGTAACTTCTTTGATGACTTGATATGAAATGATTTCAATAAAAAGACGTATAACACTTAAATTTTTTTTCAATATAATTACTAAATGTATGAATTTATCTGATCTTAAAGATTATAATCGCAAGCTTAGAAGATTAGGTAATCTTCAATTGATACGAATAATTAGACTACCTAGAAGATTTTTGTACCTTGATTTTGGATATGGGTGACGTTGAAATCATACACCTTTGCTCTAGACTTGTCCTTTCTATATTAATTATGATTAACTTGCCCTTTCTATATTAACTAATGATTAACGTGTAGATACCTACCTATCTCAAATTAATAATTATTTTTTGTATATTCTATTCTATGTTCAAATGTCATCCACTCATTTCATCACTTTTTTACTATTGTTGGCAATATTATATATTTCAAAATGATTGCTAATTCTCCTTCATTTTTTCATGTAAAAGTTCAGAATATTAAAGATTTTTTTTAAGTTGCAAAGAGTTTTTCGTCCAATAGGATAACTTGTAACACCTTCTTTAAAGCTTCACGCTTCTTATGATAGATAATATTATAACAAAGTTAAGTCAAATCTTCCTTATTTTACAATAAATTAAAGGTGTTTATAGCCTTAAACATTTATTCAATTAATGTACTAATTAATATAGTAATTATGTAACTTAGTCTACACATGTTATTGTTTATTTAAAGTTTTCCATCTTTGTATCAATGTATTACAAACGTATATTACTTTTTAGAAGACTAACTAATTAGGCATTTAATGATACAGCCCTTATCTCTCCACTGCTGAATAGGTATAGGCCGTTTCAAAACTTTTCTATTTTTTTCAGTCTCAATAAATATGAATTAATTTTTTTATTCCATTAGGACAATTTCATCATAAATCATCTTTTTCCGGGTCTATCTAGGTATCTAGATATGATGACAGTTACTTCAATAAAGTGATAAATTTATTATATCAATACTTCAATGCAGTGTTAAATTTTTGACAAACACATTTTAATTAAGCAAATCGAGAAGTATGTAGGCAAAGTAGAGTCCCATTCATTCCTTCTGCTTTTCACTTGCAAATGTTTCATAAGACTTAAAAATCTTATACTGATTATACATACCGTACATATCAGCCTACAGTATGGACGACTGTTTAAGAGGGAAGATAATATATTCACACACTATGACTTCTGTATAAAGTAGGATTATCATAAATGCATCAGTTTACCTTTGGGCCTCATCACATGGTCTGCCACATAGGCCAGTAGGTAAATAAAAGTCTTCTCACATTCCCTCCCACCATACGTCTTTATTATTATTAATAAGGTGCTATTTTAATGTTTCGGTTAAGCTCAGGACATAAACACATGCTCTTAACATCCTGAAGTTCGCACCAGATTAAGATTATGTATAATCAAATTTCTTATCAAATTATCGAAAATTGTGGTATGACATTTATTGCAACTGACAAAAAAGGAAAACTCTTTTTGAATATCCTTTAAATAATAATATGTACCTACTTCATACATTGTAGGACGCGTGTCCTATTATGTAAATTAATTTCACTAATTTTAACGGATATTCTGCATTCCAACACATTTATTTACGCATGCCGACGTTAATTTATTAATATGATAACCAACAATAAAATGACGTGATACTGTAGCATAGGTCAGTTTTATTACAATATTTTTATTTGAATAATTGTCAATTGGCATTAATAAACAATGTTATTGCAGTTGTGCAGTGTACAAACTTTTCTATCAACAAAATTTAAAGTTCTTGAGTTTTTGTGTTTATACTGTGAAAATCCATTTTAAATTTTAATTGGAAAAACACTTTTATCAGTCACTGTCGTATCGTCGTTGTGTTAAAATCACGTTCTGTTCTAGCGTATTCTGTCGCTTCTCATAGTCACATTGTTGTTGTTTTCTCGTGTCTACAACCACGCCGCGTTTCTTGTGTGTGTAGTGTTATTCTTCTGCGAATTACATCAGTCACTGTCGTATCGTCGTTGTGTTAAAATCACGTTCTGTTCTAGCGTATTCTGTCGCTTCTCATAGTCACATTGTTGTTGTTTTCTCGTGTCTACAACCACGCCGCGTTTCTTGTGTGTGTAGTGTTATTCTTCTGCGAATTACATCAGTCACTGTCGTATCGTCGTTGTGTTAAAATCACGTTCTGTTCTAGCGTATTCTGTCGCTTCTCATAGTCACATTGTTGTTGTTTTCTCGTGTCTACAACCACGCCGCGTTTCTTGTGTGTGTAGTGTTATTCTTCTGCGAATTACATCAGTCACTGTCGTATCGTCGTTGTGTTAAAATCACGTTCTGTTCTAGCGTATTCTGTCGCTTCTCATAGTCACATTGTTGTTGTTTTCTCGTGTCTACAACCACGCCGCGTTTCTTGTGTGTGTAGTGTTATTCTTCTGCGAATTACATCAGTCACTGTCGTATCGTCGTTGTGTTAAAATCACGTTCTGTTCTAGCGTATTCTGTCGCTTCTCATAGTCACATTGTTGTTGTTTTCTCGTGTCTACAACCACGCCGCGTTTCTTGTGTGTGTAGTGTTATTCTTCTGCGAATTACATCAGTCACTGTCGTATCGTCGTTGTGTTAAAATCACGTTCTGTTCTAGCGTATTCTGTCGCTTCTCATAGTCACATTGTTGTTGTTTTCTCGTGTCTACAACCACGCCGCGTTTCTTGTGTGTGTAGTGTTATTCTTCTGCGAATTACATCAGTCACTGTCGTATCGTCGTTGTGTTAAAATCACGTTCTGTTCTAGCGTATTCTGTCGCTTCTCATAGTCACATTGTTGTTGTTTTCTCGTGTCTACAACCACGCCGCGTTTCTTGTGTGTGTAGTGTTATTCTTCTGCGAATTACATCAGTCACTGTCGTATCGTCGTTGTGTTAAAATCACGTTCTGTTCTAGCGTATTCTGTCGCTTCTCATAGTCACATTGTTGTTGTTTTCTCGTGTCTACAACCACGCCGCGTTTCTTGTGTGTGTAGTGTTATTCTTCTGCGAATTACATCAGTCACTGTCGTATCGTCGTTGTGTTAAAATCACGTTCTGTTCTAGCGTATTCTGTCGCTTCTCATAGTCACATTGTTGTTGTTTTCTCGTGTCTACAACCACGCCGCGTTTCTTGTGTGTGTAGTGTTATTCTTCTGCGAATTACATCAGTCACTGTCGTATCGTCGTTGTGTTAAAATCACGTTCTGTTCTAGCGTATTCTGTCGCTTCTCATAGTCACATTGTTGTTGTTTTCTCGTGTCTACAACCACGCCGGCCCGCAGGGCCACTTCTAAGACGACCCACGACCTTGACTAATTTTGGTGGAGGTTTCTTACTTTTCTTTTCTTTTTATCCTATATTTTTAATTTACTTGTAAGTTTTGGTGTTGGGTTACAGGGTGGTGGATTTTTCGTATTCCTTGGCGGTGGGGGGTAAAATGTAAGATAAATGTAAGACAATAGGTAGTACGCTTTGACGCATATGGCAGCGATGAGGCTTGCCACCCATCATGCCGCGTCAAAGTGGGTGAAGGGCACAAAGAGGAGAGCGGAATGCAGGGTGGGAGTTTTGAATGTGAGAGGAGGGATGGTGAGAAAGACGGACGAAATTTTAGAGATGATGAATGATAAGTATTTGGATGTTTTGTGTGTCTGCGAAACGAAGAGGAAAGGGTGTGGTATTAAAGAAAGTGATGGAAGGATCGAGTTGTGGTCTGGTGTTCCAGACACACAACACGCATGTCAAGGTGTGGGTGCTTTTTTATCGGAAAGAATGAGCGAATGTATGAAAGGGTATGAATGTGTAAGCTCCAGGCTAATCTGGATCCGTTTCAAAGTGGGGATGACTAGGATCTTACTCATAGTTGGGTATGGTCCTGGGAACGATGCCATAGAGACGGAAAAGGAAGAGTTCTGGAATGGCGTGAGAAAGATTGCAGAAGATAAAAATGAAAATGAAAGATTGATTTTGGCAGGTGATTTGAATGGATGGGTGGGTGTTAGGAGGAATGAACTTGAAAGTGTTTTGGGAATGAATGGAGACAGTAGAGTGAACGATAATGGCAAAAGAATAATTGATGTGTGCTTGGAGATGGATCTCTTTGTGGCGAATACCTTTTTCGCCCACAAGGAGATCCACATGTATACCTGGGAGAGAGGGAATGAAAGATCGATGATTGACCTCGTGTGTGTGGACTCTCGTCTCAGGAAGGCGACCACGGATACTAGAGTGTATCGAGGCGCTGAGCTGGAGACGGATCATTTTCTTGTCGTCTCAAGAATAAATCTATTCTCCGGTTGGCGTTCGAGAACACAAAAGTCCACGCCAGCTATGAGATTGAGAGTCGAAAAACTGAAAGATGAGAGTGTAAAGAATGAATATGTAAAAACTGTGAATGAGAAGCTGAGTCCGAACGAAAAGAATGATCTAACGATGAATGAAAGGTGGGATGTCTTAAAAAGTGTGCTTGTAGGAAGTGCAAAAGAAACATGTGGTGAAGCTAAAGTTGGACGTAAGAAAGGCGATGCATGGTGGGATAATGATGTGAAAGAAGCTGTAGATAAGAAGAAGAATGCTTGGAAAGACTTGCTGAGTGTGAAACAGTGTGACACATGTGAAAAAGAGCGAAAGAAAGAAGTTTACAAGACATGCAAGAAGGAAGTGCGTGAAGTTGTGAAAATGAAGAAAAAAATGCTTGAAGATGAAGAATGTAAGAAATTGTCTACGTATGCGAGTGAAAATATGAAGATTTTTTGGAAGGAAGTGAAACGAAAGAGGACGGGTTCAAGTGTGAACAGTATGAAAGGGATAAAAGACAAGGATGGATGTGTGTTAGTGAATGATGAATGTGTGCTACAGAGATGGAAGGAATATTTCGAAGATCTGTTTGAATGTGATGGTACAAATGCAAATGAGTATGACGACAGTGAAAGCAGTGTGAATGAAAACGATATGATAGACATGAATGAGATTTTGAATGCATTAAAAAAAGCGAAGTGCGGTAAAGCTGTAGGATATGATTGTGTTGCCGTTGAGCTCATTAAGTCTGGTGGACCGGGGGCTCTCGCGTGGTGTTTGGAGCTTTTCAACGATTGTTGGAGAGAAGGTGTTACACCAGAGGATTGGAAGAGGGCTATCATCTGCCCCCTGTACAAAGGGAAAGGCTCTAGGCTTGAATGCGGGAGTTATCGGGCTATTAGCTTGCTGAGCTCAATAGGGAAACTGTATGGTAGAATTTTGATTGAGAGAGTACGAAAGATAACTGAGTGTAAGATATGGGATGCGCAAGGAGCTTTTTTGAATGGCAGAGGGTGCACTGATCAGATCTTCTCCCTGCGAATGGTTATAGAGAAGTTTCTGGGTAAACACCAGAGGCTTTTTTGTGCGTTCGTGGATCTGGAGAAAGCATATGATCGAGTGGACCGGGAAAGGTTGTGGCGCGTGTTGTCGGAGTATGGGGTGAGCAGCCGGTTGATCCGCGCAATATCTTCACTTTACGTGGGAAGCTCCGCTTGCGTGAGGGTAAATAACACTCTCTCGGAGTGGTTTGTCCTCACCAAAGGAGTGAAGCAAGGTTGTGTCATGTCTCCGTGGCTGTTCAACCTATTCTTCGACTACTGTATGCGACCTGTGAAAGAGATGGATGTTGGTGTCGAGCTGAATGGGTTTCGGGTGAATGCATTGATGTACGCAGATGATTTGGTGTTAATGGCTGAGAGTGAAAGGGACTTACAAGAGATTGTTACGTGTGTGTATGATAGTTGCAATTTGAATGGTTTGAAAATGAACGTTATGAAGACGAAAGTTCTTGTTTTTGAAAGAGAGAATGAAAAAACGATTTGCGAGATTAAAGTTGGTGACGAATGTTTGGAGCAAGTAAGTGAGTATGTATATTTGGGAAGTATGTTTACGAGGGATGGAAGATGCGATAGGGACATTGAAAGAAGGAAAGTGGCCGGTGCTAGAGTAAACGGTGCACTTCGACCCATTGTCAGCAATGACAATGTGTCGAACATGGCTAAAATGCTGGTGCACAATACCATTCTGGTACCGTCACTTACGTATGCAAGCGAGACATGGACGTGGTTGAAGAAGGACGAAAGTGGAATAAATGCAGTAGAGATGCGATCGTTGAGAAGAATGGTTGGTAAAACGCTGCGTGATAGAGTGAAGAATGAGGATATTAGAAGAATGAGCGGATGCAAGAATACTGTTGTGGACAGAATGCGTGTAAATAAATTGAGATGGTTTGGTCACGTGGAACGAATGAAAGAGGAAAGAATGACAAAGAGGATATACTTATCTGAAAGAAAGGGTGTGAGGAAACGCGGGCGTCCGAGAACCACGTGGCTTGATCACGTGGATCAAATTCTCAAGGACGGCCGCGTGTTGAGTAAGAGGAACCGACGTGCGTGTATGAGGAACTGTATGAATGTGGAGGAAGCGAAGGAAGTGTGTAAAGATAGATCTGTTTGGCGTTCCGTTCTCTCTGCCTACCCCACTTGGGACACGGCGTGAGGGTATAGTATAGTATAGTATAGTATAGTACTTTTATTTTCCACTATATTAGAGTCATAGTAACCGAACGTTTTCGCATATACTTGTTGACAGATGCCTACAGAGTAACTGTAACGTTAGGTTACTTACTATTAATTTAACGAAGTGGAAATTAAATTGTGCGATTGATAACAATCTAGATGATGATCCTTGCTGGATCATAATATTTCAAAAATGTTCAATGATGGTTGGCCAAAAAAGCATTGTTCTTTTGTCCATAAAATTATGAACGGGCTAGACGTTCCATTTTTAAAAATAATACATCATTACTATTGAAACAAAATCAGAGCATCAAGAATACTGTGGGAAGATGTATGTAAATCAGTTTGCATGAAAATGCTTCGAACAAAGAAGTCTAGTTTCTACCCTGTACTCTCAAGAGAAGCGTTGAAGGGCAAATGATCGATTGACTCTCACAGTCACTTAGTTTTATGTACTTTGTACCATAATACAAAATACAAAGGAATACTACGTATCTATCTATGTGTGCGAGTCACGGTTAAGTTATTATTCCTCTACAATGTACCTACCATTCATAGTTTCTTAAGTCATTTATCTTTTGAAAATATACATTTCAACGTAAATACAAAGTGTATGCGATTTGAACAATATAATTAACACTCTATTTGTGTACAGATTTATGATATTCAATTACTTTTCATTCTTTACTGTACTTTGATTACAATCAATTTTGCACAAAACTACACTCACTTTAATGTACAACGATTTAATGATTTTCATTATTATATTATTTATAAAGTCATGGTGTTTATAATTTACATGTATATTTTCTTCTCTCATCATTTGAATTATACAAGTATTTCATCAGGGGCCGTAGACAAACCGTAAATAGCGATCGACTACTGGCGTACTGGCGAACTTTCGACAATCTACATACATGTAACGTGTAATTATGCGTTATTGTTGCGGTTATAGTCGAAAATTCGTTTGTAGTCGATCGCCAAGTACGGTTTGTCTAGGGGGTCAGTTCTCAAAATTATGCCATTGAATAACTTATGATGTTTGTTAATTAACTATGTTGACACTTTTGTATAATTTTTTATAAAGGACTTTAAAGATATTAAAATCTTATTCACTAATTATTTCAATGATTGTTGTCTAAAATAGCACATTAAATAAGTTTTAATATTTTATATCCTAATTTAAAAGATGGTGCTACAATTTATGTAGTTTTAATCTATTTACTTGTTGAATTATCTATGTAATATAGGTGTCTCATTAATACCCATAAATCCATTACTGTTTTAAAATATCACTGATAGAATGTTCCCTTTTAAGCATACTAACTGTTAAAAGTGATGTGGGGTTCCTCCCCCTCGTCTATCTTCCCCGCAGGTTCCCTGGCCTCCATGTCTGTGGGAGTCGGAGTAGGAGTCGGCTGTGCATCCACCAACCCTCTCGAATGGGCAGGACAGGTCACCGTACGAAAGAAGCGTAAACCTTACTCCAAATTCCAGACATTAGAACTCGAAAAGGAATTCTTATTTAACGCGTACGTCTCCAAACAGAAACGATGGGAACTAGCGAGAAATTTAAATTTAACGGAAAGACAAGTGAAGATATGGTTCCAGAATAGACGAATGAAGAATAAGAAGAATTCACAACGGCAAGCGGCACAAGCACAAAACAATAATAACAATTCAAACGCAAATAATCATAATCACCATTCGTCACATCATCACGGACACGCTCAGCATCACGGATTGAATCATCACGCGGCAAACGGCACGGCTGTGAAACATCATCAGTGACCAACGCCCTTCTCTGGGGGATTTCCGCATCACTATAGTCACTCAGGAACAGTCACCTAAAGTCAGTCAGACACTAACTTGCCCTTTGACGAAATAAAATACCTAATATAATAATTGTAATTAATGATCTCAACATTATAATATGTACAAGGTAAACATTTTTATCTTTGAGTTATCTTCAATTATTTAAAATTTAATTTAATTAATTGAATAAAATCTCGATTTTAATTAATCAGTTGATTTTCGACATGAAATTTTTTTATTTTGTTGATAGCTGACAATTTGCTGACAACTAGTGTTCCTGAAGACGTTGTATGATGAATTTTGGTAGTATTCATAATGATTGATTAAATTTAATTAAATTAATTATGATATAAAGAAGAAATGATTTTGCTATTGATATAATTCCTGTGTGGTGCGATGTGACATTATTATTCTTAAATTAAAATAAAAAATGTTCCCTGACCCCAGAGAATTTCATCGATATAATATAATATATTGTTACTAGTACCTACCTAAATATAATAATTAATTATATACATAATAAACTATTGTACTACTGTAGTTACGATTGATTAATTAATTTTTAATTAAAAATAATGTTTAATGAATGTAAAAAAAATATCCTCCTCATGACATTGTCTAGTATTTAGGGTATAAAATAATATTATGTATTAATTAATGATTATTATGTGCTGTCTTAATTTTCATTGATTAATTAAATTAAATTTAAATAAAAACATTATAATATAGCTGTGTGTATTGTAGGGTATTCGTATTTGTTTAATATTAAAAATATAAGTGTTAATTAATAAGCTTAAAATATTAATATACCTACTTAATTAAATATTAATATAATAACGACATACATAATATGTTACTAGATGGGACGTTATTGATTTAAGATATTCATAAAATTTATTGTGAATTATTTTCAATTTTATGTGAGACTGCTTATTATTTATATTGCCAACAGAGCAATATTATGTTGTAATATTTTATTTTAATTATAATTAATATTTTATTAATTATTATGATTATTAATTAGTTATTGTTTAGACCAAATTATTGTTTATTTCTAATGATTGGTCGATCGTAATTATTTTTTAATGCATTTTAAAACACATTATTGTGTTGTTTTTTTTATTATTATTATATATTGATTTTTGACAATTACCAAAAACTTCTATTATGTTTTTATTAATGTGTTTATAATTATGCAAACGAGTTGTGTTTTTTATTATTTTTAATAAATTTTCTTGTAGTTTTTTCTACGGGCTGGTGCATTATTCACGTTATGTTATTTTTTAATTACGGACAAAAATATTGCAAACTTTTTTTAAACATTCATTTGTATCCAGACTTTTGTTACCTACAATTAATTACAAACTGATTAATTGAATTTATGAATTAATTTTACAGGGAAAAGGGAAAAAATTTCAATATGTTTGTAATCGGATCAAATTTTATTATTTTTGCTTAGCAATATTGTAAGCAAAGGTATTATGAAACCATGAAATTTGGGATTTTTTTCAATACCTTTGTTATTTTTTTTTTTTTTGAGAGATCTGTAAATTTTTGGGTACTGCAATACCTATTTATTAAATATTTTGTATACTTTTTAAAATATGGTAAAGCTATAATTATTAGTGATTTACATTCTTTTTAACTCGTAACTATAAAATCATAATATCTATAAAGTAATCTATTGTATTGTAAATCCAGCGCCCTCCAAAATATGTATTTATCATTCAAAACCTACGAAAGAGCAATATTCTATCTATCTATACTTTCACGGCATATCCCATTTTATGAGAGTAACCATATTCCATATTATGCATTAAAATAAAAAAAAAATCACGAAAGTGTATACCTATACTTACTTTAAAAAAAAAAAGATATACTTATCTGGGTTTTGTTATAAACCCAAATACAACCTTATACACCTTTCACACTAAGCTAAAAGCTTGTGCCGTGAAAGGGGAGTTTGCCGGCGTAAACTTATTTTCGTGAAAGTCGTTTAATTATGTACAACGAATCAAATTATGAATTTTAAACCGTTAGGTACATTAAATACGCTTTATGAATTCGTGTGTTGAATGTAATGTCAAAATATTGATCAAATTCTGATTTTTATCTCTTTGTGTAAGTATAACATTATTTTGTATCTACAAATAAATAGATGAATAAAAAAAAATCAAAAATTCAGTAATAAGGCTTGTCATTACGATTCAATAATTTTTTTATGTCTTACTAATATAAAAATAGGCAAGCAGGTACATTATTTAATTTTTCGCGATTCATCAATTAAAAGGTTGTTAATGTTTGTTGAATGATGCGAAGCAACCTATATTTAATTTTAAAAATACAATTTTCTTTTTATTATTTTATAATAATGCAATATGAAATGTGCGTACCGTTCGTGCAATAAATTAATTTGTACTATATTTATTTCCAAATAATTGAATATTGGTAAAATATTGCTCTTTCATATGGTTATTATTTATATGTATTTTATATAGATATAGAAAATTTACGTACTAAAATATAATAAAAATAAATAATATAAAATATACCTACAATAAAATTCATAAAATTTTGAGATTTTTCATAAATGGATGGTGTTTTGCAACAGTGTTAGTCAAATCGCAAAAAAAAGTAGTTAAATTATGCAAATAACAATTTTAATTATAATTTTTAAAATTGATTTAAATCCACTCTTGCACCCTCATGTGTTTATTAACAACCCATACAACTGTTAGTGTTTGTGTTAACTTAATAAAATACCTCATGATTGATTACAGTCTTACGCTGGTGTTGCGTGAAGCATTGTTGCAAGACACGATCCAAAATACAAAATTTGTGATTCCAGAGCTGAGTTTCGATTGTAAAAATATAACTTCGTTTTAAATTTTAATTCGTTAACGAAAAGTTAACTTTGTTACTTGGTAAGTCATTATTTTGTCGAAAATGTAATGAAAGTCACAGAGTAGAGTGCCAGGAGCTAAAATAAAGCTCCTAGCGTGTTAAATTTTAGATAATTTCCGGTGAAAAAATGCTTTAATTCATAAAAATTATTAAACTCATTCAGCGCTTTTTCAAATAGTCAGTAGGTATTGGCAATCAAACCAAAAAATCGACATTCCTTCAGAAAATGTAACGTAATTCATTTAATCGAAGCTTTTTAACAGAAAATTTAATGAAATAAATAAAGTTAGGTACTCACAATTTTGACTGAATGGAAATTAATTAACTCGTTAATAATTCGTTAATCACTGAGGCTCAGCTCTATGTGATTTGAAATATCGTCATTTTCACTGTGGTGCAATGTACACAGGTGAAATAATTACTAATGAAATATCACAAAAATAATGCTGATATATTTATCTATGATAACAAATAAATAAAATTATAGAAATGTAAAATATAATCAGTGGCATTTCTCGTAAGTTAGTTTTTAAATATTCAAATTAAATTAAAGTAAATTATTACGTAATTTAAATTATAAATTAAATACAACAAAGATGTGTAAATTTCATATGTTTGGAAATTTACTTGTAAACTTCTCTAGAAAACCGAATTATATGAAAGTAGATTTTTCTTACATACTTATAATATTTATTGTATTATAATATTGTTGTAATTAGATGTAATAATTCATTTAAATAAATAAAAACATGTGCAGTCGTACTCATAAATAAGGAATAACAGCAATGTCAACTATTAGACCTGGCTAAATGGCACCTTACTCACTATCAAAGATCAGAATTTTTCAAAATTTAGGCTTGATAAAAATGATTCCATTTAAAATTCAAAACTTAAATTATCAGTATAACATTGAGTAGGTTCATTATAGAAAAATATATTTAATGAGTAAGGTTTTTCATTTAGACAGATTCAAATGCGTAGGTAATAAGCCCAAGACTAATTACGTATTTTCCTTGTAGGGCTGATTGAATTTGAATGTTATAATTATTATTTTTTATCCCAGTGAATAAAAAGTTAAATGTCGTACTACTTTAAAACCAAATTAAAAGAACATTAATATTTTTTTTTTAAATTTTGTTTTATTAAATTAATTTGATTTGAAAAAAAAAACGATGGTTGAAAATGAACAGATCTTCCTACAATATGTACTAATTAATTATTTAAACATATTGAAAACAATTTTTGTTAATTTCTTTTAACTGTTTTTTTGCAATATTTTGGGACTAATTATCCCACAGTACAAATAATTATATTTTGTAATTTAAAAAAATAATTCATTCAGGTTGTTAATTATTATTTTTAGATTTTTAATTATTATGAAAGAAGTTTAATCTAAAATCATAGCATTTTAAAAACAAAAGGAAAAGTCAGTAAATAAAATAACATTTTTCCAAAATGCATATTATTTTTATACGTAATTTTTAAATAATTTTGAACACTATTACTTTATAATTAAATGTTGATTCGTAGATTTCCACGAGTCACTACGTATATTCAATATTTTATTAATATTTACTTTGTCATGTGAATTTTTTTTTTGTTATCTAAGAATTATTTATGTAAATTTAACACGTGAACTACCATATATAATTTAATTAAAAACTACAAGATCATCTTATTTGATAGTGCCCCGGACGGGACTTGAATCCGCAACCCATCCTTTTCGTGAGTTGTGCTTTGTCTTTTCTAAGCCTTGTATGGTAGATTCATGAGCTAAATATACATACATATAATCTTATACAAAATCATCTTATTTGATAGTGCCCGGGACGGGACTTGAATCCGCAACCCATCCTTTTCGTGAGTTGTGCTTTGTCTTTTCTAAGCCTTGTATGGTAGATTCATGAGCTAAATATACATACATATAATCTTATACAAAATCATCTTATTTGATAGTGCCCGGGACGGGACTTGAATCCGCAACCCATCCTTTTCGTGAGTTGTGCTTTGTCTTTTCTAAGCCTTGTATGGTAGATTCATGAGCTAAATATACATACATATAATCTTATACAAAATCATCTTATTTGATAGTGCCCGGGACGGGACTTGAATCCGCAACCCATCCTTTTCGTGAGTTGTGCTTTGTCTTTTCTAAGCCTTGTATGGTAGATTCATGAGCTAAATATACATACATATAATCTTATACAAAATCATCTTATTTGATAGTGCCCGGGACGGGACTTGAATCCGCAACCCATCCTTTTCGTGAGTTGTGCTTTGTCTTTTCTAAGCCTTCTATGGTAGATTCATGAGTTAAATATACATATTATATAATCTTATACAAAATCATCTTATTTGATAGTGCCCGGGACGGGACTTGAATCCGCAACCCATCCTTTTCGTGAGTTGTGCTTTGTCTTTTCTAAGCCTTGTATGGTAGATTCATGAGCTAAATATACATACATATAATCTTATACAAAATCATCTTATTTGATAGTGCCCGGGACGGGACTTGAATCCGCAACCCATCCTTTTCGTGAGTTGTGCTTTGTCTTTTCTAAGCCTTCTATGGTAGATTCATGAGTTAAATATACATATTATATAATCTTATACAAAATCATCTTATTTGATAGTGCCCGGGACGGGACTTGAATCCGCAACCCATCCTTTTCGTGAGTTGTGCTTTGTCTTTTCTAAGCCTTCTATGGTAGATTCATGAGTTAAATATACATATTATATAATCTTATACAATGGTTGATAGTGAAATAACATCTATAAAAATTATTTATTTATCAATTTCTCCGCATACTTAATAACTATAGGTATGTATATTATAATGTATCAAAATGTTAGACTCCATTCGAATTTTGTATGAATCTATAATTTATCAATCGGAGATTATACCTACTTGCAAAGTATGAAGTATTCTGTTTAAAGTGGCCAGTTCTTTATACATAAATAACTTGTATGAAATTTTTTGCTTGTATATGTAAATATTTAATTTTTCATTATTTTTTTATGCAATCATTAAAATAAATTGATACCTATTAAAAATTACTCTTATCTAGAAATTGGTTTACATATTCGAGTGCATTCTTTGCATTATTTACGTATAAAAGCTTAGTGACGAAGAGAAATTTTATCATGCAACTTGACAGTAAACATATTTGAGTACAGTTCAGCATTGAAAAATAATTTTATTGTTTAAATAATTATAAGTATCATAATTCACTCGATTGCGGGTGCATTGCCGTAAAATGAAATATAGAAATAATTATATTTCATTAAGTTGGTAAGAAATTCATACAAAATATTTTTTTCGATTGGTACCTACCTACGTGTATAAACTACCTTTGTTTGTTATTTTTGAGTATGATTTTTTGTAAGTACCTATCAAAATTAATTCAACTTAAATGGAAATTATGTAAAATACAAAAAAAATCAATAGGTAGGTACACAATAAATAATTAGTAATGTTAATTTCATTAAAAAATACCTAATAATGTTAAATGAATGTACTTACATATTAGGTTATTGAGTACCTACCTTTACCCGATTATTTTTTATATATTGATTCATTATTAAATATGGAAATATGAAATATTTGCCTATAAAATATGGAACACACACTACCCTTCTTACTTATATATAATATTTCATATTAACTTATATATGTTATGAAATAAACTCCGTTTTCAAAACTAGATGTTCAAAATAGCTTATAAAATATTTATAAAAAAATACACATTATCCATTTATAATAAGAAAGTGTAAATCAACCTTTTTTATATTATTGTAATAATTCATATTTTATTATTATTTAAATTATTTTGTAAAGTTTTAATTGTTAATTGTACATTTTATTTTAATAGTTAAAATAATACATAAATAAATAAAAAACCTAGTGTTCTTATATTTTAATATAATTTTTAATGTTCATTTTAGTTTTTTTTTACAATTTTGTAGATTTATTTTTATTATCATTTGTACGATCGAGTTACTATTATTAATTATTTTTATTATTATGTTTATTTTATATAATAATAAATGTAGAAAATATTGATAAAATTGTACAGTTTTTATTAATAATTAAGATTATAATTATGATGTTAATGTGCTCCATTAATATTAATTTAATATTAATAATCATGAATACAAAGATAATTTGTATGAATCAATAATAAAACAATAATGAGAAGTGTGTTGATATTATTTATTTTGTAAAAATTATTTATTTTATTTTATTTTCATTTATACCCATTTATCTTATTTTTCCATTTATACCCATCCTTCCTACTAAAAGCAGTGGCGTGACACAAAAGAAGCATATCGCTGAATATTCTTAATCTTATCATGGCAAATCCCACTAGTCGGGTAGCCAGCAAATCAACTATATGCAACATGTTAACTGTCCTCTCTGTGCCAGTTCTGGATAGTTGGCAAACTTCATCGCAAGATGTAAAATGTCTTTGTTTTATCGAACACCTGTCTATTACTGGACATTTGAAAACTTTTTGAAAAGATAGTAAGATCAAATCTTCGTCGGCTACCCTACTGAACACCAATATGAAAAGACTTTTTCCGCCACTGCTAAACTAAGAAAAAATTGAGTGCGAATTAAGAAATAATAAGTAAGTTGATCTGAAAATTATGTGTTGCACCCTCAAGCTTAGTTCGAATTCTGATTTAGGTACATACTTACCTATATTCTTGAAGCAAACTTATGTTTTGAGTATAATGTAAAATAGGCTCACTTCTATTGTCTGCCTACAGTCAAATATTTACATGTTAATGATTCGAAACACTTTTCAATATCTATAAGTGATTTAATTTCTTAGTTGTAGGTACTTTCAAAATAAAGAAAATAAAAAATTAAGTGTAGCTAGGAATACGCAGGTGTCTGTCAACATTTTTTTTGTCTTCCTCGAGTCAAGATGCTGGATTGACCGCTGGTTTGTCTACAAAAGGAACTTGAGAAATATTTTAAAGGTGAGTAAAGAGAAAAAACTCAACGGAAAAGGTAAGGTTATTAAAGGTGTTCTGCTTAAAAAAATCTTGTGTTTAATTTTAGCTGTTAAAATTTAAAATATTTTAAATTGATTAAAACAAAACACGTATAATTCAAGAGCTTCCGCTCACATCATCTTGAAAGCCAACTAAAAATGTATTGTAACAGTACTAAATATATGTATTTTATTTGTACTAATTATACATCTATACTACTACTATACCATCACGGCATATCCCACAAGTGGGGTAGCCAGCAGATCAGCTGCACGTAAGAAACATTATACATGAACATCAAAAATTAATTAATAAAAAAATATAACCATATTTTTTTTCATTTATTTATTCCAAAAGAATACAAATCTTTCGTGTCATATAATATGATCATATCAAAAATGACAGTTCTATTTTTTCATCTATGATGTTCATAACAGCCTGGATGTATTTTCACGATAAACCTTATCTTATAAAGTGAGGAATATTATAGGAAGAGGTTAGTTACTCAATGGCCGCAGTATCAAACTGAAATGACGAAGATTATTCTCACCTAATGCTTCCCAGAGGAGCATTTATGGGCTAATTATGATAGCCTCCTTTAACTAAAAAACCTAATCAACACATTTTGTGTTTCTGAATTTGGATCGCATAGGTGAATAGTGAAATTGAAAAAACCATACCTGCCAAGTACGAGAAAATGTAAGTATTTTAAAAGAAAATGAATAGAAAAATTTAGTCTACGATAAAACACGAGAAAATTTTTAAAGTCTTAGATGGAACACGAGATGAAGGAAAAAAACTTTTGTCATTTAAAATAGAAGCGTGAAGAACGAAAATATTTCTCTACGGGAGTCACAACCACTGATATAATTAAAAATTCATAAAATTTAGAAATTAGTCCACCAGCAAAACAGTTTCTTTTAGCTACTCAAAAAAATTATAGTGCTTCTGTTTGTAACAATAATATACTACTACTATACCATCACGGCATATCCCACAAGTGGGGTAGCCAGCAGACCAATCGCATGTAAGAAACATGCAAACTGTCCTCTTTGTGCCAATATAAAACCAAGACATTCAGGATGTGTGGCAAACCTCATCGCTGAATTTAAGATGTACAATGTCTTAGTTTTTTCGAACACCTGTCTTTTACAGGACACTCGAAAACTTACAGGGAAGAGTGGGAGACCAAATCTTTACCGGGTGCTCCACGGGATAGATAGATTAGATAGATAACAATAATATTATAATATTGAAATTGTAAACAAATGCTTTCTTCTTCTAAATTGATTTTTATTGAGAGAACCGTTTTTCATCTTTCAAGGATTGACAATGTCCTTGAAAGACGTCTTTCTCGATACAAATCAGTAAAGTAGAAGAAAAATATGGTTTTTAATTTCAATATGAAATTCTACTACCTAAACACCGACACAGTGAATATAATGATAAAAATGTAGGTACCTACAACTCACAAAATCATCTTACGGAGAAGAAAAGTAAAGACAATAAAAGTTTTCCGGATGTGAGTTGAGTCTCTATTCAATATTAGGTACTTAATATTGTTTACTAATTGTAATTGATTTGGCTGTGTATTGTTATTTATGTTAAAATTGTATGTTTGTAAGAGAAAATGTGTTTTAAAGATAGGTACTTGGACCTTCGTGTGGACCACTATAATATAATAATAATAATAATATTGGATCATTTTTATATGGCGCCGTTTAATGGTCCGTGACCATCTCAAGGGCGCCATGACTTCTCCCGAACAGCAGCATCATTAACTTGGTTCTAAGGATGGTGGTGGACTGATTCTCTCTCAATTCAGTCTGTGGTCAATCTGTTACGGCAGTTGGCGCGGCGGCTCTGAAGCTCCTTTCTTTGATATGTTTTCCCAGTGCTCCCTGAACTCTGATTGAGTGAGATTCTACCCTTCGATTTTCTGTTGCTTTGGCAGTTGCTGTTGGTTAAACCCAATTTGTTGGTTATACCCACTCTAAATAATATGACTAGGTAGGTAAGTATGTATTTATTTAGATATTCTAATCAGAAACAAAATAGGTAAGTACAAAATAGATCTACCTTTAGCCTTCAAATAAAATCCAACCTAATATTAACCATTGATGGAAGATGTACCTATATTATGAAACTGAATAAAAAATTACTGAGTTAGGCAGAAATGTATATACTATGCTCATAGTTTCAATTACTCATTTACATACGTTCCGTGGAGCAACGTATTAATTAGTAGTCCATTCATTTTCGTTAGTTTTAAGTGTCCTGAAAAAGGCAGGTGTATGAAAAAAATAAGTAACTATATCTTAAATTCAGCGATGAGGTTTGCCACCATTCCTGAATGTCATAAATTTTTGATGGTATAAAGAGGATAGCTGTCATGTTTAATACGTGTCTGCTGGCTACCCCACTTGTAGGATATGCCGTATATTTTAGATTGCAAAGTACGTTAGATATTATTTTGTTTATCAAGACCTTTAAATAAATCCTTAAAAACCTTCACATTAATTAGGTAATATGCATGAAGCTTGAAGGCAATGTAGATAGGTAACGTGATTTGAATATGAGATATCTTGATTAAAAGCTCGAAGCTCTATGACTAAGTTACCGATCGCCTTATATAATTATACTGTAGGTTTTACTAAAAGTAATGAAATAATATCGACTCTCAGTCTTTGTCAGTCAAATACCTATAATATCTCCACTAGGTATATGGTTAGGTAGGGAAATTTATAGTTGCCGACGGATAGGGGTGCCTAACATATCAGAATATGTCTGTAGGTATATCTACTTGTTACCCTATGTTCTATTAAAATTCATTTACAATGTATATAACAAACTATGTATTTAATTAAAGTGCATAATGTGATGTTTATTGACGCACTTTTATAAAAAAAATATCACAAATTGTTAAAAACCTGTGAATTTAGATTTTTTTTTCTTCAAGTGATAAGAAATTAAAAAGAAAACAAAATATTTATTTGTTCCTATTTTCATTGTCAGGCAAATGTGAAATTTTCTTTGACGACGATAACAGGAGCTTTCGTAAAACGGGCTCGCGAATTATTAAAGCCACAAGTGGAATTTCAAAATTCTTTATTTGATTTTAATAACTTATTGTAAGGAATTTCCACCAAATATCGTTAGTCGATAGGTTTATTCAAATGGCATTGAATGACACTGCGCAAATTGCACGAGTAGAAATCCTATAGTTTTCAATGAAAAAAAACAGGCAACAAAGGAAAAAAATAATTCTGCCTACTTCGGTACCTGTAACCTAGGTACCTCACGATTCACTTAACTTAGATTGTTTTTATAATAAGAATCATTACCATCATGACATTCTAAATGAGTAACGTAGTTAGTGGACTAAAAGCATGTAATAAGCATGCGAGCTGTCTTCACCGTGCTATAAAAAAATAAGGTATTCAGGATGGGAATGCATGGCTTTTACATTGTATTCGAAAATTAACAAAAAAATTGGAAGACTTTCTCCAGGGGCTACACGGGATAAAATATTCCTTATGCAAAATATATCTTAGATAATATGAATAACATATTGTCATAAGTGTATAGGTACCTACAGTTATTTTTAATGGAACATAATGTAAGAGGTAAGGGCATTTATTGAGAATTAATTTACTTGGCTGTTTTATATAATCTAATGCCATCTATCGAGGAGTAGAAAACTCTTATTGAATTTTATGTTTTCATTACCTTCAATAACCGGTATTTATTGGTACCTAAAGTAACAAAGTAAATACCTGCCTAATACCTACATATATACATATTATGTAGGTATTATCTACAAATATTAACACTGACTACAGGTGTCTATCCGACATATTGTTTTACGAAATTTGTTGGCTGTTCTATTTAATTATGTTTTCCAATTTTCTACGGGCCTTATTTCATGAACTGCCTATTTGTACGCTTAAACTCAAATTCAAAAATACAAAATGGTCTTTGCATCAGGTAACTGCACAATAAGATATTTGGGACAAAATATAGAAGTCTACAAAAGTATACGCTGAGAAAAATACTCACAACGAATCATTGGTACGTCTACGTACTATGAGATTAGGACCAGAGATAGTACAAACGATTCGTTAGTACGAATCTATAATATTAATTTTCGCAAACAAACCATTGGTAAATTTACCAACAATTTCGCAGTGTAGGTTACAAGAGATACAAGAGTTAGCATAGGCACATAAATATGAGATTTCATCCCGTTGAGCCCCCTGAAAGAAAGCATAGTGAATGACCACCCCCGCTTCAAATAATTTGCATCGAAGCAGTTATCGAAAATGTGAATATAAAAATGTGCCCTCTATCCCACCACGGAATGCGGAATACTTTTTTTCTGTAGGTATAGGTTTGTATACAATAATAATTAATTTACCGAAATCGGTAGACATGGTTTCATATGCTTACCTTGTATCCAATATGGTTCAAGGCACATTTAAAAGCTTTCCTCTATTTGCAGGACTCGTAGACTTCTGGTGTGGTAACTGGAATAAGAAAAGTGATTTAAAAATTAGACTACAGTTTTAAGCTTTCAAAATATAAACAATAAGTTATCATTTTGTGTTTATTTTATTTATGAACTCTATTATTATTTAATTTTATTTATTTATTTATTATTTATTTTATTCTTCACTGTACATTGTTTACAATAATACAAATTAACAAAGAAAATATCATTTATACAATTCAATGCACAGAGGGCGAGTTTTTCGCTAAAATGCGATGTCTTCCAACTAACCCTTCCAACTAATTTTCCTACATTAACAGTTGAAACCTTTAACCCACATAACAATTAAAATTTACAATTTCGTAATAAGATAATATAAGTACATGTAATTATAAAAGTTGCTACATATTGAAGTGGTAAGATTCTGGCCAGGCCCTAATAGCATTTAAGAATAGGTACCTACTTATAAAATTATTTCTTATTATAAAGTTTGGAATTTTGCAGGGAATGATTATAAATAAAAGGAATTGTGCAAACATATGGCACTGAAATCAAGAAGTTGATACACTGATATGATGAAAGATCTTCCATTTTATATATTTGATTTGAAGCAAAACTAAATATATCCAAGACAAACTAGCAGTAGGATAAATGCTTGCGTTATGGACTCCAGCGTGTGGAATCGAACCCGAGATCCCTCGATTAAAAACACAAGGTTCTACCATCGACTTCCGACCGCCTGTATTAAATGTAATGAAAATATTACAAGTTTGTCATTATATCTATGATGACATCTGTAATTTAAAAATGTAAATATGATATGAATCTATCTTCTTGCAACATTGCATCTTTTATTTTTTTACATGTATATAATATTCAAAATAAATTGTATAATTTAAAGAATTTAAATTTGACACAAAGCACTCAATTATCGGAGTTTATGATAAAAATATCTTTCATCATTGGTAGGTAGGTGGTCTCACGATTCATTGAGTTTATTATATGACAATAATAATTTGCATTCACAATAACAGATTCGAAAATGCATATTATCTGACTAAATTATACGTCTCAAAACTATAATTTCCATACCGTCTATGTAATACTCGAATATCATAAAAATATGCTTTTAAAGTTGACCACCAAAGATATTAATATTCAAGTAGGTAGGTATAATAGGTACATAACCAATATCATACATGCAAAAAAATATCGAATACCTACTCAAGTGGGCTCTTGATTCTTGCAAAATACCAACGAATGTTGTTTACACAATTGCGTGCGTGATTGAAAAATGAAGATATTGTGAAATATTCAAAGTTTTATACCAAATTTATATTTAGTGGGTAGAAATATAGTTCTTTATCAGCAATATGAAATGACTAAATATTATTAATATAGCATGATCGATATGAAAAAATATTCCCGCCACAGATAAAAAGCATATAATATAAGGTTAAGAGATTCACGGCGGAAATATTCCCAACAGCTCAAAATTAAGAGTTTTTGGATCAAAAATTAAAGATAAGTAGGTAACAATAATACGTAAAAAATACCCATTTGCATTAATTCAAGTTAAGAATACCAATAGTTAAAGTAAAATCAAAAAATCTGATCCAGGTAAAATGAATGAAAAATACCTACTGATGGGTAGACACTTAATACGATTATAATAGAGAAATAAAAAAGGAATAATTAACCAACAAAAAATACGCAGTAAAAAGGCAGACTTGATATTAAATAACATCTACCTAC
The DNA here is from genome assembly GCA_947579605.1 of Athripsodes cinereus. NCBI lineage: Eukaryota > Metazoa > Arthropoda > Insecta > Trichoptera > Leptoceridae > Athripsodes > Athripsodes cinereus. The sequence goes on along the minus strand of OX388317.1, from coordinate 6,728,672 downwards.
CAGTCGATCATATTCATTCATTATACCATTACTGCATCTACCACAAGTGGGGTAGCCAGCGGATCAGCGGAAAAACAAACAAGTCATCCTCTCCGTGCCAATAAAAATAAAGACAGTCAGGGCGGTTGGTAAATCTCATATCTGGAGTGAAGGTGTGTTATACGGAATTGTATACAGATAGATGTCTTTTACAGTGAGACACTTGAAAACTTATGGAAAACAGTGGGAGATATCGATGGTTTAAAGCACAAAAGACACATGTCCACTATTTAGGTAAAATGGGGAAGTGCAGAGTGATTCTCATTTATTGCAATGCCCGCTCATGCAGAATGCATGTAAGAGAGTGACCTATTGACGGCGAATGACAAGACGATATACGTCGCTGAATACTGGAGTGGCAAAGTCTAAAGTTCGGGCCCGAAAAGTAAAGTAAGTAAGTAGGTAAAATGAGTTATATATGTACAAGATCGGTTGCAACGTCGTCTATGTCCTGATTATATAATTACCAATAATATTTATATCATTATCGAAATATTTAACAAAAACCAGATGCCAAACATTCTTAAATTATCATTTTTTTGTGCACAAATGTAACATGTCACATTAAATATTTAAGAATGTATTAATATCGACATAATTGATTAGTTAATTAATTTTGAATCTCAAACTTTCAAAACCTGTTTTCTCTAAACTGTCAAATGTGGACATGACTGTGTCCTCTGTGCTTTAAACCATCGATATATTCTATTCCACGGACTCCACAGATAAATATTATTATTATTATTATAAATATTTGTAATTATGAAGTTATAAATAAAGTGTGTAGGTATGTACCAACGCTTATTCAATTTCATTACTTATTACAATGTTGGATATTGAATAACATAAGTATTAATTAATATGTAAATATCTCTACAACATCTTACAAAGATTGGTATATTTAATTATGAATATTATAATATTGTGTTATTATAAAGCTCCTACAGACTATATAAAGGTATGTAGGTATGAATAACTTCATAAATATATTAATCCATTCATTTATGTATACATCATAAGTAGCTATAAATGGGTACATATAATTATATTGTGTTATGTATCCAGCTGACCTAAACAAGTTACCAAAAAAACGATGCCTTTTATAAAAAACTTGTATCCATTGAGCATGTTTGTGGATGATAAAATTATTTGTAAGTATGTATACCATTTTTAATAACAAAGCTATTAAAGATTGCCTGAAGCGAAAGTTTTCCATAAAGTATTCAATATTTTTCTTTGTAGAAAAGTGATTCATTTGGCGGTTTTCTCCAACCAACTCAAGAGTTTCATTCATATTCTTCGTTAGAATTACGAGTATTAATATAGGTATGTAAATATGTAGAAAAATTGATTTTGAATAAATAATTTGGAGGCCAAGTTATAGAAACTATAAACTTAGTAATTCATCTATTCCACCACTACATCTTACACAAATGGGGTAGCCAGTTGGTTAATTACATGGAATAAATATGCAAGTCGTCCCCTCTGTGACGTCATTAAAAATAAAACATTCAGGAATGGTGGCAAATATTAACAACACTCAATTGAAGCTTCTGAACATAATATTATTACTTGAAATAATTTAAGAATTCATGCCCTTTACAGGATACTTGAAAACTTGTAGAAAAGAAGGGAAGACTAATTATTTGCCAGGAAAGCCAGAGAGTTAATAAATATTCATAATATAAACTAATCATACAACATATAGGTGGGTTAGTATACAATCAAATTGTATATAATATTAGTAGGTGTATCTACTCTATGTATCCATTCATAATGCGTTATTCCTACATAGGTACTTTTTATGTAATATATTTTTTATATCGCATGTACATAGATAGGTAAAAAATATTATTATTATTTTAGATGTAGGATGTTATTTACTACGACAAATAATATGTATTCATTATTATATACCGTCATATATATATATGTAGATATGAATATTTGAATAAAAATGTAAATGTTATATGCACTTTGTGTCTGTGTAATAATAATATGGATAACTTAATTAAGATAAAACCTGTTTATTCTCTTCAAAACTCTTGTTTAAATACACATCTTATAGGTACATGAAATTGAAATCTTAATTATAGGCATGATTTTATGTGGTCTATTATTTGTGTAGGAATACACTTAATTTTATTTAAGTGAAAATATATTTATTTCTGTTTCACTAAATCAATGGTCCTGGCTGTGACATGTTTTGAGAATGCCCAATGATAGTTGGCCAAAAAGAGCACTGTTCTTCCGTCCGCAGGGGTTCCGTAGGCCCGGGCATCCCTCTTTTACAATACAACGTTCCTATGACAACGATATCAGAGCGCAAGGAATGTCGTGGGAAGAGGTAACGCAATTGGCACAGAGACGCTCTGAATGGAGGAGGCTGGTTTCTGCCCTGTGCTCCCGAGAGGAGCGTTGAGGGCGATTATGATGATGATGAAATCAATAAAGTATGGAAGATTCTAACACTGTATGAAATCACAAGATTTCGTCAAACTTATAAAGCCTTCTTTTTTCTATCCCCAAAATAGACTTGAATTGGATCAAACGGTAAAATTAATATCGACGAAATTATCGACAACTGTAGAAACTAAAACAACTCAAAAGGAAAACAAAGTAATTTTGACATATATTATTTTTCTCTGGTTAGAATAATATTTCTCGAATTCGAGGAATGATTAATAATCGATTATATCGAAAACAAAAAACGTATGAGATTTTTGTTAAACATCGATCTTTCAACCTAATATGTTATACTTACACCTATTAATAAGGCGGGGATTTTTATAATTGAAAGGTGGAGAATTAGAAATTCAAAGTTTTCGTAAATACATTTCATCCTTCCCGAGACGAAGATGTAAAGACGAAAATGAAAAATTCCCTTGAGGCGATTTTGGCCGGCCAGGAGAATAAATTTTTTTTTAGAAGAACAGATTAATATAAGTTCTTATATAATCTCAATAGAAGCTTGTTATTATTTTTTAAACAGATACTTCTGATATTATTTATAGAATAACTTCTTAGATATCCGGGTATTGGAGGGAGTCTTCAATGTACCTAATAGGAGTTGTGTAAAAGTAGTGAGATAGAAGTAATAGATTGATTTAATGTCTTTGAAAGACAAAAGACGTTTCTCTCAATAATTATAGCAAAAAAAATCTTTTGTTTTGATATTCAGAAGTAATAGACGCACGATACTTCCTGCCTACGCTGCTAGGAAAGTGACGGCAATATGAAAAAAAAAAGTGATGATAAAAAATTTATAACGCATATTTTGATACAGAACTTGCATATATTCATAATATTAAATCGCATATTTTAAGCATTACTTCTTTTTTAGTTGCATATAATCCGATGTGTACACGTAACGTAGTTGTTTATGTAAATCCGAGATATGTCTTTTCTCCCACGGACCCACGGATTCTTTGTTACAACGGCTATGTAGGCACCTACCTATCACTATTGTAGTTATGGTGTTTTCCATGAAAAATAATATTTTAATTAAGTTTGGATGCCGAAAGTTTAATCAATTTAATATCCTAAGAAATATTTTCTTATTTAATTATTACTAGAACTATACTCGACTTTGCTCAGGAAATAGTTTCCTAATCATTACTTTAATATATGTACCAATGCAGTGAAAATTATATTATGGTGATAATTGTCAAAATATAGAGAACAAAATATACCCATTTTGGACATAAGAATCTAGGTAGGTACATGTCAAAATAATATAATTTTGCATCTTCATTTTGATATACCTACCTACATTAAAGAAAGATAAGTATAGAAAAAATATGCATATAAGTTTTCTCCCTGACGATTTAGCAATATAAGATACTGTTTTTGGCACAAATCATCCTTGTAGGATGCTATGCTATAAGAGAAAAAAATAATAATGTACAATTATTGTAGGTAGGTACAAATTTTATACAACTTTGATGATATGGTGTTCCATAGTCTGTATTATCTCTCAATAAATAAACATTCTAGTAGGTATAAAACTATTGTGTTTTAGTCTTAAATATACCTAAAAGATATGAGATCTCGTATAAAGTGAAAGCATTATTTTATTTATATCATATGGAGTTCATAGAGACTTTATGGACAACATAGGTACAAACAAAAGAGCGAACTCAAATATTTAGTAGATTTAATTATACAGTGCTGTTATGAGTGGAGTAATGAAGGTTTTTAGCCGAGTAATTAATTTTAATCAAATTTCGAATTATCTTTGTACCAAACACTACTGAGATTTGCCATTTTGACTGGGCTATTAATTAAGATTAATTCTCTTAATAGTGGGTGATATGCATTATATAAGGAGCCCTTTGCAAATTATCAGCAGACACAACCACCTCGGTTCTTTTCTCCTAATCAAATCACGCGCCCCACCGAGACTCTAATGACCGCTGGCAGAGAAACAGAATCACAAGGGTGGCAGAAAAACACATCGCAGTAATGAGCCAAGTGAGGGAAGAAGAAGAAGGTACATAGAAGTATCCTAATGGGAACCCCTGCTCGCCTATTGAAGGGTGCGGTAAACTATGTTCCGCCGTTAAAAGTTTTACAACCGAAAAATAGTATCCGGCTGTTATGAAGACCGAGGGGTGTGCGCGCAACAAACGTGCGAAAATATTTTCTTCTCTGTCTTATATATTTATTTAGGGTAGATGCATCCCCCTCGATCAAGCCGCAGTACAGCGAACACGTCCCGGCCGTTTGATGGTCCGTCTTCCAATGCCGGCAGCGTTCACCCGTGGTTCACGTCTGCGCCCCTGGCACCCGCCTATGTGTCGCAACCACACAGCTTTCTACTGGGGGATGTAACCTTTGCACTGCGTCACAAATATAATATGGCCGACTAAATTTATTTACTTCAACTTTTAGAATCATTTCTGTACATGGAAACCTTGAAAATATTTTCACGTTCATGTCACATATCTCTACAAGTAGTTAGAGAATCTCGTAGGCAGACGGAGATATTTCAAAGTGTAGGTATAGGTATATTTTTTTTTTCTCGCTATATTTTAGTTTCTTGAAGTCAATATGGAAATATTGGTTTGCACAATTTACAGTTTTTGAAGCTTTCAAATATCATTATCCAAAAATTATTACTGAAATATATCCGATATCTGTAGGTGTTACTCCTATCCATATAAGGATTCCAAACATTGAATAATATCTTTGAGTTGAAGTATTTGAAAATTATGACAAAGTCAAAAAACTTGAACTTACAAATTTAAATCGTTTATTTCTAAAAGTCTCACGCTATATAATAATGAATAAAAAAATAAATAATAATAGCAGTTACTGTATGTAGTATATTTTTGTTTATTATTTCCCATATAACCTCTCGTGTATGAAAAAATGACCAGAAAATAAGCTTGCAATGAATCACAGGCAGACTACACAAATATTTTTTCAAACATTCAGTTACAATTCGGTTATATTTATATAGAGGAAGGAACTCAATATTTTGATTATTCAAAAATTAGAAGCAATGTTTATTCAATAAAAATAAACGAATGTAATGAAAAATGGGTTTTAATTAATTAAATATGATCGAGTGAGAAAAAAATATAAAAATGATTTAGGTAATAATTACTTACTCCGTTTTAACATATTTTGGTGATAGTTCTAGCCAAGTTATTCAAATTATTTCGGATGCCTGACATTTAACAAAATATTTTGAATTCATTTGATTTCTATTTTTCTGATTCCATATAGGTAAGCCAATCTTGGCGCTTACTTCATATTTTTAATGTAATAGTAGCCTTAATTACTTAAGTTCATTCTTTTAATGATACCATCTCGGAATTTCTGATAAAAGGGGTAGGTAACAGACTAACTGCATGTAAAAATATGCAAATTGTCCTCTTCTTATCAAAAATGCTTTAGACATACAGGATGGGTAGAACACTTCATCGCTGAATTGAAGATATTAATTGTCTTTCAAAAGGGATGTTTTGCTACTAGCTACTTTTAAGAATATTTGAATACTTTCAGGAAAGAGTGGTAGAACTATTTTTTATTTTTATTTTTTTATTTATTTATTCATTCTTTACTGTACATTGATTAAAAACAATTACATAAAAGGTATACATTCAAATTAAATACAATCAATATACAGAGGGCGAGTTTATCGCAAAGGCGCGATCTCTTCCACTTCTCTTTACCTGAGAATCCAATGGGTATGCACGCAAAAATAAAGTAAGCAATTTAATTAACAGTAAATAAAAAAAATCTACAAGTCAGTATTTATCCGCAGATTAGATAATTTTATTTTATTAAATCTTTTTAAGGCTATCACGAACTTACTTTAATACCAGAGATCATGCCAGATTTTAATATTCAGATGTGTGACAATCATTATTATTGTTGTGTTTATTTCATAACCGTAATCATGGCGTATTTTAATTCAGAGAGGTAATATTATAGATCGTTTGAATGTCTTCTTTCTCTTTTCTATTACATGTTTAAAAAGAGAAAGACGCACAAACATTCGGTTTGTATGAAATTCATTAGAAGAATAAAGGTACACATCTTATTAAATTTAAATCGCATAACCGTAGACACGGGGAAAGTGAAAATGTACTGAGTTGGTGTGGATGCGTGAATATTGTATTATATTTGTATAGTCAATTAAAAGTGTTCTAATTGTCATTGTTATTTTTACAAGCTTACTGTTTTCGAGCTTGGGACAATAATTTACCAATAGGCAAATTTGATTAAACAATTTCTTTAATTATTAACAAACGAAGTGTATATTGCACAATTCAGTGAAAATATTTAAGTCGTGAATTTAGAATCTAGTGAACTTTTCTCGCTGTGAGTTTAATCACCTAAAGTCGATATGATTATAAATTGGGTGGTTTATTAGTCAATTAATGAATAAAAAATATTAACAAACATACAAAGTGTAGGTAAGTATATTGCACAATTCAGTGAAAATTTTTAAGTTGTGCATTTAGAATCAAGTGAACTTTTCTCGCTGTAAGTCAAATTACCTATAGCCGATGTGATAATAAATTGGGTGTTTCATAAATTAATAAATAAATAAAATATTGCAAAAGGTAACGTATTTCTATACGCCGTTCAATGTTATGTGTAACGTAAGACAGAACGCAATTCAAAAGATTAATGTAATAAAAATGTGCACCGAGTCTCAACCTGAAGTTCGCCCGAATATACCAATTCTATCAACAACACATAAACTATCTGACTTCTTTGTCTGACGCCGAATATAGCAGGGGGCGCCAGAGTGGGACGGAATGATGCTACAAATAATACTAGTAGTAGTATATTGTAGTATTTGGAGAAAAAAAATCAGCCAGCCTTCATATTATAATATCTGTGAGCACAAGCATGGCGGCGGTTGATACACGGGAAATATGTCTCCCGCCACGACATGACAGATCGCAGCTTAGTCGCCGCGATGTTGCATATAATAATATTATCACAAAACAATTATTCTAAACTTTGTGAATATGAAAACAAACAATTACAAATTTAATCAGTGAAAATATAGTATAAACAATAATTGTTACAAACTTATAACTGACAATATAAAGTGAGTGTGTTTTGTTTGATAAAAACAGAAGTAATTGAAGGAAAACGGTAAGTTTGTTTGTTTGTATTTTGTTTATAATCTGATAAACGTTCCTTCAATCTCAAAATGCCGGCAAATGGCGTTCACCTTTCTTCATGTTGTTATCATTCATTGTTTATATATTTTATACATAACAACAATATGAAGTACATAATGTACTAATAATGATATTATGTAAATGATGTTGTTGTTGTGTTGTGTATGGTTGGTTGTATATGTACAATATTATTCACGTTATGTATATAGTTTGTCAGTACATACCTATAATATGGATGAACATGTTCATGTTGATGTTAATTGGTAGGTACTTAGTGCAAACTAAACAGTAGGTTTATTAATGTATGTAAACACGCCTGTTTTGTACCTATATAATAATTGGTATATTGTTAGGCATTCATGGTATTACCAGAACATGATTTAGTTCGTATGTCATTATTATTATTGTCTTCATACTCGGATTCAGCTGAAATTATTATTTGTATGGTATGCGTGCTCTGCATACAAATTATAAGTGATTTATTATGAAATATTTATATAATATTGAGGAAAAGTTTTGTACAAGTTTTCTGAAAATCTTTCATCAAGTTATTTTACATTATAAGAGAAGAATATATTTATTTATATAAAACGCATTGCACGTTGACAAAAATTGTCTTTTAAAAGTTGTTTTTAAAATTTAATATAAATTATTTAAATTGTAAATTGATTTATCTAGGCAAAAACCACTTTTAACATAAAGGAAATTTAAACGATTTCACACAAAATTTGTCTCTCTAAAAGTAGATTCTATTAGACATAATGTCCCATAAATGAAATAGCCATCAAACTCTAATTACACACATACCTATATTGAGTTTATTTTAAATTCTACATGAGTGATACGATGTGTATGATATGTTTTTATCAAATGTATATAAAGATTGCAGATGTTTTAAAACTAATATAGATTTTAAAGAAATTCTGAATGTGATACCTAACACAGTAGGGTATTTAAAATTTGTGTTTTTGCAAATGTCATTTAGCTTTTTCGTTACAAAATGAGCAAGAATTTTTGTTTTATATTTTGACACATTAGTTACCAAATTTGGCAGTAGATTTCTTCCATAATTTACCGACTTAAATACCTAAAAATATCTATACAGTTATAAGAACAAAATTCGGTTATAAAACAGTAAAAAATTCAAAATAAATATATAAATTTTATATGATTTAATAAAGGAAGTAATTGGCATTAATCAACTACCTATAATTTTCTTAATATTTTCAGCATAATCAACACAACCTTATTTATATGGTCTTAAATATTAAAATAATCCAATAGATACATACTTTTATTTAAATCTAGAATAGTAGATAACATTATGTAAAGATAAATTATTAGGAATTTATAATACAGGTCGTTGATTGCAACAGTAACTATGTACAGACTTAATGAAAATACATACAGCTAACGCCATCTGTTGGAAAAGTTTATAACGACCCATTGAAAAGCGAGTAATAATATATACTACGGCCTCATTTCAGTCCTAAGTAGGTATGTTCAAAGTACTCCAATACAATATTGCTGCTCTGCATTTCGTTATGTGTTATGAGTATTGAAATATTGTTTCATCTTAAGTGGTTCTTGGTTTAACAACTAACAAGCCACTTAACTTATTTGACATGAGCTTTATTCAAGTAGAAGCATTCTTTAATACTTATCTACCAATAATAAATTGTAATGAAATAGAGAAGATATTTAAAGAAATGAATGATCTATCAAACTAACAAAACTATTTTAAAACAATGATTTATAGACAGACGATCTTTCAGTAATTTTGAAATCATTTTTAAGTCAATACTCAAGCTTTTGACAATGTAGGTACCTATCTAGATATGCTGAGATGATCTGAAAATATTTACAAGTGTGTTAAGATAGACGAATTTACATTCCATTCTCTTTGTCTATTACACAAGGGATGCGGCGAGATTGAAAATATATAAATGCTGCAATACATTTAAGGACGTTTAGCTTATTTTTAATAATTAGCAATTCCACAATAGGTACGGCACGTTTCATTAATTATTAATTAATTATTTGATTAATTATTTTTCTATACCCTCACGCTGTGTTTCAGGTAGGGTAGACAGAGAGAATGGTACGCCAAGTTGATCTAACCTTACATATTACTTTCGCTTCCTCTCCACGCACAACGATTTCTCTAACTCAACATGCGGGCGTGCTTGAGAATTTGATAACTTTTTCTCACACCACCTCCTTCAGATATCATTTTGAATATTTATGTAAATCAATGCACTTATATAATTTATCTCACTCCTTGGATCGCATTGGCCAAAATCTGTGTTAGTCCCAGGTAAGATGAGATATTTGTTTCAATAATATTAATAATAAAATATTATAAATAAATAAAATAGTTAAAACCCTACATATAACCACAAATTAAAATTAAAGATATTCTATTAAAGAATCTATATTATATTATTAACAAGTACCTACCTAATACCTATAAATTACTGACTTTGGTAGGTACAAATATATTAAATATTCATTCATACTATCACGTCATATTCTACTTGTGGGGTAGCCAAAGGACTAACGAAAGGATGATTTGCAACCTTTCTGTGTTATTGAAAGTTAAAGGCATTTAGGATGAATGAAAAATATGTCAAATGTCTTAAACACGATGCTTTGGGAATACAGCTTTTTATAACACGCTCAAACATTCGCAGTAAAGTGTGGGAGACTAATCCTTTCCCGGGTCTAGTTTCTCGTTGAATTACTTGAAACTAGGCACAATATTTATTATTTTTCTCAAGGATAATCAAAAAAATATTTCACCTGCTTCATCATCAATGATTGGTTATTATTAGTTATCTAACAATCTTTCCATAAATTATAAAGGTGAACGTCCTGTTAATATGACAACGTAATTATCTATCAACCTATTACGTAATTTTTTCAAGTTAAAATATATTCAATATATACCTACTTAAATATTGTATTCGAGATTTTGAGGCGATTATGATGATGATGATGATGATGTTGGACCATCAGTTTCTTTGGCGCCTTTTTACGATCCTTCGTCCGTCTCAAGGGCGTTAATTAATAAACATGCGTATGAATTCTTTTTTATTTGTATCATCTGAAGCTGATAACACAGACCTCGCAAAAAGTGCCAATGACTTATTTAAGGAGGGGTTTAATACTAAGTTCGATCCTGTGACATCACAGTTTCATTGACGTATTTAATAAGAACTTTAATCCTGAATTCGATCCTGTGATATCATAGCTTAATGTACATGTTAGGTACCTATCTACTATTCAAAGAGAATTTAATTTAATTTCAGCCAATTGTAATACATACATATATATGTACGTGATTTCATTCTAATTAAATTAACGTTCAAGATGTATCTGCCAATGTAATTGTAAGTCTGGCTATATAAACGATATTATGTACTTCTTGATAGGTATGAACCAATAGGCAAACAGATGGTAGTAGGTAATATCGTCCCTCGTCTGACTAACTGTCGTAACTGACTTTTTTGGCAAAATTGAGTTATGACCGCCACCATGTATTGTGATTTGATACGCATGTTCTCACCGAAGATCACAGCTGTAGCTGCTGCCATTATCCTGGAACAGCTTTCTGATTTGTTGTCGTATCTACGAATTAATCAAAATAATATCTTACTAACGGACGTAAGTGCAGATACTACAGTTAGTGTGATTTTTTATAAATGAAAAACATATCCAATGTAGGTCCTATCTTGAAATACGATACTAAGTATAGACATTAACTGGGAATAACTTTTTATTTATTTTCACATAGGATAGTATTTTTCTTTGTTGGAATCATTTTAGTAGAAATTCTCAATATCCCGATCATAATTTAAGTACTGAAAAAATTAATATGTCAAATATTTACGAAGTGCAGCCACAAGATTTTGAAGTTGACGGCTCACTGAGGGAAATACTAAGAAAAAAATCTTCTAAGGTCAATAAAAATAAACAAGTAAAAGATCACAGAATGGAGTATATGACCCAAGTATCCAAAAATATTGTTGCATAGTGAATACTAAAACCTGCGTGAAACATTGAAATTTGTTAGGCAGCATCTTGTCAATGTTTTCTTTTCAACGAATATACTCCCGAAATAATTTGAGAAAATTTTCGGAGTCTTGAAGAAATTTTACAATTTATTATCATCATCTGCTAGACGGACATCAGATATGCCGGCCATTTTTTTAAAATACATAAGTGTTGGAAAAAAAACGGTTGAAACAGCTATCGATAGTTACTTCGGCGAGGATTTTAGATAAAGAAAATCGAGGCGATCGAAAAGCTTTTTACATTGATCTGAGAATGAGTCGCAATATTGAGGAACAAATTGAGAGATTTCCAAAAGTTGAGTCTCACTATTGTCGTGAAAAGACGACATGAAAATACTTGCATAGTGACTTGACATTGAGAAACATGTACGCTATGTTTCTGGATACTTTGAAAAACAATACTGAAAAACTAGGTTTTGTATCATACAGAAGAGTTTTAATATAAAAAAAAACCTGTCTTTCCATCTACCGAAAAAGAATCAGTGTAGCTTGTGAACGACATATTGCGAAAGCTCAGAAGATGTTAAAACTAAATTGAAAAATCAATATCTTAAGCATGAAAATGAAAAAAAATACTTGTTCGTCCTGCTAGAATGGTTGGCAAAACAAAAGCTCAGCAAGATTCTATAACACAGTGTGCTACGTTTGATATGCAGCAAGTTATCAACTTACCAATCAGCAATGTAAGGGCAGTTTTCTATAAAAGACGTTTATTAGTATGTAACTTCACAATATACGATATACCTTATGGTGAGTGCTATCGTTACACGTGGCATGAAGGTGCAAGCAAGAAGGGTTCCTCTAAAATTTAATCTGCGATTTTTCTTTTCTGAATATGTACTCGTATGATGAAAAATGTTATAAAAAGTATATTTATTTGCCGACTGCTGTTGCGGTTAAAACAAAAATTCAATAATCGCTTCTACCTTAATTTACTTTATAAATAATTCAAGAAATAATAATGAAATAAAATAACGTATCTGTTCCATGTCACGGACAAAGTGAAGGCGATTCGGTACACAGTGCTATTAACTATGCGCTTAAGAAAAGTGGTAATATCTTTGTTCCTAGTCAATTACTTCCTGTTTTCAAATTAGCAGGTAGAAACAAACCTTACATCGTTACACCCCTCAACTGTTCAGATTTTTTGGATTTTAAGAAATTATCCATTGAGCTACGTCTTCTTTCCCTTCGAATGACGACACAGGGCTAAATGTAAACTGAACGGAGATGACGTAATTTTCAGTAGAAAAACACAGTCTTACTAAGTTGCCCGGAAATGAATATTCTTACTATTACTAAGTTTTCTTTTAAAACTAGTGATGGCGAAACAAATTATCGTTCAATATACTTGAAACGACAAGTATTTAACATAATATTGCATAACGAGATTTCTCAACTCAAATCCACTCCATCTAAAATTTCCCAGGCAAAATCTGCTGACTCGATGTCTTTGACTACTGGCGATACACCGATGATAAGATTACTCAAGCACGCTGAGTTTTATAAGTCCCTCCATCACTAAATTCGTTGTTTTGAAAATAATCACGAAATTTTATTTATTAACATCTGATGATGAGGATGAGAATTCTCGAACACCATAATCTGCATAATAATTTATTTTTTAGTGATTTACTATCATTTTATTTCCCATAAAACTGCTCTTATTACAGTGTAAACACTCTTGTTAATTAATATACTTTCTTAAATTATAAAATCGTTTTATTTTCACCTTTGACTCTTAAAATAGTTAAGTCCTATCTGAGCATAACTAAATATGGCCATGGGAAAAAAGTCTCACAAAGGGTCCTATCTACTTTGACGGTGCATAAAAATAAATCCAATATACTTATGGAAATTTAATTATCACAAAAATAATTCAGAGATTCATAAAAATACAAATAAAATAATAAAATACATTTAGACTCTTTCGTTTAGCTGGGAGAGACGAAACTATGCACGCCAAAACACTAAAAATGCTCTCCTGAACAATTTACATTTTACCAGTTACGACAGTTAGTCAGATGAGGGACGATATGTTATTGTATGCAAAACAATCAAACTGAATTTATACATGCCATATTGTTACGTCTAGACTGCAGACCATGAAAATCTTCGCAGAGCTATTGGATATTTTTATTTACATAAGTAAGTAGACATAATAACACCTATATATTCCAGCTCAATGTGAAATATTATTTTCTTACTTGGATCTTGATATAATAATTAAAATAAAGATATAAGGTTTGCCATACCCATATTTAATATCTCAATTTTTTGTTAACATGGAGAGGACATCTTGCTTATTACACGACATCTTGCTTACAATACTTGTAGCCAGCAGACCAGCCGCGAGTGTTTGTATTTTCAAAGCATTATAATTTGCATTGGATTGTCTGATTGAGGAAGACCTTGTTCAAAGCTATGTAGTGTATAACTAATGAGGTGGATTGCTCAAAGACATCGTGTACGCATAAACATAATTTCACATTATTATGGGTTTTGTATCTTCGAGGGTTTCTATAACTCCATATACTGCGATAGAAGTAGGTAGGTACCTTTTAAGCTACTTAATAGAATGTGAGCATACCTAATACAATATTGATGTTATATACTACCTACCTATCTCCTCCATAAGGCAACGCACCCATCAGAAGACATGTTTTGACTACATATTAGTACATTCTTTCAATGAAACATGTTGGTGTATTATGTTAGCATCGCTTAAATTTGATATCAGAGATTCTCAAACATTTTGTTACAATTTTTTTAATCATATCAATATTATTTTTTATTTCTATAAAATTTGTCATATTGTACTGGCATTTATGTCTGTGACGTAATTTTATTCGTTATACCAGATAATTTTATACTTACATAAATAATAATAATAATAATCTTTATTGCACAAAATTAGTAGGTATACAAAGAAGATGAAAAAACATGGTATCATAACAACAGAAGACATGATTTTGTGCAATGGGCGAGTTTATCGCTGAAGCGCAATATCTTCCAACTAACCAAAGCGTTTCATGCCATCGGATTTCACCAACAAGAACGTTTTTTTAATATTGGTAGGTATGTGAATATGTTATTGGAAAGGGAAAATCTAGTGTGCAATATCCAGATATTTGGCTTATAACATGTAGAAAATGATATTCTTAAAACTCCACAAACAAAATATGACAAAACTTTAGATTTTTCGATATAACACCATACTGTTTCAAAAATTTAACGCGACAAATTTTGTAATATCAGAATTTCGAAAGGAACTGGAGAGTCGATATATGCTCAGAAATGAGTGGTTTGCTCAGAAATTCTAAAGCAGTAGGTATTCTTTCCCTAATACAGTTTTTGCGTCTTAATTTTATACTCTTGCATACTTAACTGTTCCCATTTATATTTTGGATATTAGAGATATGAGACTACAAGATTATACTTCATTATAAAATATGTATTCAAGTTTGTTATCAACTATCAAATCGATTTTTTCGATTATCAATTTCGATTATACCAGTACTCGATTATACCAATACTCTCATACCAGTGGCTCAACTACTGACTGAGGAAATTACAAAATAAAAATACCATTGCACTGTAATATAATATTTGTCTACTATATAATATTTTGGTATTGTTGTTTTATTATTGAATAAATAAAAAAAAAATATCAAATCCAATTATGTCCATAGAATTGTTGGTAATTTTAATGGTTTTATTTGTGATTATTTATGTTTTTGTGTTGTTAATGATGTTAAATTTACAGGATAATGTATGATAAATCCAAAATAAAATAAAAAAATGCCCACATTTCACAAAAACAAAAAATGTCCATTATCTCATTTTCACTTATGAAGGACATATTGGTGCATGATAAGTATCTACCTACTCATATACAAACTTTTAAAAACTGAAAATTTTATATAATAATGAGTAGGTACCTACCTAGAATGAAATTTAAAATTATTCATTAATAAATTATAGACAGAACTTAGCTAGCTTATTTAGGTACTACTCCGTCTATTATATTGCATAAAGTTTAGGAAACATTGTTTAATGGGAGGTTACACAAAAGTAGGAACAAGCATTGATAGGGGATCCGCCCTACTTTTTGTCATCTCCATTACGTACCCTGATTTTGCGAACATTTTTTTCAATATTATTATTATTATTAGTGAAAGGAATAATATATTTCAAAAGCTATATCCTATTATGAGAACGTGTTCCTTTTTCAAATTGTACGGTGCCATTTTGTCGTGGGATTTGAAGTTGAAGTAGCAGTAGGTAGGTGTCGTGTTGTGATTGGACGAATGAAAACAAAAAAAAATGTTCAAAACTTTTTGGGGTAGGTGTATTTTTATAAGATTTAACAAATTTTCGTATGTGACATGAAATTATTTCAAATAAATAGGCTTAGTTATCTACTTATATCTAAGTGATATTTAAAAAAATCGAAATAGCGATGTAGTTTGCCGCCCATCCTGAATGCCTAGATTCGAACAACTTGCATGTTTATTACAAGCTGTAATCTACTGGCTACCCCATTTGTGGGATCCTCCATCATGGTATAGAAAGAATAGTATAAATACAAAATATGTATGTACCTAAATACCAATATTGTTTCAATTTCTTTTTAACCTACAAATACCTACTGCCATTTTTTCGGTGGAATTTAAGAATTTTCACATCACATATTTTGTTGTTATAAATATTCTTATTCAAAATATTCTCGAAATGAAACAAGGCATGAATAATTATATTTTAACACGTATATAAATAATCGAGAGAACAATATTTAAATTTCGAACATCAAAACCCGAAAAAAAATTGGCCGGCTGCCAAAAATAAACTTTAACAATATGTATTTTTGTTTGAGTATTTTACCGTAGCATCATAGAAATACCTAGCACAATGTTAAGCATATAGTGAAAATAGCTCAAGTTTTAAATGAGATAGGTATTTTAGTTTACCTCCCATACCTATAGGTACCTATTATTTAAAAATAGTATATCTATATGGTATATCAATATGTATGTAGGTATAGGTATATCCTAAATTATTTAATTCATTAATTTTATTTTATTTTAGTTTTTGTTTAATGGGTTAGTTGTAAGATATCGCACTTCTGCGATAAACTCGCCCATTGCACATATATTTTTTAAATTTAGTTTTGTTTGATCAAAAGTTGAATTTTGAAAATAGAAAAAAAAATGATTTAGTTTTATTTGTATTATTGTAACCAATGTAGGTACAGTGAAGAATAAAATAAAATAAAATAAATTTATTGGTTCAGTAGTTGTAAAGTTTATTTTTTCTACTGTTTAATTCTTTTGTGCATCAAAATTAACATTATTATTTTCTTTATAAAATTGTGAAAAGTTCAATTATGTACCTAAGAGTAAGTGTAGGTATCAATGACCGAATATTTTTAAAATTATTTCTTAATTATTTACCCCGAGGCATTATTGACCAGTCTCAAGCTATTATCCATCACGGTATTTACCACAAGTTGGGTAGCCAGCGGATCCACTGCTTACAATAAATGTGAATGTCATCCTCTCCGTGCTAATAAACATTAAAATATTTAGGATGGATGGGATTACCTACTCATTTTTTTACAACGAATGTTATATTAATAGTTCATATACTTATTTTTAAATAATCTAGTAAAGTAGAGAATTTTTGAAAAACATGAGGAAACAAATAAATAGTAAGGTACCTACCTTTTCTTTAATTTTACACCGACCACTTCACATTACTGATAACACAAATTACACTTTCGGACTTCGTTACTATTGACAGTAATTAAATTCGGCCTTTGTCACAATAATAAAGTACTCACTCAATATCACAATAATTATTTACCAACTGTCAAAAGTTGTTCAGGTAAACCTAATTTAGATAGTCAATTTGATAAAACAAGTGAATAACTTTGCAGGGTAGGCAGTTAGTGGCCTAAATTAAAATTAATTATATTAAACAATTCCACAAAATAATTTATATTTTCCGTGCGTAGGGATAGTAAAATAACTAAAGTTAATCGTAAATTGTATCAAAAATAACTCCGAAAACAGTTTCAGCACTGCACTATGTTTCAACACAAAGCCCAAAACCACACGTTACAAAAACAAATTACGTAAAATAATTTGTATTTTTAATTAAGGTTCAACACGAACGAGATACTGAACGATACTAAATAAAATTAACCGAATTTCGTAAATAGAAAATGTTTCAAAATTATCAATAGGTGCAATAAATTTGAAAATAGCTTCCATTCTAAATTTGAATAATATTGTAAAATAAATGAAAAAAAAGCTATTCTTACGCAAACTAACCGCATCCGTTAGAGTCAACAAAAAAAGGGTAGGAGTCCAATAAATAATCCATTGGAATATTTTAGAAAGTGGGTCAAGTATTATTATTCTATATTATATTTATGTATTCAAATAAAATCGGAACGAATTCTATATTCAAATTTTTTGCTCATTTAGAAAGTCTTAGATTTTTACATGTCCGATAGATGATATTATTCAAAAAGGGTTCCAAATAATGACGCAACGAAAAAAAAAATCTTTACATGTTTCATTTGTTTACCGTCATTCTTTTGTTTTCTTTGTGTTATGGATTTTGAATATGGAATCTTGCATAGTAATGGTATTCAAATTTTGTCTTTCATATTATGTCAATCGGTGAATAAGGGAATTGTTTCTTGGAATCATATACCTACACAGGCATTTCAAATACCTATCTTTAAATATTGGGTAGGTTCATAAATTATTTAGCTACAGAATATAAATTTATGACTTTATTCTAAAAAAATCTATGAAAGTCTACTACTACTACTACTACTATACCATCACGGCATATCCCACAAGTGGGGTAGCCAGCGAACTAACTACATGTAATAATCATGCAGATTGTCCTTTCCATGCACACAAAAATATAAGACATTCAAGATGGGTGGCATGCCTCATCGCTGAATTATAGATGTTCGTTGTCTTACACGTGAGGTTTTACGAACAATTGCCTTTTACAGGACACTCGAAAAAGTACAGAAAGAGTGGGAAGGAAAATTCAAAAGAATAAAATAGATTTCATTATTTTTCTGAAAAGAATAATTTTAGAAATCTATTAATTTTTATTACACCATCACGCTACATCCCTCTAATGAGATACCCAGCAGAC
Source organism: Athripsodes cinereus (assembly GCA_947579605.1). NCBI lineage: Eukaryota > Metazoa > Arthropoda > Insecta > Trichoptera > Leptoceridae > Athripsodes > Athripsodes cinereus. The sequence goes on along the minus strand of OX388317.1, from coordinate 6,709,720 downwards.
CAGCTGCATATAACAAACATGCAAGCTTTTCTCTCCGTGCCAATTTACAATCAAGACATTCAGAATGGGTGGCAAATCTCATCGCTGAATTGATGTAAAAGTCTTAATTTTTTCGTACATCTGCCTTTTACAGGACACTCGAAAACTTGCGGAGAAGAGTGAAAGACCGATTCTTTACCGGGTGCTCCACGGGAAGGAAAGATTATGGAAATCAATATTTTGAAATTGTTATAGATCTAGTTTTTCACAAGTTCTAACATTTTTCAATGTATGTATTCTCATATATATTAAATACCTATACATTCACAAAAAAATAAGTATGTCACAAAAAAATTAAATAGGTATGTCACTAAAAAATTAAGTAGGCACCTGCTAGGTAATTTTGTACATAAGTAGGTTCCTATAATATACCTATAATATTTATGCGATTGGTTGAAATGAAAACACCAAATATCTGACATGGCTGTTGTGTTAAAATCACAAAATTATGTTATTATGTCAAACTGTCCGCTTTATAGGTTGGTACTTTAGATACAAACTAAAATTATGGGCTCAGGAAATGATTGGACCAATGCATGTTTCGTCTATATACTTACATACTGTGTGTTATATACCTATCGATATCGAACATTTTATGTAGGTAAATTTGCATATAGAAGATTATTTAATACATTTTATAAGCAATATTAAACCTTATGTTTATGTACGCTAACTACCAATACGCTATACAGATACACTAATGTAGCTTTATGATGCAGAGGTGCAAATAAATGGGAAACGATAGGTAATAAAATTTTAAGCATTTTTCTTTAATTCCTAATATAACATTTGTAGACAATTCACATAGATCAAGCTAGTCCCAAACTCAGATATGCGTCTTCTATTAGGTATGAGTACCTACCTAACTATCTTCTAATTCCATGATACGATACACGAAACATATGTAACATTCAAACCCATATCAATTTTTAAAAGGTCATTTTGCTTTGGCCAATAACCGAATCCGGGATGTTAATTTAAACACATTGACTGAATTTCTCTACAACTTAGGTTTGAAGATTTAATTTGGCCTTTATTAAGATTTGTCAACACAAAATATTATTTAACGGATTTGAAAATAATAAAAATAACCTTCAAAATTGATTTTGCATATCCTATAAGTGGGGAAGCCAGTGAATTAATTACAAATTAAGCATGTAGATGTTCCTTCATATAAAAAATAAGACACCCAGGATGATTGTTATGTTATGAGCGCCCTTGAGGTGGATTTTTTTTTCACAAAACGGCGCTTTACAAATCATCCAAATAATAATAATCCACACATAAATATTTGAGTCCGTTCGTATGTATGTATGTATGTATGTATGTATGTACGTATGTCCTTAATGGACTCAGAAATTAGGAAAGACCGAAGTAAAATAATACACTCTATACAAGGTCTCATCTTCTGGGCAGGTTTAAGGCTAAAAACATTTTAAATATCTTACGTATTGATAAAGATATTTTAATTTTAATGCGACCATGTCACAAAATTAGCAACAAAATGTATGTAAAATTAATGCAAGATTTAGTAAATAGCAATATTCACAGTCAAACATTTTTCATTGTATTGAATTAATATCAAAATGGATGTAACAATAAATACAACAATTCTGAAACTAAATATTTAGGGTTTATTTTCGTAATAAAATATCGTGTTTGCTAATGAGAAAAGCTCTTGAATTACGTGAATAAAAATTGCATATTTTTGACATATTGGGCTATTTTCATAATGGAAGACATTATGAAACCATAGAAAACTATACTGTAGAATAATAATAGTTTTACCTATAAAATCCATAAACAATGTTAAATGATTTTCAATGAGTGGGAACCTATTTATTTTCACCTAATATTTTTTACATAAAATATGAAATATTTGATAGTAAAATATTCTGAAATATTGAAGGATGCAGATAATCCATTTTTAAGGTTTTTTGGGAATAAAGAGTAAATACTTATATGACAATTTATTCTTGACTTTTTTTAATTTCATAGCAAATACCCATTTATGCACTGCAAACCAAAAATACAAATTCGAATGTGGACAATTATAATATTTTAACATTTATGTGACTACAATTTTTTCACGAAAAGGGATGTATACCCTTTTTTTCTTATAGAAATTTGGGATGACAATCTTCGAGTTTTTACATTAAGATGAGGTTTTTAGTAGTTTTTGCACGTAGGTACCCGCCTATTTTTCTAAATAAAATATGAGCTTTCGAGGTGTCGAGCTCACATATTTTTCATTTGGAAGAGGTTTTTAGCACTTTTTCCATGTAGGTACCTACCAATATGTGGAATTTCTTAACTTCAAGCTTTTTCATCGGGACGAGGTTTTTAGTACTTTTTTTTCCATGTAGGTGCCTACTTATTATTTTTTTACATAAATGTGAACATCTGAGGTGTCAAACTTCAAGATTTTTCAATGGGAAGAGGTTTTTAGCACTTTTTTCGATGTTGGCACCTACCTATTTTTTTTAACTAAATATGGGCATGTGAGGTATCAAACTTCATGATTTTTCATTGGGAAGAGTTTTTCAGCACTTTTTTCGATGTAGGTACCTACCTATTTTTTTTACCTAAGTATGGGCATGTGAGGTATCAAACTTCATGATTTTTCATTGGGAAGAGTTTTTCAGCACTTTTTTCGATGTAGGTACCTACCTATTTTTTTTACCTAAGTATGGGCATGTGAGGTATCAAACTTCATGATTTTTCATTGGGAAGAGTTTTTCAGCACTTTTTTCGATGTAGGTACCTACCTATTTTTTTTACCTAAATATGGGCATGTGAGGTATCAAACTTCAAGATTTTTCATTTAGAGATTTGCAATGCTTTTTATGATGTAGGTACCTACCTATTTATTGTTACTAAGCTATGGGCATGTAGGGAGTCAAAAATTAAGTTTTCTCATTGGGAAGAGCTTTTTACTTCTTTTATCCACGTAAGTGCTTACTCCGTTTTTTTTTTCAATAAGATTTTGTTGTTTTAACCCATGTATTTGCAAGGTTTTCTATTTAATTAAACCCGAGCGATGCCGGGTTACATACGCTTGTATATAATAAATAAATAATTTACGAAAATTAGATTTACCGGTTAATTTGTATATTAAAATTCAAAAATCTATTATAATAAACACTTGTAATATTGTAAAAAAGTTTTTGAACACAGATATTTCAGGCACAGATATATTGGCACGGAGAAGTCAGCTTGCATGTTTTATATGCAGCTGGTCTGCTGGCTACCCCACTTGTGGGATATGCCGTGATGGTATAGTAGTAGTAGTAGTAGTAGGTATATTTCAGGCACAATGCTGGTATTTTGATCCCGCGTTTTGAGCCTAATCCTTTGATATCCTGTATATCTGGATAGGTGAATTTTTCCCGGCATTATACTGTTAATTTTTTGTGTGACCATGACTGATCATATGGAGACTTATCTGGTTGTATAATGCTGAGAAGTGTGGATGGCAATTCTACCGCCGCGTAAAAAAAATAATATGCCTCATTGTTGAATATTGTTAACGTTTATTGTGAGGTTTACATGAGGTTACGAATATACTAATACTACTACTACTACTATACCATCACGGCATATCCCACAAGTGGGGTAGCCAGCAGATCAGCTGCATGTAAGAAACATGCAAACTGTCCTCTTCGTGCCAATATAAAATCAAGACATTCAGGATGGGTGGCAAACCTCATCTCTGAATTTATTTAAGATGTACAATGTGTTAATTTTTTCGAACACCTGCCTTTTACAGGACACTCGAAAACTTACGCAGAAGAGTGGGAGACCAATTCTTTACCGGGTGCTCCACGGGATCGCCAAAAAGAATATACCTCCACGGAATACTATAATATAAAGGTTTACCATCTCTGATGATAAATAAGAGGTTTATAATTTAGTCATGCCGACAGATAAACATTTTGCGTGATATCTTATTAATAATAAAAAGAAAAAAAAACATTTGAGGATCTTTGATTTGGACCACCCAGATTGTGTTCATTTCATCTGATCATTAGTTATTTGGTTGATAATCTTTTAATGAGTCGGTATTTACTGGTAGGCACATTATATATTTACATACTTATATACCTAACTGTACATGTTTTACATATCCACTGTATCTAATTATGATGTTGTAATTTTGAATAATTAAAAATGGACGACATGTAGAAGCTCTCAGAGAGAAGAATATTCGAAAGTATAAGAAATTATTTGGGTTACCAGTAAGAGATTTTATTATGTCTTCATGTTTTAAATAGTTTATTTTTTGGGTTTATAAAATTATGCAATATTTCATTGGAAAGGAAATAAATAGGATAATAAAATACTTTAATATTTCTATTATTATATTAACTTATTTTATTCTTTTTGTACATCATGGGTTATATAAATAAATCGACACTTTTACATGAAAAAATCCGATGAGATGCGTTGGCGAGATTATCACTGCGTTATGAATAATTCTTAATTTCTCCATTTATTTGACACAAGTTTCTAAATTTGAATCTTGAGTTCAAATAAACTCAAAATTCCTATAATCTATATACGCTATTAAAATGCTTGTATACGCTTTTGTTTTGACGAGGTTGGATGTGTGAGAATTTTTCGTTAATAATCCGAGAATCACAAACAAACTATGTATGAACTATAATAAACTTTGCAAATTTTATTTGAAAACGTGTAACACAGCGCATTCGTCTTTTCTGCATAAATTATTTTCTTTGCACTCTTAAAAACATTTTGATTTTTTTTTGCATAATAAAATATTGAAAATAATGTTCATTATTTATACAACTACGTCATCTACTGCAAACGAATATTTTATTTATAATATTATCAAAAATAAAATAAAATCAAAGTCATGTTTAGTTAGAGAAGAAACATAATATATTTAAAATAATATGACTAAAATATGACACCGTTTCCTGCACACAAAAATTAAATTGTATGGAATAAGTTCGTTAATAAAAATTCTTTTGATATAAAAAAAGCTTTGAAGTTCAAAATTATTGTATACAGCTGATAACGTTGCGGTATACCTAAATATATTCCCACTTATTACCTACGTTAGCTTCTAGATTTGCTATACATTCCTACATTGTATTATATTAACGTTGGGTACCTACTTCTTATTTTATCTACTAAAATAACTTTTATTTTCTTAAACGTACTCAGCTATGTAAAAACACCACTCTAATACTCTATGATAATTAAAACATCGACTAAAATTTCGCATAAATATAACACTACCTTTCGAATTTTGTGCTACTAAATTTATTTATTTAAAAAAATGGGCAACATACAAATAAAATTTTACACAATATAATATGATAGAGATTCAACATAATTATTGTAGGTATGTACTTAATCAGCCCATCTTTGATTTCATGGTCCTTTTTAACTGCCAGTACAGTAGTACAAAACACAGAAAGATACTTGACTTGTATTCACGGTGATTTACAATATATTAAATTGGTCTGCAACGAGCTTGGATTTTTTTCTCCATTTCTTCCTATTTTCTCTTAATCTCTTTAGTTATATTTATTTATTCATTCTCTTACTTACATTGATTACAAAAAATTACATAGAAGGTATAAATTCCAATAAAATATAATCAATATACAGAGTGAGAGTTTATCGCAAAGGCGTGATCTCTTCCAACTAACCCAGATTCAATTCTACGTGTGTGCTACAGCTTATGTCCTTCATCATAAATTGATCCATGTAAGTGTTTTTTGATTGGCTTCTAGAACCCTTGCCTCCGGTCATGCCCTCCGCGATGGTAATGAGTTGTGCCTTCTATTGTTGCCAATCCAGTTCCTAGGCTTGTAGTTCCAAATCCCGAAATTTTTCCAAATTCCTCTTGCAGTAGATAATCAATAAACGTGTAATGGGAAGGCTGGATAAGTTGACAATAATTATAGAAAAAATACTCTCCGAGTATACTCTGTGACTATCAAATACCAATATTTGTTTTATGCTGTCAAATATTAGTAAAAAAATGTAGAAACTATAAACAAGACATAGGCAATGATTTATAGTTTTAAAAACATATTAATCCATTGTCTACGATCACCAATTTGTTTGATTTTTATTGCCATTTTTAGTTTACCATATCAAGTATCTGATGTGATTTTTATATAGCTGTTTATGTCATTCATTATGAAGATTTATTGTTATAAGATTGAATAAAATCAGTTTAATAGATTTAACTAATACGTTATGTAAAACAATAATAAATAATTTATTAGTACCTATAGTTGATTTAGTTAAGTTGTAAGAACTTCTGAATTAAAACAAATCTCCTTGAAATAAATTAAAAGCTGATTGATAAGGCTCTATATAGCTACTCTGCTACTGCCTAGATATTTATCAACGAAGAAAACGAGTAAAAGTTTGTAATGACATTTAAAAGAAAACTTATTTCAAACCGTTACGATTTTATAATGTGTAACTATTTGTTTTTCTAAGAAACATAGGTATACAGCCAAGCAATGATTACGAAATTAATTAAGTAATTTCTAAGATACAGCTAGGTCGTAGACCCAGAGTTACACAGAGAATAACATAGCGTTGGACTGACCAAATCAAGCAGGGTGTAACTTCGTCAGTGTACAATGCGGTAAGCTTGGATGAGAATAGAAGAGGATGGCGCAGGTTTGTTCATGAGGGGCTATCCGTAGATCATGACCCCCAGAATTGGGGACACGACTGAAGAAAGAAAGAGAGAGAAGATATTATTACTCGTAATAAGTCATATGTATTCAGAGACAGTGTTAATAAATGTGACTATGTATAATACTGAAAGATTAGTGATAAGAATAATGGTGATATTTGTTTTTCCTCCTAATTTCCTCAGACACGTCGGCGCCTTTGGGGCGTTTCATTGGAATTATCCCCTCACAGGGGCGTAATTTGTTTATTCTGGTGCGTCTCATCGGTCGCTATGGAAACGGTTTAGGGGGAGGAAGGTGGTGGTGTGAACATCCCTATAGAAGAGTTCAGCTCGGCCGGGAAAAATATGTCTCCCATTGGTGAGAGGGCAGATACAGGTATACCTTCAGAATTAGGGCTGCCAATTAAATAAACAACATTGGTTTAATTCAAAATTATAAACAATTTTTTATTTTAGAAATACGCTTTGTAATGATATCATAACACCTTTCGGTCAATCAGTAAGAAAAAATATACATTCCTAATCAATTTTTGAATTATAAACTACATATTTTTTTATACGTCTTGAGATAGCAAATCTAATTAAATTAAGTTAAATTACAAACTTATGTTTGTTGGATATTCAATATAAATAATATTGCTATATGGATGTGAGTATAAATATTGACTCCTTTTCTGTTCAATGAGTAATTTGCACGGCTATGTATAGTAACGTAACAATAGACAAAAGTTATCACATAAAGAATAAAAGTTGTCTTAAATCTTTTCACTAAATAATTAGAAAAAGATAAAATGTATTGGTTATTCCGATTTTAATATACGATAGATTTAGAAATTAACAAAATTTAATTAAGGATATTGTCGTAGACACTTGATATGATCACGTTTTTTTATGTAGGCGCTCATTTTCATAGAACATTGAGTTACTAACTTATTATTAGTTACCTATATGGAATTAAAACATTACAAACAAACATTGAACCTCGAAGAAGGTACCTATCCACGTATATAATTATTTGAACATTCTTCGGAATATATATACCTACATAATTATTATCTTAATTCATTGGTATCCAGATACATTCATTTGAATGTCCAATGCCTTTATGTAGGTACCCATATAATTATTAGATAAAATAAAATATGTGGGCACAATTCACTTAGTTATGTTTATATTTATATACATACAAACACATTATGTAGTTATGCGCTTAATTTACATGCTTATGATTTTCAATATCAGATCAATTTTCATATAAAAACTATTTGAATATATTAAAAATCATCAGTCGAAAAGTTTTTATTTTCTTATAGAATAAAATAATGAAATAGAGATGGGAGAACGAACGTTGGTAATTTTTAGATAACTGGCATGTAAATTACTGCATTAATATAAAAATATATATTATATACTATACTTCTACAAAACTATGATATCTATTGTGAGATTGTGTGTATTGTATCTACAGTTTTTAATATTTTAAACAGGAAATCTTTACATTATTACGCGAATAGATAAAATAATATAAAAAAGTGTGTACCTAATTGGAAAGACCGCAATTTAATTTTTTATTTAAACATAAGATGTTTATATTTATAATTTGATTAAAATTTCTGAACATTTTTTATCTACTTTATTAAGTTTACCAATTTTCATCGTGCTTATAAAAATACCTAAAAAGTTTTTTTTTTGTAGTTAGTAGGTAAAAAACATAAAAAAACGCTGTGCTTATATTATTGCAAATTTTTAATGAAGAAGTTTCTGACTCAAATAGGACTAATTGGGTCAAGTTTTTATTTAAAAACTATTTTCTTTTGTAATATGAATATTTTGTTTCAAGTCTATAAAGTATTTCATCTTATTTTGAAGGATTAACTATGTAAAAGTTTCGAGACATTTTGAATGATTTTTAAACAAAGTAACAAAAGTGCATTATAATTATAATACTCGTTTAAAAATCATTAAAAAAAAACATTCTTTTATACCAATTTGAAATAAATATTAAATAGAAAAAAAAAACATTATTTTGTGTCGTGTCAGATTCCTCCAACTTCATTTGTCAACTTGTCCTGGTTCTGGGCAGCTCGAAATAAGTCTTCGGTATTTCCTATTCTCGTCCACTCAAGCATGCTGTTTATTATGGATAATTTTATCAATTAATTTTTGACACACATGAAGTCTCCGGCAAAAAATAGGTAGGTACCTACACGTCCCTCACTCTCTTCTATTTTTGTACGAGTATCCTGCTGCTAAAGACACATTCATAAAACATACCGAGTAACACATGCGATGAAGTATGCCACCAGATCTGAACGTTTTATTTTTTATTGGCATGGAGAGAGTTGACTTGAATATTTATTACTTTTATTTCGTCCGCTAGCTACCCCACTTTTGGGAAATGGTATGAATGAATTATTACTAATAACATTTTTATTAACTCAAAGGATGAGAGTGGAATAAATGCTGTGGAGATGCGTTCACTGAGAAAAATAGTTGGTAAAACGTTGCGAGATAGAGTGAAGAATGAGGATATCAGGAAAATGAGCGGATGTGAGAGGAGTGTTGTGGACAGAATGCGTTTAAACAAGTTGAGATGGTTTGGACATGTTGAGCGAATGCAAGATGAAAGGATGACGAAGAGGATGTATTTATCTGAAAGAAGGGGTGTGAGGAAGCGCGGACGTCCAAGAATCACGTGGCTTGATCACGTGGACCAAATTCTTAAGGACGGACGCTTGCTGAGTAATAGAAATCGGCGTGCATGTATGAGAAACTGGATGAATGTAGAGGAAGCGAAAGAAGTATGTAAGGATAGATCTATATGGGGTTCCGTTCTCTCTGCCTACCCCTCCTGGGACATGGCGTGATGGTATAGTATAGTAGTATAGTACATTTTTCTGATATGATAATATAAATTACCTATGTATCAACCCTGATTTGTTGAATGTAACTATAGAACGATTTTCTTCTCTTTCACCTTTCCTTGTCTCGTTTCTATTCTGTTCTCTAGAATTTCACTAGAAATATAATATTAACTATAAGATTGAACCCATATACCTACCTAATATTATCATATACGGAGAAGGTGTTTTGTATAGTAAAATAGCATTCTACCTTCTGCCAAATTGTAGAACTGTTTGCAATATGTAGCCCTTAAATATTAGGGAATCGTATTGGGTAGGTACCTACTAGCTTATTTAAACATGGTTATGTTTAGGAATTAAAATATAATCAAATTGATGACAACTATACTGTTATATCATCACAACATATCCCACAAGTGGGGGAGCCAGCTGAAAAATTGCAAGTAATAAACATGTAGACTGTCCTCTCCGTGCCAGAAAAATTAAGACATTCATGATAAACGACATGTCTCATCACTGAATTGTAAATAATAATCGTCTACAATAAATTGTATTCCTATCACAGCGCAGCCCTATAGCTAATGTGGTAGAATTTATAGTGCTCATGTTAAGATCTTCCATAATTCACTAAATTTTCTTAAGGAGAGAAAAAAATATTTCGGCTTATATTATTATTATAGGTATATTTATTTATTTTTTATTATTAATTTATTTATGTAGGTATATTTCTCCACTTGGCTTGTTGTCTAACATAAACAACATATGTAGGTATTATCGAACGAAAATAAATGTTATGTTACATTTGGACATCTCGATTGGACAATCTTGTTTACACGATGTAGTATTGTACAGAATCTAACTGAAAAGCGTATAAAAGGCTTCCAAACGTTTATGAATTGGCTCTGGGCTGGCTTAAGTGATCACTTTCGATGTTCATGAATTAGCCATTTTTACTGTCACCATATTAGGTTCACCAATAAAACATTCAATACCAACCATAGAAGCGAATTTTTTTTCTTGAATATTCATATTCCAGATCTTGAATAAATCAAAATCTTTCTGCGCTAGATCTCTCTGCGCATTGTGTCAAAATCCAATTAGACGAACAAAAAAAAGGTAAATATTCTAAATATAGTTATATTACATTTATTATAGGACTTGAATGTAGATACCTTAACACGGTATGCCATGAGAAGACCCTGATACTATAAAATGTACAAATAATAATACTGGGGCAAGATACCCCATACATATCTACCAAGGTATGGGGTAGGTACACCTATAGAAAGAAACGGCGGTGCCACCTTAGGAGCGTTGATGCGGCGCAATACCTTTATAAATTCAATTAGTACCAATCTATGTATTTTTCATCTTATTTTCATAAAAATTATAAAAAGTAATTAAAATATATCTACCATGTTTTAATCTTATTATTTTTGTCTAAATATTTTGTACAATGAAGTTTATTATTATTATCTTTCACAGAATACAGGGCATCTCATTCTTTCCAAACATGAGAATCAAGGAATTATATCGATGTTTTCTCCATATAATATGATGAAGGAATAATGAAATCGGTAGATAGGTATCTATAATCCATATTATACCTACAAAAGTAAAATAATGTTTGATACAATTCATCCTCTATTTTCTAGTAGCAATATTCATATATTAAGAATATTACTCAACAGACACCTCATCCGCACAATCAAGAGATTATGGAAATTTCTCTTAGTATGAAAGGTGTTTCAATGTTTACGAATCTGCTTAGGCTGGTTTTAATACCATGAGTAGGTAAAGCTCACTTAAACCAGCCTTAGCCGTTTCATGAGCATCGGAACACTTTTCCTGTTTTCTTAAATCTAGTAAAATGTGGGAACTACGTTTAATATGCACATATTGTAGGTATTTGAAATACCTAAGAATTTCTATTTTGGGAAATTACGCCACTTTGCTATAAATACCTACGTTGCTTTGTTCTGAGACTGTGGATTTCAGGGTTTATATTGTAAGCTTTAACATATTTTGTTAGATACATTTAATTATTTGCCATGTACCAAATTATTACCAGATAAAAGAAATATCTTGTTAAGAGATCGTCGCAAAAATACCTAATATGGGAGAAGATTCTGCCATTTTAAATAATCCATTTTACCCTTAATTTATCAAAATTCCGGGCATCTCTGAATATTCTCTATAGTTTTTAAAATGAAACACAATATATAGTTATTCCACTATTGACTTTATTTATTTTTGCGAGCCGGCTTTCAAGAGCTAAAATAAATAAAGTCAATAGTGGAATAACTATGTATATATTGTGTTTCATTTTAGAAATTATTAATATGAACTTCCAACAAGAACCGTCGGTCGATAAATTAAATATTCTCTATGTCAACTATAATGTTTTTATGGGTAAATACTCATTATTTTGCGAATAATTTAGGAACTCTTTATGTAGATCTGAGTTAAGGCATTTTTAAAATTTTATAGCACCTCTACTTTTCCAACCCACCAGTCGCATCTGATACATAGAAAGACATAGGTAAGTTTAGATGGATAGGTACCTACTACCTATGTACACCTATAGTACCTAGTACTAAAACTGAATGACATAAAAGAAGATAGTACCTAATACTACATACATACATATATTTTAGTACTACTAGGTATACAATATAGCAGTGGCGGGACTAAACTTTTTGTAATGATCATACTTTCGAATTGATATCGTCTGATTCAACTTTATAGAGTTAGTATAGAAATTCTATCTATCTACATATATGGTATTCCGTTCTATCTGCATATCCTACTTGGGGTATGGCGTAATGGTATACTATAGTAAAATGCCCGAAGCGTTAGAAATTTTGTTAGTTCTCAGCTTTATGAAATCACTGTAACCATGGGAAAATATTCTTAATTTCAGACCTTTAATTCTTTTGTTTTCGTCTTTATAGAATACCTATAGCCCTGTGACTGGCTAGTACCTATAGTAGATTTTTTATTTTGTTAAATTCTACAGTGTTATTATGGAAATGTAATTGAAGATGTTAATTCAATAAAGTTAGCAAATTTTATTATTATTAAGTGTAGAAATTTGGAAAGTTACCTAATAATTTTAAAACTTCAGATCTTATTTAACTCCATCTCTCTGTGTACCGATAATACATACATCTTGTCTTGTTGATACGGCAAATTCTAACCAGCAGGGCTACTCTTGACACAATCTAAATACGATCTTTATCTAGTCTTGATCTTGATCATACGACGCACGAAGGGACTATGGTCAAAAACATCGCGCTACCGCTACCGCGCGATCGGAATGCGTGTATTTTTGGTCAATATTCACTTCGCGCGTCGTATGATTAAGATTAAGATCGTGTTAAGATTTTGTCGAGAGTAACCCTGCTGTTCTATTTATATAGATTGAAAGATGTTGGTTTTTCGCATGTGTGAAAAGTACGCCACTGCAATATAGACACATAGAGTGAGAGTTATATGGATGAGATGCCATCTCTACTTCTTCTTCTTCATGTGCTGACGAACTTTATTGATGGTTACAGTTCTCTACGCGACACCGCCTCTCAACGCACTATTATTTTACTATTACTATTATCACCATTATTCTATGATTATATATTTTTTATTTAAAATTAAATTATTCCAATGGCGCCATTTATGTTTCCACACATTACGGTTTATTATTATTATTATTATTGTTTTCTGTTCCTATTAACTATAAATTAAATGATGCTTATTTGACGAGCATGTAGTACTAGTCAATTGTTGTGTTTCCTTCGCTCATTTCGATAGTCGATGTGTTGTGATTTTGACGTTTGGTGTCGCACTGGGATGACATATTACTGCTGTCAAATTTCTGGTAAGTTTTCAAAATCTTTCTCACTTAAAAACATTTTTTGTATCACTTTTCATTTCTTTATATTGTATTTTGCAACAGTGATAAAAAGAACGCTTCAATTTTTGACTGTGTCGTAATTTAGTGTTTAATTAAAACCTGTTGATTATATTACGTCAAATAATTTCCTTAATGACATTTAAATATTTCTCATTGTTATGTGTTAATATTTTTATGTTTTTATTATTGTACTTTAAACAAAGTATTCTATACAGACTGGTTTAATATGTATATTTCACACAACTAATGATCAGTATAAGAAAAATCATTTATTAAATACGTATCTACCTACCAACTTACATAAAAGTGGTTTGTTGTAAGATGTATTATTTATTTGCAAATGTTTCATAACCATTTTAGCACGTGGGTAGCCAATAGATATTTACTTTACAAAGTACAAATCTGATGTACATAATACATTTTATTTTCAATATTTTGTTAGGTTATGTTTGATTGAGATTACTATTCGGTTCAATGTAACTGTTTATTTACAGAAAAACAAGGTTGTAAATCAAATAATAGTTTTGTTCCTTTGTACATAAAATCAATTAATTTATTGCCTTTTTTGTAACATTAACGTACATAATATGTTAAGCTTAAAATTTGATGAATTTTTATACAGAATAAAATAATATAAGATACTTTTCTATGTCATGTCAATAGATGTAAATAATCAGGACCACTGCAATATTATTCCTTTGTATTAGTACTAATAGATATATCGGTTGTAAATACTGTATATATATATATATATAGGTAGGTATGTACCTTTCATATGTTCAATTCTTGTATAATTATTCGTGTAATGACAGCGGAAGCTTATTCATAGTAGTTATGAAGTCATACCTATAGCAAGAAATGACATACATGCATAATTATAGAAAATATACCTAGCATTTAAGATAAAAATATGCAACTCATTATCTATATACTAAATGGAATAATTCTTGTGTAGTGAACTAATTACAGACATTCAATACAATGTATTTACATACCAATTAGATAGTTACGAGTATGTTCATTAATGATTTAATATAATTACAGGTAATTATACACATTCATTTAGATCTATGTTATATACGAAATCTATGTATGAAATGCATAAAAAAGACAACAATTATGAAGAGGACAACTTGCATGTTTAATACATGCAACTGTTCTGCTGGCTACCCCACTTATGGGATATGCTGTGATGGTATAGATAGTTAGTTTAGTTATTTATAAAACAGACAGTGTATGTTGAAAGTATTGGACAGTAATTGAATGGAAAATAATTATGTACCGACCAATGGCAACAGGTATTGTACGAAATTATGCAGGTAATATTCATGCAGTTATTTTCGTTAATCCCAATTATAATTTACAAAGAAATAATATATTAATATTTACTCAGAGAGTAGTCAGCATCAATTGCATTGAAAAAATACATAATTTTTACATAAATTTACATTTTCTAAATTATTCATATAGCTCATTATGTCTACTGTTACTTCCCAACTTACAGACAATTTTTATTTCAATATTTGAATATTTTTAGAAAATGTAATTTTGTCAGAACTTTTTCTGTACAAATTGTTGATATAAATAAATAAAAAAAAAAGAAAAACTTAACAAAGAGATTTTAAAAATAATAAATTTTGCACCTATATTGAAATAGGGAAGGTATGATTTCGTTACGTATTTGACTCGCCTTGGTGTATTCAACAATTTATTTTGACTACTTATGTACTTTATATTTTAAGATGACGTTATACTTATAGATTTTCCATATATTTTCTTGACGCATGCGTAATACACTTTTGTAACATACTTACCAGAGCCTAGCAGAAAGTCCGAGAGAGGGAATAATCATATTGTAGAAGGTGGAATAATGTTGAACATGGGTAGGTAGGTACCTATATCTAGGTAGGTATGAACTTACAACTTAGAGCGAGGGCACTAGTTAGATAGGTATATACTATATAACTCTTGATATTGTGATCTTAATGTACACGGTCTGCGCAAATATCTTCTACGAGTAAAAATCTTAATTCTTTGAGGATATATTTTTAACGATGGGATAAATGATGAACAAAAATGTATCTGAACGCTTTTATACACACGTATACATAATGTTAATTATACTGATTGCTAGCCTTCATTTCTCAATGCTGGTTTTATAGATCTCTTTAAAATTCTTCCATGCTTTTTGATCTCGAGCAACACGAAATTCTGCCTTTTCCATGACCTAAATACATCACAAATTCATTTTTTTATGTTTTCCTACATCTCTATTGTTTTCTCGTGATCTTCATTTCAGAATTCTAGGCAACCACCCCTGCCCACCTTCCCCTTTTATCCTACCTTCCTATCAAACAGCCCGTCAGAATTTTAACAAGAAAATTTATCGACAATATTGGTTACTAACATTAAAATAATCAGATGTAGGTATTTACCTACTATATACTTATATAAATGATTGTTAAAATGTCGAAGTTTTTTATAGTTTTTAAAGTTACGAGATACTTGTTTCCAACTTTTATTCTTATATTTAGATTTTAATTCAACATTCAATGAAGAATTTTATTGAAGAATGGTTGACAACATTCAAAATCGTTCATCAAACTTTTAGTCCTTTTTCAAACTTCTTTTTCTTCCTCGTGTAGTAGATCATTGCTCTGTTGCTTCGGAAGTTGTTCCTTCTTTTTTTTATTTTCCGTTTTATAAACAATTCAGTTCATTCTCAGACGATGCCAATATTGTGACAAGTTTTACATTGACTTCAAAACTTACGATAAACAATATCCCTCGCAATACACGGTCTAGTTGAATTCATTTATATCAACTTCATAACCTTACCTTATTATTATTATTCTTTGAGGGGTACCTTTCTATGAGTAGATCATACTTTCAATTTCATAGTAGATAATATACTCACCTCCCTACCTATTTTCCATCAAATGTAGGTAGGTACGTGTCTGCTGGTATCTAACTGGGTTGCAGTATACTATAATAGTGCCTATCTTAGTAGGTATAGACAGATAAATAGGTATTATATAAAATATCTAATCATAGGAATATATTAGGTTGGTAGGTATTATTTACTATGAACCAGAGGCGGGTTAAAACTTTTTAGTTTAATTTTTGAGTTAAAAATAATAGTAATCTTTATTGTACAAATAAAGCTTTGGTCAAGTGTATGCATTATGAGGTATAAATGAAATAATTTAGTATGAGGGATTTCATAATATGGAAGAGTTTATTGCAACAGCTCGATATTATTAAGCTAAACCGATAAATATAATGAGATCGGTAGGTTATGTTATGTATTTTTTTGTAAAGATGCAGGTACCTATCTGTTTTTTTTTACTAACCCAAATACTTACAACCATTTACAGTAAACTAAAATCTTATGTCACGAAAGGGGAGTTTGTTGGCACCTATTATTTCTATTATATTATGGCCTTCTGAAACCAGCAGATTCTACCTGCTGTTTGAGGGTTTCTTTTAAATAAATAAATAAATAAATAAACTTATTTTGTAAGCAAGCAAGTTAGTTGATATCTTCTAAATCGAATGATAACAATATAAAGAAATTTAATTCTTTTTGTTTGATTTTGTTGGCACTAACCATGTGGTAATCACGAAACATTTTTAATTATAAGGAATTAGTTAGTGTAGTAGGTACATAATTAACTAATTCCTTAATTTAAATTTAATAAGTTAGTGTAGTACATAATTAACTAATTCCTTATAATTAAAAATTTAATTCTTATAAAAATGCACAATCAATTTGGTGAACAACCATTTTTTTAATACTGGATTTTTCGCACTTGCGTGAGTGAAGCTAATACGAGTATTACACAATGAACGCATTGTTCAAACTCCTCTCAGTAAGAAACAGCAAATGTGTCCCGATACTTACGAATCGGCTTAGGCTGGATTAACACACTTTTCCCATGATACCAATCCCACCATATTTGTTTCTTACTAAAGGGAGTTTACACAATGTTTCAGTTGTGCGGATAGGGTATCTGCTTCTTAAAATAAATATTTTGCAATTATTTAATAAATCTTTGCATATGAGTACGCCACTGCATCTGGATACGAATACCAGGGTAGCATATTATTACCTACATAGGTAGGTAGATAAAATATTTTCTTACAAAGGTGTTCCATAAACATATGCACCTACTTGCCTACCCTTTCATATTAGTATAAATACATTACGTAGCAAAATAATATGACCATTATGTTTAGGGGTTCTCTGATGGATGGATTATATTATCAAGAATACTATTCATTTCATAAAGAAGGTAGGTATACTGTTTTTGGAATAACTTTGCAATTTCTACGTAATAATAAATAGGTACCTAGTTTTGTTCTGTCTGTTCCCTAGGATAGGATATAAGTAGGTGGCTATCGATAGCTCTCTATTTTACAATTCATGTTAATTTTTTTTTACACCTACTTATATTTATTTACTTTATAGAGACACACACGGTGAGTTGACAAAAGTTAAATGAAAATAAAAACAGAAAATAATACCTACTGATTTGATCAGGCTAACCCCCTCAATTTAGCGTGTCTACAGTAGGTATACATGTTAACATAATATAAACTATACAAAACAACATAAAGGATAAAGAAACAACGCTTGTCCAATTGAAGTCTAGTCTAGTCGGACTCACACTAAATATGCCTATATCGAGCATGCATTTTAGACTGAAATTTTCACAATATTAGAAGAATAGAACAGTCGATCATTATTTCATCATTAACATGAAGGTAAAACCTAATTATCTGCTAATTTTCAACTGTCCTCATAAGTCTTCAAAAAGTTCCACTAAACTTACAATTTACATTTATATGTTATACGAGTTCAAATATATTACTAAAATAATCATTTATACACTATGTAATAACACTGAAAAAATATGTATATACTTCTAACAGACAGATAGGGAACTTTTATTTAGTTATTTATAGCAACATACGGCATGAGCCTTTTACATGTATAAATAAAATATAATTATGGAAAATGCATGACAGACATATTATAAAGCACGTGAAATTTTAAAATCACAAACAAATAATCAATACAGATATTTTTATTCATATAATGTAATCCCCGAAAATTAATCAGGGTCAATGATCTATTAACTTTTTTGAAATAACTTATTAGGATTGATAATATCGTATGAAAGCGTTCAATAAAAACATATGTTCAGCATTTATTTATTATTAGTAGGTATAAGTGGGAGTGATAATTTTAATCAATTTATACATTTTCATCTCTTTTATATAAGATATATTATAATCTTATTAGCTATTAAATAGAAATATATTATATTGAACCGTATTCTGTCGAAGATTATGTCGTTAGGTACCTACTATCTACAAATAATGTAACTAAGAAATACAGTAGAACTTCATATTACATTTCTTCTTGACAATGTCTAAGATTGAAGGCACAGTTTTCACTCATCCTTACACACGAATGTATTATAAATGACAGTTCTTATGTTATCCATACTCTTAATGGATTTATCTACGGCTAGTCTCAGAATTCTTTTAGGGAGCATAGCTCTTACTATAATTTGTAGTAAACAGTAAGTAACAGTCTACTGGGGTAGTGAAGGTAAAGTGGCTGGCAACAAGAAAATTAAATCTCATGATTTAAAATATGGAATTCAATCATCAGACTGCCGGTTTCAAATTGATAGATATTATTAGTCATTGAAAAAAAAATGTAATTGTAAACTCAATATGAAAAATCAGTCAGACAGGTTCTTTAGTTTGAGGTTGACGTAGTTTTTGCACAACACCATTCGTATAAAATTAGGTACATTTTTTTTATTAAATAAGTGTATCTAATATTTTGCAATTTTTCGTCTTCCTTCTTCGTCCCTAAAATAAACCAGCCCTCTTCATTCAGAGCATTTATGATAATCGCGTCACCTCTTTTCACGACTTTATTGACGATGTGATATTCCGCGTTAGACAATATTACCTACAAATTATTGTTAATCGAGTTAGCGTTAGTAATGTCTTGCTAGTGGATAGGTAGGTACCTACCTATATCTTTCATCACATGAACATGTTTATCATTCCACAGTAGGTACCTACCCACCCATCTATGTTCTACACATACCTATTTTTAGTTATGTACCTACTTACTTAATATTAAATAGTTACCTACCTACATACCAATCTAAATTTTTCGTGTATGTAAATAAAGTAGTAGGTAGGTACTTTTTTGTTCTTATTTACATATCTTTAAATATATATTGTATTTCCGCATCTAATCAATGTCATTACTAATGAAATCATGTCTTTTTAAAAATATTTTTTAATTTGTTCTTACCTTAGTTGCTTTTGTTTGCTTTATTTTTATTTATATTTCATTATTTTTATTTTTGGAATAATGATTAATCTGGATTTGAAATAAACTTCAGACATCCTCACACAGTAAGTAGATAATATGGTTGTATCGTGAAGATGGAGGGTGTCGGTAAGGGTAGAATTGAACCCGGATCTTTCGATTGAAAGCCTGAGACTCTACCACCAACCATCAGGTCACCGACCATCTCAGACTTTTTTAACCAACATTCTAAAGTGAATACAGTATATATTAGGTATATACCTATTCAACTTATTGGCTACGTGATTTTCAATGTCCGTGAATTTTTACACCATATCTCTCAGAACTTTAATCTTCCTCTCAATATTTCATTCGCTGTTCTATATGGCCAAATTATCTCAACTTTTTACTCAAATAGTTATTCTGTTAATACGATATACGAATAGTAATTTTATAAGTGAGCAAAAGAAATTCTGTGCTATATTACTGCCCACACGATTATAGTAGGTACCCACTTAGTTTGCACCAAAAAAATTTTTTTGTTAAATATTAGGTAGGTTTATATCAACATTTGGATAAAAATATCCTTTCGGTCAATTTAGATAAATGACAGGAAAAGTTAAATTTATAAACAAAAAATAAATACCTACATTGTTGTTGAAAGTTCGTTAGGTACATCTGTATTCGTAATAAAGTTGTTTGACGTCTTCATGAAATACCTAGAGTATTGCAATTTCCCAGGCCATATTTAGTTGAAATAATCACACTAGCACCATCTACCAAGGGAAGGCCAAAGCCTTTGCAATAAAAGCTTATGTGTATTATAAGAACTACATAGGCGCCTACCGACTTTCAGACAATTTTACTACCCAGCATCCAATAAGATACCAATACGCAGCTCTCTCATTCTCACATTAGGGAAAATGTTATTCTTTCCCATTCTAACGTTTGATGTCTTCATGTTTTGTTTCAAAATGACAGCTCAGAGTATCTTTGTATCTCCATCTCCCTCTCACACATCACATGCAAGTTAGTGTTGACTCTATCTCGCACTGTGATTTATCTTGTTACATTTTTTTTCCTTCACGCACAGTGGTGTTTGTCGCATTAAGTTTTGGTGAATAATAGTTCCGTAAAAAATTATGAATATTTATAGGTACCTACTTATAAAATTGTTTTTTTCTTCTTATATTATTATTATTTTTTTCTGTCCTAAGTACCTGTATTTGACTGTTAATGGAAATACACATTTATGAAGAGTCAATAAAACGTTTTTCCAACTAACTTATTTAAATAAATGTTAATTCACAGACCATTCTGGCTAGACGGCAATTTCATAATGATAACAAATATAATGTTATACCTATGTAAATTCTTATTATTTTATTAGTTTTCAATTTTTTTCTTTTGTCATTCCTGAATACATTTTAGATACCTATTATTATAGATTTTTAAAATAAGGTAGTAGGTACCTATATTCATACAAAATCAATTCTGATCGTGTATGGTTTAACCTAATAGGGGAAAAAATCAATTATCAATTAATAAGTAGGTAATTAAACTTTGTTTTATTTTTTCATTTTATTTGTCATCAGATTTGATAAAAAATGTGAATAAATTGAGGTTTTCCTTATATTTTACGCATACAGTAAAAACAGATATTTTAAATGTAATTTTTTCACATTTCATGTACCTATAAATAGAACGTGAAAGCAAGAATTATTTACTTTGCAAATCTATTAGCAAAAAATCAACAACCCATATTCTAAAACTCGATAGGTATATTTGTCCCCATTTACGATATATCACTCTCCACTGTGCACCAATTCACTTTGACTGTACCAGCATTGTATTTGTACTCCCATGTTTATGTGGGCGGGGCTGAGGGGGGAAGCGTACCACGTGATTGGACAACAGTTGAGTCACGCGGCCAGACATATCATGGCCGCCAGTGGACAGCTGATAATGACTGAAGCTTGAATTGATAAGCAGGGTCAAACTTCGAATTGATATGAACTGGTATCTCATGTGTAAAAATTGATTAAGCTATCAATGTTATTAAAAACAAAGTTTAGATGTGTCCTTCATTCCGACGATGCATAATATACTCTATTTATATTTTAAATTTAACTTTAAAGCTAATTTTTATTTTTTTTATTTATCTATTATTCCAAATAAAACATACAAAATAAACATACCTAAAGAACAATATTATGGAATATATTGCCCCACTAGATTAGAATCTGTTCTAGGGCAATACTAGAAAAAAATACAAATATAAAAACACAATTTTTAAAATATAACTAAGAATACAACTTTGATACTTTCAGTAACGTAATAAAATACGTTTAGGTGAATATGATATTTTGTTAACATGAATATTTGTTTGGTCGTTTAAAAATTTTTGCTAATAGATGTTGCTCAAGTAAAAATGCCTGTTTTGGAAAAATGGTTTATTTTTAAATTTTTATTCGTGAAATATCTAATATTATCAAATATTTATTTAATTTTCTAAGTTTATTCTTATCCTACACAAATATTGAAAACAAAACGAAATTTCGTTTTTTCATGGATCTTAATAAAATTCCATAGTGTTTTGAGGGAGTTATTCAGCATATCAGTTATTTATATGAATGATAAGTACCAGTTAGAATCCATCTAATACTATAGTAATCGAACTATTTTTATTTTATTAAAATTGTAATATAATAAATTACGAAATACATACCTAAAACATATTGGTACCTTTTTCGAATTTAGTTATACATCTACTCTGTTTACATTTTTTACATTAAATTTTATTATAATTATTGTGAATAAGGACATAAATCAGTGCCAACACTAATTATCTGGAAATGATTTGGAAAATATCCATACCTAAAGGTATGCTCCAAAGATTCTCCTAAGTAGGTAGGCACGTAAAAATCTATCAATATTATCAGTTATCAAAAATCTAAATACACTCCTGTGGTTTGTTCCTAGTAGATTCTGACTGGAAAGCACATTCGTCAAAAGGGAAAATTTCTTCTCTAGTGAACCTTGTAGAAGTTGAAAATGACAAAATTCTTTGCACAACTTATTCAGTACCTAATGTTAACCCCTTTTGCTGAATGTGTTATCTTGATGAAGTTATGATATTGGTAAAGGTAGGTATCAAAAGATTTAGGTTCATCAGTTATCTGTTTCTATTTTTTTTTGAAAAATATAATCTGAGAAACATGTTGAATATTTAACTACATCAAAAAATGTTTACATGGGCAAGGCGTTACTGAATCAACCTGATTTATAAATGAAATTTTTAA
The DNA here is from genome assembly GCA_947579605.1 of Athripsodes cinereus. Taxonomy (NCBI): domain Eukaryota; kingdom Metazoa; phylum Arthropoda; class Insecta; order Trichoptera; family Leptoceridae; genus Athripsodes; species Athripsodes cinereus. Next base: position 6,686,568 of record OX388317.1, on the reverse strand, counting down.
TTTCTATTTAGAATAAATTCCATGTAGGATACTGCAGTCAATCTACTTCATTCGGAAGACAAAAGTCATCAATTTTTTGTAATTTTTTTATGGTGATCTTGAATTGGTATAGATCGTGTGATGGGTGATGGCTCTGATGGCTATGGCTCTACCTGAAAAAATCGTATGAACACACTATTCTTGTCAAAGTTAGTGATAATAATATAATAGGTACCTACTGAATGAATGAAGTTTCTAAAAGTATTTTGTTCAGTTGTATTTGTATAGTAAAAGAAATAGTAAAGGAAAAATTGTTTTTTTTTTTATCTCATTTATAATACAATTTCCATCTCTGAAATTGTAGATGCTGGTTGTATTATACGTGAGGTTTAATGGGTACCTGCCTCTTACAGGACAATCGAAAACTTACAAAAAAGATTGGTGGGCCCATTCACAGGCAAGCAATAGTACTTGGATAAATACCTATTACATACATCACAATAAAGATTGATGAATAAATTGATTACCTTAAATTGATTATAATAAATTGATTACCTTTCATTTGGATTACAGGTGCGCGTGGTTGATGTGATAAAGAACGAATTTTTGACCCGTTGTGATTGTGCTCAAATTGTGCTTCTCTGACCCAGAAGATTATATTGATGGGCAGAAAAGGTAAGTGATATATTTTAATTTTTATAAATATTCTAAATACCCAAATATATTTTATTTATTCTCTAGATACACAAAATAATCCATGATTTGTAAATAAAAATATTTCTAAGATTATTTTTAGCAATGACAAAAGAAAATGTATTTTTAATTATGTTTTTATTCAAACTTTGACCAGATTAAAAAAAAATGTTTTTAAACGTCTTTATAACTCAGTTAGGTGTATTAACAAAATACTTTTGAATGTATTTTAAATTTGTGTTTTGATATTTCTATTTTTTATAGAGCTGAAAAAAATATTTTTGTATCACATTTAAATATATATGTAAAATAACATTATGTTAGATAAAATAAAATAAAATTTCTAAATAAATGATCACGTCGGGGTCACCATTATCGCAGGTTAATAAGTGTGTTAAATATTAAAATGAATTATTTATTTTAAGACGTATCCGACTCCTATGAAGGAATATGAATAAACATCTCACCTGGCGATATAAATTAATTACTTACGTTTAATAAGTAATATTTGCTATGTTCAAATTTGTAAAGTGAATAAGAAAATTAATTAAATGAAAGATGTTATCTTCTAGTTAGAAGTGTAAAATAGATTTATTAAATTTACTTTGACTACGACAATTATTAAATCCCTACGGGTTAGTTAGATGTATTTGATTTTACACTAATTATGTGATTTTCACTCACGTGTGGGTTGAATATGCAAGCAAGAAGCGCGAGGTTGGCGTGATGTTGATCGTCCAGTAGCAGGCGAAAGAGTGTCGAGGCTCGGGTGTTCACCGACCTCCAACCCACGAGCCCTATCTGATAATGTAACAATTATCTAATCAACGAATAGCGACTCGCGGATTTCGCTTATCATTATCTTAAGGTCGATGCACACCCGGGACCATAGAAATGTAGCTCCGCTACAATAAGTTTATTTATATCATAGAATATCAAAATATTTTTGCTCTCATAAAAGTATGAACGCACAGGTTAATTAATAAATGAACACGTTTGTCCAGTATTTTCATTCTTGAATACTGTAGTATGCATTTTAAGTTGAGTAAGAGTTCTAACACTATCGCAATTACTTTCAGTGGACATAATTATACAACATAATCGAGATGTATAATTTAATTATAATAATAATTTTTCATTGTTACAGTAGTGAGTAGAAAAAATATATAAATAATCCTAATTATAAAGTAAATTAATAACAACACATGGAATAAAAATAATGTAGGTAGGTACTTCAGTTTGTAATAAAATATAACCTATTTGTCTGTATACATAACATACATAACAAATAAATAAATACATAAATAGAACGATACAGGGCAACCTAGTGAGGCTGCTGCAATTAAATTGTAGCCATATTGGTGATATGTTGTCTCAGCTTTTGTACATTTATTATATTATTATTATTATTGATTGAATATAGTATTTAAGAACATGTAGTTACATGCTTAAACAAGATAAATGTAATTTCTTCAAGCTTCTCTCTATGAAAATAACGTTAAGTTTACGGTATACTTTTTGTAGGCATAGGCAATATGGTACAAGTAAAAGTTCCGACGGCATTAATCAACTGAACTTGACGGGAAGTGAGTGACGAGATTGTTGTAACTTCATGTCACGAAATCGTCGTAAAAACAAAATGATAATGTTGTTCAATAATATTATATTATGTATGTATAGGTATTGTAGTAATTCATTATGAACTGACATTATATATTATAATTGTTTTGTACACTGAGAGCGATAAATATTATCGGATGAATATTTCTAAGTATTTTGATGGTGAATGGTTTTGCGAATAATGGTGGGTATGCTAAATAGAGGACGACCGCGTGATTGTAAGCGATTTTTTTATTCCGGTAATATCTACATAATAACATCACGAGGTGGTCGGGTAGCCTTGTGGTAAAGTCTCAAGCTTTCAATCAAGAGATTTATTGTTCAATTCCACCCACTCCCGACCTCACGACACATATTATATAGATATTGCTTACAGTAAGGGCATCTGAAGTGTATATGCATTTATTTCAAAACCAAATGTAAGATAAATATTTTAATATTTTCGATGTTTTTGGCATTAACTATGTGATAATTACGCGACATGATAATGAGTTTTATACCCTATGTATTTAAACTATCACTTATGATTTTTTATATAGGTCTGCGACCGGTTTCGATACGCTAGTGTCATTCACGAGCAGATTTAAAACTTATGTTTAAGCTCGTGAATGATACTAGAGTATCGAAACCGGTCGCAGACCTATATAAATAATCATAAGTGATAATTTAAATACATAGTGCATAAAACTCATTATCTAATCATAAATATTTTAAATTTAAAAGATATGAAGACTATGGAATACTGCATTAGGTACCTACAAATGTTATAGTTTTTTAATGATCAAATCACATTCTGAGATAGGGTTGCATATAAACATTTTCAGAAGATCCTTTTTGATACTTATAACAAATTTATATCCTCCATATATTTTTAATTTGTGTTATTTCTTTAATACAACATATCATAAGTCATTTCTCAACAACAAAATATGTATCTATCATTGCTTTCTTATTGTTCAAATATAGATTTATGTATTTTTCTCGCATTTTCTGAAAACCAAAAACTTTTATCGGTAGGTTCAACATTCCGATAATATTTATTATCCTTTATATATCAAAATTATATCCAATATTATTTTTAATGAGAGTAAAACTTGCCAACGCTTGGGAAAAATCGCTTTGAAGATTCAGGAACACCTATTTACAAAAACAGAATCTAGCTACATTTCAAACGACAGTGCAAATGAACAAATTCCTTTTTAAATAAATTTAACTCATAAAATCTTTGTAAATTATTTTTTATCAAAATATAAAAAAAAATATCGATTATCTTGCAACAGGGTTCAATGACATTATTCACAATGCCCAAAAACAGCTGATTTTTCGAGACAGTTATAATACCTCTCACTTTAGCACCCTATGCCAATAAAATTAGTGTTTTATATTATATACCTTCAAGTCTATAGGATTTATATTATGTAGATAGATACCTATATAATAATATGGAAGTAGGTATCAGATACAATACCTACATAATAAATTTATTTAAACCACAGATATTTACAATGTCTAATGATCGCGTTTGCGATACACATAAAATAAAGCGCTGAATAAAAATGTACGGAAATAAAATACAAGTGAAATAGTTGTTTGAGTGAAAATTATCTGTCCCTTTTATTTTGCTGTCGACATATTTTAGTAATGTCCCGTTTTACCCTTGTATGGGGAAACTGAGTTGGTATTCATGAATACACGCATTATATGTGTGATATTTATAACGGGGTTTTAATTTTATTACATCATTATTACTCTTACATAAGCACACATTTTCAAACTTTATTCGTTTTTGTACACATTCTGTTTTAAAAATAGAATAAAAATATACAATAAAAGTTATTTTTATTGATTTTTAGTAACTATGAAAAAAGCTCAACATACCTACTCTGTTTTTCAGAAAGTCAGATTGTTAAAATCGCTTTTAGGAGTTTGTGCTAATATGCACTTAGTGTTTGTTTCACAGATCTTCATTTAAAGCGCAAAAATTTGTTGAATACAAATGATTCATATTTTATACCAACTGATTTCATTTTTTTCAAATAGGTAGGTAATTAAAAAGTTTAACTATTTTCAAAGACCAGAAAATTCATTCCAAAATAAGCGCATGACTAATATTCTGTTTTTTTTTCTTTTGCTATACATTTAGTAAAATAAAATTCTATCTTTTGTTGGGTTATCGTGGGGCTACTTTGGACCTTATTAATCCCAATCAATTTTCAACATGTAGTTACTTATTTTAACAATATAAATTATTTATTTTTCCCCACTCAAAAAAAATAATGATACACAGAAGGCAACGCAATTATTTTCATTATTTTTAAAAAAAAAGAGCAATTAACCATGTCTATTGACTTTTTAGTTTTTTTTTGTCAGAATGGTATAAGTAAACCTAAGCATCCGAGATTCACGTGCCTTGATAATGTGAATCGAATTCTCAGGGACAGCCGCGAGCTGAGTAAAAAAAAATCTGCGTGTATGTAAGAGAAATTGGATGAAAATGGAGAAAGCGAAAGATGTGTGTAAGGATAGAGCAATATGGCGGTATACACACTTGGGTCTCAGTGTGAGGGGTAAAGATGGATATATTTTTTGATACCATGCTTTATAAGCAGTAGGTATTAAAAAATACTCTTTTCCGTAAGTTTTCGAGTGTCCTGTAAAATGTAGGTGTTCGAAAAAAATAAGACATTTTATATCTTAAATTCAGCGATGAGGTTTGCCACCCATCTTGAATGTCTTGATTTTTTGTTGGCTCGGAGAGGACAGCTTGTATATTTGTTATATGCGGCTGGTCTGCTGGTTACCCCACTTGTGGGATATGCCGTGATGGTACAGTAGTACAGCAGTATTAAAAAATTATGGAATTTATTTATAAACTTTTGTTTATATTTTCATGAAAAACACATTCAAAATAAGAGGATCCAATAGTAACAAAGTTCTTCTTACCATTATGCATATTACCTATATAGATGTATGCGCTATATGCATATTACATATTTTTGGTGCATACAGAATTAAAAGTTTACAAACATATTAAATAAAATAAAATCAATAACTACTTACATTAAGTAGATAGGTATACACATTGAAAACATGGAAGCGTGAGTAAGCATTATATATAATGAGTTACAATCCACTGGATTGGTCTGCAACGAGTTTGGTTTTTCTTCTCCATTCGTCTCTATTCTCAGCCAGTCTTTTTAGCCCTACGTATGAGCCACAGTTCATGTCTCTCTTCAGTTGGTCCATATATGCGTCTCTTGGTCGGCCTCTGCCATTTGTCCCCTCGGTCTTACCCTCTGCGATGGCGATGAGTAGTCCTGGATGCCTGATGTTGTGGCCAATCCAGTTAGCTCGTTGTTGGCTGATTCTCTTAAGGAGTTGCCTTTTTTCGCCTACCCTGGTTAATACTTCTTCATTTTCGACGTGCTCCGACCAATGGATCTTGAGCATGCGTCTGTAGCACCACATCTCAAAGGCCGCCAACCGTCCGCTTTCACTCTTGCTGATGGTCCATGTCTCACAACCATAAAGCAGAATGCTCCATACAAAGGCTTTAGTAAGGTTCTTCCTTACGCTTAAGTCAATATTTGGGGATTCCAATATCTTTGATTTCCTTGCCTGGTAAGCATTACGTGTTGTAAAATTAACTAGTTTAAAAATCTTATTTTTTTAATTTTGGTACTTTCGTTTAATAGCGATTAAAAAAACATTTATGTCTCACTACTGTTTGCAAACTATTAATTTACTTAGTCCTGGATTAAGTTGATCCGCGGAACAATGTAGTATGTATACTAAATGTATTGTAGTCGAACCTAGAAGTGGTTGAGAAGCAATTTATGACCATCATAAAATATGTGAAATGCAACCCAAAACACATTAAATTCACTATCAAACTCAATACGTCTTAAGTTGAACAGTTATGTTGAAGGATTTTGGATCTAAATTACATAAACTTTATGTCTCAATATCGCATTTTGATGGCTGTGACGTGCCATTATTAGATTAAATACCGCCGATTTTAGTTCCACTACACACCGCTACTTATTTCAGGCAGCACTTGTCGGATATGGGAAAATGGTTTGAATCTTTGCTACATTTGTGACTATTATTTTCCAATTAGATTAATTTGAAGTATCTAATTGTACAATATATTTTCTAGTTTATTTCAAAACAATATAATGTTAATATCTTCACTAACAATTAGGAAATCATAGAATTCTTGATAGAGCATCAGCAGGGCTACTCTTGACACAATCTAAACACCATCTTAATCTAGTCTTGATCTTGATCATACGACGCACGAAGTGACTATTGGCCAAAAATACACGCAAACCGATCGCGCGTTAGCGGTAGCGCGATGTTTTTGACCATAGTCCCTTCGTGCGTCGTATGATCAAGATCAAGACTAGATTAAGATCGTGTTTAGTTTTGTCAAGAGTAACCCTGCAGAAATAAACAAAATATGGCTAACAATATTATCAAATAGCTACTTGTTTTAAATACAAATACAATGTTTTTATTTTTATTTTGCTCTTTTATATTCCAACGCAAACGTAGTTTGGAAAAAAACTGCTAGGTGGACCAATTGTTTTAATTAAAATCAACGGGTAACAGTGTGATTTCCCCTTTCTCAATCGAAATCAAAATATACCTATGCACAAATGGAATCTCATTGCTATGCAAACACTCATATAAATGTATCTTCATAAGTATGCTTCAGTAAATAGAAAAGATTGTTGTAGAATCCTTCATCATAACAGAATAACATAATATAGTAAAAAAAAAAATTAAACATACTGTTTCAGTGAAGATTATGGCAATTTGTTTATATTAATATGTAGGTATCGATTATTTTTTATGGCAGAACACTCGACACTTTCCATCTCGTTAGATATAATAATAATTTACTGGAAATGAAATATATATTTTTAATACAACTACAGCAAGGCGGTTTTCAAGAGCTTCCGCTCTCATGATAAGGTTAGCGAAAAGCACATTAAAAACATGTTAAGCTAGCCTGATGTTAAGAGTAGAACTTTTAAAAGTGTGACCAAAAAAGTCACTGCAGAAGTGCTGAATAAAAAAAACCTTTTCAATAATGTAGCATATACATCTACCTAAGTACCTACCGTCGGTCGATCGAATAATATTTAAGTATTTTGAATAACGTTATAAAAATAACTTCCACTTTCTATTCTCATCCATTCTCAATTCAACAAAGTGTAAAGTTATATTAATTGTGGTTCTTTATCTCTCTCTAGGTTGGGTACCTACAAAGGAAAGCACTGTCAAAATCTGTGGAGACAGCAAAGTGATTGCGTAAGAGGATGTATATAATTTACAAAACAACAAGTTTACTGTTGTAAGTTTTGTCAATAGGGGAATTGGGTTAAAAGGACATAGGGCGTGGCCCCTACGACATCTCTTGTAATAATCGTAAGTCAGACCTATGTACCTTTAGACCTACAACAGCAGTTTTCAGTAGATATCTAGAGATAGGTACATCCCTATTACTATACACAGCCGCTAGTGTCTATGTAATACAATTCTATGTTGAATTCTTCTCCTAGTGGTGCACTAAAAGATATTTTCATTCTGCAATACTTATTATCAATGTTTTGATTTTTTGACACAATTGGATGTCGGGAACTGGATTTTACTTACTAGAAGTGTAGATGTTAATCATATTTTGAACCACTCTAGATTAATCATCCCAATTGATCACACTCACCGATAATCAACCTATTTGAATAGGTATTAACTAGGTAGGTATGTATGTATATTGTATGTGATACACAGTTGCCGAGATGCAATTAATCGTTGAGAAATGGTTATATCTCAAAATGTGCCAACTACTCAGTAAACCTTTTTTGTTTTACCATGGTCATTATTTATGTATTAAAAATAATGGTTGTACATATTATGAAATATATAATCATTTGAACATATCCCTACCTACTATTCCATTTACATTATGTTTTTCTGCGTAGATAGGTAAGTACTCTGTAGATATTATCCACCCCAGACTTATTTGTAAAACCCTTGTACCATTTACCTACATACCTATGTACTTTTTATATACTTACTCGTGTAGCATCTACAATCTTTTCAGAGTGAAATCTCGGGAGTCTCATTTGCGGTGCGGTCTTTTTAAGGCTTTGTCATCCCTGAAAATAATCTAAATAAAATATTCTTTATATTTTATCAAATCTTTTCGATATGAATACCAATCCAATGAATTTAAATTATAAAATGTCTTTTATTTTTCAATTAAAATAATATGTTCAATATTGAATTTAAGTAATATTAAAAAGTGCAAATCAATGTTATTTTGTTGTTTTAAGATACATATCTATGCGTGAGAACTTAGGTGGTCTTCGTTTATCAAACTGTTAGGAATACGATTAAGATAAAAAAAATTGCTTGCCTTATCTAACAAAATTGATAAATATATTTTTCTTCAATTTCATATGTTTTAGTTTGTGTTCTATATTGTGCTATAAAGGTTATAATGATTAATATAATATTATTATCATTCCATAAAACACAAATATATAAGTTGATATAATTAATTATCCGTCATTGATCATTTAAAAAAAATTGCCTTACTGAGTACCTAACAACGTAAAATTTAAATAAAGATTCCTTTCCATCCACACCATCTCCCCGCTTCCCTCATGGGGTAGACAGAAAAAATCGAGCACCACTTCTTTGCATACACCTTTCGCTTCTTATTTATTTATTTATTTACGGCTAATTAGCCTTTTACACAATATTTTACATAGGTACAATATCATAAGAAAACCTAGGTACCAAACACGAAATTAACAAATCAATATTACAAACATACATTTATCATTAGAATTATCATAGCATGCATCAACACTCTCTTATTAAATATGCTCAACAAGAGTCCATCCTGTAGAATCTGGTTTATGTTATCTTGCCATTTGATTCTTGGACAACCACGTCTTCGAGCACCATTCTTCTCACTCAAGCGCCTATATTTTCTTGTTCATTCTCATTTATTCTTTCCACATATGCAAATAACTGTAATATATTTATATTCATCTTGGTTGAATAAATATGGAATATAACGAAAAGTGTAGGAATACAAGGAAATTTTATATAATTTGTATTCCCTTCTCTCAACCCTTAGCAAAATCGCAACGTGAATTTTCTCTCACAAAGCTTCTGAAAATTACTCCGCATTGTAAGTTCGCTTTCCTCTTTAGAAAAAAAGGAGAAAAACGCCATCAAACCTAATTGAGCGTCAAGGAACAAAATCCATTTGGTATATTTTGAATATAAAAATGTAGGAGTAAGATGAGAAAATTCTGTAGGAAAAGGGTAGAGGGTTGAGAAGGAAAACAAAATCATTCGGGTCAATTGTAAATTAGGGAAAATTAGAAGGAAAAATACTTTACTTTTATGAATCCCTTTTATTATTTGAGTATCAAACTAAAAGTATTTTTTTCGTCTTAAAATTTAGATTTTTCTTTTATAATACCTAAGTAGGTATATAAGAGAGATTTAAACATACCTCAAAATATTATCCTATATTTAAAAAGTATTAAAATTTAAAAGGCCTCACGCTCTGTCCTAAAAAAACGTGGTGCATTTATATTGTAAGAGTGACAAAGAGGATATACTTGTCTGAAAGAAAGGGTGTGAGGAAACGCGGGCGTCCGAGAACCACGTGGCTTGATCACGTGGATCAAATTCTTAAGGACGGCCGCGTGTTGAGTGAGAAGAACCGACGTGCGTGTATGGGAAACTGTATGAATGTGGAGGAAGCGAAGGAAGTGTGTAAAGATAGATCTGTTTGGCGTTCCGTTCTCTCTGCCTACCCCACTTGGGACACGGCGTGAGGGTATAGTATAGTATTTATAGTGAAAGGATGATAAAAAATATTTCACTACTATGAAATAATTAAAAATTTAATGATTTGCGAATACATATCTTATCTGCTGTGTTTGGTATTTGTGCACGAAAATAAATAAGAGCGATGATAGTTTGGTACCAATTTTAGTAAAAAATAAAAAAAATATCTTATAGAATAATTATATTTCTTTCTTTGGCTTATTAAATTTCGAAATTCGCTTAAGATGTACAGTATTGAAAATTACCACAAATACCTAAATGTTTTCAGAATTTGTAAAATCATAATACACCTATATGTAGTTACAAATTAATTCTAATAAATATATTCCATAAATAATATATGTTTGTACTTAGATGCATACATATACCTACTTATATTAAAATATAAATTATTTCAAGGATTAATTTATTTATATACTAAGATATATCTGTATAGATTCGTAATCAATAATAAGACTTTTATCATCTGAATTCAGCGATGAGATATTCCACCGATCTTGAACGTCTTATATTTTTATTGGCGAATTTGATGTCTATGTATTTATGCCAAATTTCATATTTATTATTCATAGTTAGCCTGCTGGTTATTGGAATAGAGAGTTAGACATATTTTGGTATTCATCCAGTTCAATTTTAACGTTTAAGGAGTTGCCGACGGCATCAATGTTTTGTTCTATCTTTGACTATACCTATTCTCCAACTGTGGAATATATGTAGGCATATTGTGAGTTCAATGTAGAGATTAAAAATAAGAATTTCTAGTAATATAAAAAAAATGTAGCAATTATTAGATATGTATTTTTTACAACAACTAACTGTTATAAACAAATGCTATAAATGTGTACCTATATTTGAAATATAAACTCTTTATCTTCCACTGCTTATATCAATGATTTTCAATGCAACTACAATATGAGTTGTTTGTAAATACAAAAATGATGTTTTTAATCATCAAGACTTCACATCTTGCTTAATAGATAACATAGATATATACATTATAGATAGATAGCTATAAAAAAGAAAATTGTTGAATATATTTATGATCTATTTTCCTAAAAGGTGGTCTTTTCTAAATAATAATAATAATATTATGTCCACTTATACAGATTCAATAGATGAGATTCATAGGCAATAATTTTACATAAACATACAATATATCCGATATTTTGACATAATTTTAATACAGGGAGATAATATACATAATATAGGTATATCTAATTCAAAATATTTAACATGTTACATCATAACATTGAATTAATTTTCAATTTCTATGCAACAAATAATGCAATATCCGCATTTTTCCAAAGATTTTACTTACTAGCTTTCAATTCGGCGTTAATTGGGAATATTCACGAAATTACAATTATTTAACATCATCAATTAAATTGAAATTATTACATTATATGAAAACACGTGGAATAAGATGTACAACACTTTCAGATCAAATACTTTTCATGAAAATTGGCTACCCGTCACAAGCTATCTATCCACTTATACAGCCAACTCAGGAACATGCTTCTTTTTCTTCTTCGTCGCCCTCGCCTTTATACCATTTGTTTGGGGTCGGCTCTCCTAATCCTTATCCTCCTTCTTCTCCGGTCCCTTGCATCCTCCGAACGTAGCTCTGCCTCCCTCAGGTCCCTGACTATAGTGGACACCCAGGTGGTCACTGGTTCACCTGGTCTTCTGGGTCCTACTTCTATGTCCATTGTATGTCCTTTTTATGACATGAAAATGTTTGTCTACGTTACCGTCTACCATACTACCCTACTACCCGTCCACCTGCGTCTACCATAAAGGCATTATTTCCCATGAGTGGGGGAGATGTTGGCTCTAGAGGCACTTTAAAGGTTAACAAACCGACTTATTTTATATATTCTATAATGTATTTCATATGATGAAATTGAAATACTTACTAATAATAATGAGTTGTGTAGTACCTAATAGGTTTGTACCGTATGTATGTAGGTAAGGGAAATATTGATTTAGCAATGTTGAAGTGAAATATACACTTTCGGCTGCTAGGAGAACTTATGTATATCTATCAAGCATGCGCATTGGTTAAAGGTTAAATATTCTGTGTATACATAATATACATACCACCAACTCATCTTTGTATAAAGATACATAGTCGTATATAATAATAATATGTACTATAGATAGGTATATAATATTATCTTACTACACGAGTATTTGTGTAAAGTTTGGCAAATATAATATGACCTAATTGTTGGAGCCACTGTGATTTTTTCAGGATTTTAATGTCTTAATTTGAGCAATTAAATTTTCTTAAAAAAACTGTTAAATTTATTCTGATACAATCTTTGCATTTTGATACTGCAGTTATTTGATCTGAATATTTGTAAAAAAATATATTTTTTAACATGACTTCTTTATTTGGTATTCAAAGTTTTAATAAAAGTGTAGGTTGTATTAAGAGTATATCAACAACGGAAAAAGTAAATAAGGTAATAGAATGTGTATTTTTTTTCAAAATTCGATTATTTTCTTCAAAATGGTTGAATTCAATGAACTATTTCGAGTTCAAAATATTAATTTCTTTACATCTAAGTTCTAAAAAAAACGAATGATTGCCCTCTCCCCTTAATCATACTTTTATAAATATTTTTTTATTTTATTTTAATCATAAATTGATCAAATAGTGTAAAAAATATACCTATACCTATAAGGATTTAAATATCGAAATCACGTTGTAAGTAAAATGTAATGAACGTCAGTAGGTACCATTTTCCACAATGTGAACAAATTATTTTTGGTAAGATATCATAAATAAAATGAAATATAAAAGCTTTTTTTAGTAAAAATAATATAAGCATCATAAAAAAGTGGTAAGAAAAATTATTATTGAAATAAGTTTTGGAACTATAATTTAAATTTCCACCACGTGACAAGAAATTTTCGTCAACATCCGCACCAAAGTTTGTTTTGTCGGAATGACCACAGCGCTTCTCAACATTTTCTCGTTTCTCTCTTACTCTATCTCTTCGTAGTGTTTCGTAATGTTACTCAAGTATCTACATTTGAGAGGAAATATACAGAAACCAGCCAGCCCACAAAAATAATTTGGAAATATTATCATAACCCTTAGGGACTATATTATTTTGATAGTTTATTTTAAGGGCTGGTTGTTTTATGAAAAACTTTACTCATTTCTCATCTCGCTACTGAAACTTACACTGTATATTCTTCTACTTCTATTACAGTTACATATTGTGTAGATATTATATTTACTTACTCTTGTACATTCATTTTAGGTACATGTTATATAGTAGGTACAAGTGTACTTTTTACTTCAATTTACTTCCAGCTAGGAATATTCATGAAGAATTTAATTTTGTTATTCATGTGTATAATATATACATACATATAGGTACGTATATTATCTCTGTGTTGTGTTTTTGGGTAAAGTAATCAGAAAGAATATTGCGAATAACTAGATGGGTATATGAAGAAAGTTCAAAGCACCCTCCATAGTAAAATATACACGTGTTATATTAAATTTAAACATTTTTGAAAACTTTCATTTGTTTTACCTCTCAGTTGTTTTTTTAAATGTAGGTATTCAAATAAAAAAAAAAAACTTAATTACATATAACTATCAAATAGATAATTAGATGGAAGAAATCACTTCAAAGTGATAATCTCGCCACTGTACCTATATCATCCGAGTGTTCTAAATCTAAATTTTGTATTGTTTTTTTTTTATTATTTTGTGTTGCTTTGTTAACACTGTTATGTAATGATGATGTGCAAAAAGAATAAATAAATTACTTATGCCTTCCTATATATTACAAAACATTAAGGTGGTTGGTAGCCTGCTGGTAGAGTCTCAGACTTTCAGTTGAGAGACCTTGATTCGATTCCACATGCTGCCAAACTACTCCAACACGACACAAGCATAATCCTAACTATGAGGTGTCAGAGAGTGTATTTAGGTTTATATCAAATCCAGATTACTTTCATCTCAAAATCTTTTGCAGTTCAGGGTGCTCGTTGCTGGAATAATCTCCCTTCAAAATTTAGGCTGACTCAAAGTCTGACGTCTTTCAAGCGAGCCGTTAAGGAGAAAATGATTTCCACAAACAGAAACACAGCCTCTGAAACCTGAAACCCATCACTCCTAACCCCCCCCCCCCTTTTCCTTTCCCTTTATGCATTTATGTTTGTATCTTTTTTTTTTGCAGTCTCTCCCTTTTTATATATATATGTGTGTATGTATGTAGGTATGTTTTATATTATTATATGTTCACTTTGTGAATGTATTTATTTTTTTTTCCAAAATCCTTTGGATTATTTTTATTATATGTTTTTTTTAAGTTAATACTTTTGGGTTAGTTGGAAGAGATCGCGCCTTTGCGATAAACTCGCCCTCTGTTTATTGATTGTATTTAATTTGAATGTATACCTTTTATGTAATTGTTTTTTATCAATGTACAGTAAAGAATGAATAAATAAATAAATAAATAATAAATTAATGTTTATTAGTAAAAAACATTACGTTTGAGGCATCCACTCTTTTCTGTAAGTTTTGTATGCCCTGTAAAAGGCTGGTGTTCGTAAAATATCTACGATAAAACATCTTTCTATAGAATCTCCTACAGTGAATAGGTTTCCCACTTTTTATCAGTTAGTTTTTGATTGTATACATTATTGAAATGCAAGAACAAAAAATCTAAACCTCATTACATACAAGGCCAAATGGACACTAATAACGTACACATTTTTTTTTTATTTTTGTCTAATTTTGTTTAAACCTCAAATAAGAATACCTCATCATGAACCTAAATGTGCACGCATATTATCACCACCATTACACAAAACATCATCACACAAAAAATTAAATAAGGCTTTAATAAAAACTTAATGAAAAAATGTGCGCTGAGATATAAAAGAATCGATAAAAAATGTCGTCGACGAAACGGAAAAAAAATGTGAAAAAATATCTCCTAGAGAAAACAACGAAACAAAACAAAATAATGTATAAACTCGTTCAATTTATTAATGGCATACGAGAAAAAAAAACAGTTGAACGTCGTCACAAACAAAACACATTTGATTTTTCGTATTCTTTTGTTATGCAGAGATAATAATAATTGAACAGCTATGCGGAAGAAGGGTTTGCATGCCATTTTACCGTTATGATATTTATGAGATTTTTTTTGCTTTCAACTTATTTTAATGATCTTGTCTTTGTAGTGTTATTTTATTTATAAAATAGTCAACTAAACTATTTCACAATAATAATAGATATAATGAATAGAATTCAATTTACTGCTTAGGTTATAGGTATTTGTGTTTATATTTTTCTTTTAGTTCAATTTCGTTCGTCGTTGTCAAAAATCGTCGTGTGTTCATAATAATATAGTACCAACGAATTTATTTCTTATTAATAATATTTAAATATCTGTTTTTTTGGTAAATAATAATTATAAATCTATGTTATCAGAAGCACTTATCATTTTGTTTTTAATTGATTAAAAACTTTTATGTTAATCATAAGCTTTGATAGAAAGTGCCTAATATTTAATTATTATTTATCTGGTGAACTGTGATAAAATTATAATTTGTATAAATTATATTGTATTTGTTCTGTATTTGTTCATGTTAAAGTGTAAATTAACATAAATAACTTTGTCTGTCACAGACAGAAGAAAGTAGGTAGGTACCTACCTAATGATTTTTCTAGCAGGGCCTATCGAAACACTTTACTTGTATATTATATTATAATAATCTACAATTCTTCATTTTACATGATTGGTAAGTTGTATCTACATTTCTATCAACGTCTTAATATTAAAGTTGTATGAATCGTTATTACTGTAAACGTCTCTTACCAGAACACAAGTGGAAACTAGCATTCTATATACCTAGGTATTCATTTACTTATTTAATTTACACATAAATGTGCAATTTGTTATATTAAATTAAACCCGCAAGTTTGTCATTTATAATCAAAGTTAGAATAAAAAAAAAACAATAATACAAAACACCAAATTAATACGCATAGAAAAAAACACCCAAAGCAGTCAATTCAGATACATTTATTTGTAAATTAAATAGATAAAGTTTTTGAACCAGACTGATTCAGTTCGTATGTATCGAGACATCATTCCTGCTTTTCTTAAAGAGTTTGGATGTACTGATTCATGTAACATGTAAATTTAATGTTGAATGATTTTGACGTAGGCAAAGATAATCTGTCAAATTTGTATGAAAAAAGTTTCCGTATTTTTATAAACATTCTTATCTTGATTAGAATTAGACAAACAGCTGCCTATTATCGTGTATGATAAGCATTATCTATGCTTTTCATTTATTTAGAAAATACCTATGTGACGCTAGTAACGATATTTTAGAAATAACTTAAAGAATTTTCAAATTCCTGTGATAAAAAGGGAAACATGAAATACCTACTTATTATAGTTTAGTCTAATCTAAAGTTAAAAATTAGAAATTCCACATTTTTCAACTTACTAGCAAACTTAATTCGTAACTTCGAAAAATGTAGCGCCTTTCGTGTCGCTCGATAACATGTGTTAAATTGTCCATATCCTTATAGAGTGATGGTAATATAAGAATCAAGATTATGATGTAAATTCCTATTGACAGTCTATGTGTGATTTTTGTAAGGTAAATATTGTATAATTATTTACCTACATGTCAGTTTTAATTGGTGGTAATTAATTAAATGCTTCTTGGGTTAGGTGAAATAAGTATATGAGTGTTTATATACCTACCAATCAAATTATAACAGTCTAGAACTTATGTATGTAGTTCAGAGGTGGCTGGTGGGTTGGACTTGTGTGGGTGTGGTTAAAAATAAAATTAAAAAAACTTTCATATAGAAAACACCGAATTCCTTTCTCAATTCTTATCCATGGTAAACAATAGATATTTATTTGCAGAATTTTTTATTGGAAAGAAAAACTTCTTTTTTTAATTTTATTTTTTTTTATTTAGGTATTAATGAACACAATACACACAAATCAAATATATTTCAATGAAATAACAGTTTAAATTCCAGAATTAAAATTTTGTCCCCATCGAAAAAAAATATATCTTAAATTCAGCGATGTGATATCACCCATTGGAAGAGTAGGTACATACAAAGATAGGGGGAGATTGAGGCGAATGTTGGAGGAGGCCAAGGCTCATAACAGGCTGTAGAGCAATTGATGATGATATCATCCATCCTGAATGTCTTGGTTTTTTGTTGGTACAGAGTGGACAGCTTGCATGTCTATTGATGCAGCTAGTCTGTTGGCTACTACTCCATCTGTGGAAAAATGCTGCAATAGTGCGAATGAAAAAAATAAAATAAAAAAATATCCACATTTACTTACATAGAAGCAGCTGATGAAAATCACTTTGCTTTGCTCAAGCACCACACATAAGGTTATTATGTGTGGTAAGTTAATTTGTAAGATATAATAATCAATGCACATAAATCATTTTTGTGATAGTGAATAAGTCGTTAATATTAGGTATAATTTATAAATATCGTTGAGAGAGTTTGTTATTCTAGTATTAAATTATTATACTTAATAATATGATAAAGAGGAGTCTCAGGTCACAAAATAAATAAATTATATTAAATGATAAATAAATAAGATATATATTATTTCTTTCAGAATGAAATTATTTATGGCGATAATTGAAATATCTACATTAATATGGTAATTATATGTAATCATATTCATGCAATAAATAAATGGAAAGTTATTTATTCCTTTAATAATTGTTGCTAATAATTTTAGGTAAATGTTCTAAATACGAGTATAATTATAAATTTTACAATTATTTTCCTTATACGTTTTTTATTTTTTTATTTATTCATTTCCAAAATTATCAATGGTTTAGTTATTAATGTGAAATATTATGGTGAAAACATTACTCACACTGACGTATTTCATTTTTCATAAAAACTTTTTAAAACGCATTTCTCGGTTCTAATCTGAGCTTCAATTTTTCGTTCATTTGTTGAAATCTTTTTGGACTGATTTAAATACTTAATTATATGTATTTAAAATAGGTACATAAAAAGGGGTCACCTTGTTGAATATATAAATAATCAGAAACACTAACAACCTATTAATTATAACTAAATTAAATTGAACATGAGTTTATCTAGAACTACCATCACAGTACATCTCACAAATGTGGTAAATGCATGTAATAATCATGCAAGCAGTTCTTTCTATGCCAACAAAAAACTAAGACATTCAGGATGAGTGGCAAGTCTCATCATTGAATTTGAGATGTAAATATAAAGTCTTTATTTTTTAAAACACCTTCAATTTATGAGGCACTCTAAAATTTAATAAGGAAAGATAGGCATAGGTATTCTTTGCTAGGTGCTCCACGGAATATGAATTTATCACTAATTACATTATTATTAATTAGAAGGCGAAGAATATAATTTATTATTTACCTAAGTTAACAAGTATTCTAAGAATTTGCATGTGTGCTTGGTTTATTTATACCTTTGTGTGATAAGGAATGTTGTTTTGAATACTAATTAAACATTAAGTACTTTCAATCAATAAACTTAGAAAATTATTAGGAAATTATATACTGAAGCGAATGCCTACCTTTATAAGAGACATGTAGATATTCACGAGTACATGCGATTCAATTTTATTGAGAATGCGGGAACATGCATGTTCACATAAGATAATCCAGTTTGACTCTTTCTAGCAGTTTCTTCTTCAAGAGTTCCATCACTACGGCCATTTTTGCATTTTTCCATAAAATTTAATTACAGGATCATATCATTTTACAATCACGTTTTTGCTCCTGTCAGGAGTAGGTATAGGATGGAAACGATGAGTCCTTTTCATACAAATGATTCTGTATTGATTAATAATCTTCATTCTAGGACATTTTGTTTTTTGAACTTATCACTATAAGTAATTATAGAATTTGGTAGGCTAACTAAAAATTGTTTCATATGGGTAGGTGCGTCTATGAAAGGAGTACATATTTAATTGATTAATTTTTTGTGTGTGTGTGTGTATATATTTTTGTTATTTGTATTATGTGCTCGTTGGTACACTTGGATATAAATAAATATAAAAATATAAATAAAACATTCGCATCATTGAATGGTGCATTGTGAAAGAGATTCATTAAGGCCGTCGGAAGCTTTGTGGTTAGAAAAACAAGATATGATCCAATCAAGACCATCGTGTTTCTTGTATTACAAAAACTGTAATATTTATGGAATATGTATAGAAAAGAATATACCTAATTACTTGGAAAGTATTAAGATGCTTACTGTCTGTTAAATTATCCATATATATCACGGCATATCTTACAAATAGCCAGCAGACCAAGTGCATATAATAAATATGCAAGATGTCCTCTCTGTGCCGGTATTACGGTATTAAATGAGGTTACTACTTATAGAATATAAATATGTATTACAGTGTATACTTAGCTTGAAAAATATTTAGATTATGTAACGATGTATTTACATTTTATAATATAGGTTTATATATGTAATATGTTATACTGTAGGTATTATAACAAACATTTTTTCATTATTTCGTAAGCACTGGTTAGATAATGTTGTTGAGTGGTCCCGAGCAGTAATTAGTAAGTGGCTTGTTTCAAGAGAGCTTTGGGTCATTGACTCCCTTCTACTAATGTTGTTCATATTATTAATGCCTGCTCACAACTTCATACTGTACGTACAAGATTGGTACCTACTTACTTTGTTTTTAAGTAATCGGTGCGTACTGAAATCATTGAATGTATGTATGTAGGTACCTATATGTAATTACATTGTTACATCAGCTGTTATTTGAAACAAATAATTTATTACTCATTTTTCAATAATGGGAACTTGCAAGTGTGAGTTTATGATTTGAAATTAATGTATCTTATAGATAGAGAAATTGAATCAAATAAAAAAAATCTGTAGGTATATTTAATGAAAATTTAAATAAGTAATCAACTTAATAGGTACTCCACTTGCGTAATGGTTCAGACTGATTAAAACATTATGTAAGTAATTGTAATCCTTACAAAAAGTTTTTCATTGTAAATTAATTCAATAAAAAAGAGATATATAAAAAAAATATAGGTAGGTACCTATCATAATTTTCTCTGAGTATTTTTATTATTCTATAAACAAATGGGCATAATTCACTCGGTAGCGGGTGCCTTGCTTGAAAAAGAAAGAAAGAAAGAAAGGACTCCCTAATAAAATATAATATTTTGTTGGTATTTGTTTTGTAAAGCCTACCATATGAATTAAAATAATATTAATTCACAATCAAAATATTTACGCCAGTATAAAAATTGCTCATTCGATACTCAAATATGCTTTAATTCCTCGATTTAAAACTAGATGACCTATTTAGAACATTTTAGACCTTATGAGTTTTCAGTCGATATTTGTGAATAGAAAAATTCTCTTTTATACAATCATAATATTTCGTTTTTTTTTTTGCTAGTCGATCATCAACGCCGTCTGGAGTGAAAATTTCGTAAGTAATAATAAATTTATTTTCAGTTACAAAATCATCAGCATTTTCAGTAACAAAATCTACATACGTACATACATACATACATACAAATTAGATATTTACATATTTTGGTATATTATACGGATTACGATTACGTACCACATATTTACACATACTATCTATCTAGCTATAGGTCATTCCCACTTCCAATACATACTAAGGTACTTGAGTGTTATATTGTATGGTACTCGTAATCTCTATAAATCTATCATGTGTCCATCATCCAATCCATGACTAGTAATATTTACTTTGGTATATATACACAGTACTTTTCTAAGTAGGTTCATTTATATACAAATACGCGTGTTGTATAACTTGCTAAGTGTATGAATACACTATTTACATTATTTCTTGTAATACCCAGAGTGAGGTTTAATTTTATCTACATATTATGTATAGATACAAAATAAATATTTTTTCTTCTTTCTTTGTTCTATACCTAAAGAAATCTTTTCGAAAATATTCTTATTTAAGACTTCATCATCATCATCGCCCTCAACGCTCCTCTCGGGAGCACAGGGCAGAAACCAGCCTCCTCCATTCAGAGCGTCTCTGTGCCAATTGCGTCACCTCTTTCCACGACATTCCTTGCGCTCTGATATCGTTGTCATAGGAACGGTGTATTGTGAAAGAAGGACGCCCGGGCCGACGGAACCCCTGCGGACGGAAAAACAGTGCTCTTTTTGGCCAACTATCATTAGGCATTCTTAAAACATGTCCCAGCCAGGACCATCGTCTCTCCTGTATTACGGAGATTACAGGTCTCTGCTGGGTGCGCCGGCGCACAGCATCATTTGTAACATGTTCATTATTCTTAAGACATAGGTGCAGAATATAATTTTTACTATGTGATGAACCATTGTAAATTGAACTAAACTGTATTCCTTCTCCCACCCTTCCCTTCCTCTTTCAATAATTAGTTTAAGAATATTGTGCTATTAATTAATTATTCAAATATTGAATACAACAATAATTGGTAATGTAAATCATTAATTGTATTGTTGCATTATACATTATTGAAGTTTATATATAAATTAAAGAAAATAAAAAATAAAAAAAAATTAGTAATTATAGTTCACCAACTCCAGAATTCATCTATCACAATAATAACGTCATATTTTTAAACATATTATGTATTTTGCTTGGATCCTTACATTCTCTTGAAAGTGGGATGAGAACATTACAAACCTGTTTTCAGCTGCTAATCACTAAAAGCTTTCATAAATAGGTATGTAGGTATGTTCAAATTAGGTACTTGCATAACTCACATACTTGTTAATTATGTAGGTACATAGCATTCGTTACATAATGATGATTCAAAAGTATTTAAAATTCATAGAGAATCCCTACTACATACCTAGATTCTTTGTTTAGTACCTACCAATAATTATGTTAAACCTCACCTCACTTAATTCTCGTGAAATAAAACCGCCATTTTATTCCCACATAGGTAGTCTGTTACTTGGTTGGATGTATGGATTACAAATGTCCTGATTTCACGCTAAGTATTAAGTCATTAATTATTAGTATTGACAATTGCTTACAGTACAGAATAATGAGGCGTATTTAACAAGGATTTCCTTTGACGAATGGGAGAATATGTTTCATATATTATTTCTTTCTCACAGCTCCTATATAATTTCATCTGACTTTTGAACTTTGTAAATGGAAAACAAACAAAAATTAGGTAGGATTATTAGTATTTGAGTTTCTAAAATATGATTTGTAATGGTATTTATTGAAATAAGCGGTATTCTTTCGAACTTCAAAGTAAAGAGTTTGATGTTTAAATAAATGCTACCGTCAATGTATGAAGGTAAATATAATTATTATCTATTAATTATAATTATAAATATTAATAAGTAAAATAAAAATATGTCCTCAAATACACCAATCAATTAACTGTATATTTTTTTAAGTTAATTATTTCAACAATAACCAAATTCATTAAATTTTGGTTAGCTGGAAGATATTGCCTCCAGGCAATAAGCTTGCCAATTGCTCATGATTTTTTGTGATCAATGAAGTGTAATTATTATTATTAAATGAGTTGAAATATCAAAAAACTTCCTAGACTTGCATTGTACCTAATAATCACAATTTTGAAATAGGTATCTATATAACAAGTCATTAACTGAAGACTAAATGTAACATAACATTTAGAAATTCCAATTGATTTTATTACATTTGTAAGAATTTGTTAATAAACTGTCATTGTTCACATTAACTATTAAATAGTTTATGGAAAAACAGTTGTTTATCAATTTTATTACGTGTTAAATTTATCTTTTCATTTAGTTTCGAAGGATAGATTTAAATTAAGCCTGGAGAATGTATGACCAAGAATGATTCATTTTGTCTTTTAAGTAGCGATAAAATTCGTAACATTGTATCAAGTTCTACAAATTATTTTCGTATCACGACAAATTACATATTTAAATGTTGAAACCCTTGAAATATTTCGTACATAAAGTACACTCCTAATGAATAATTTTATACAGATTCGTGGAACTTCCAGAACATATTTTCAAATAAAATAATGTGAAACTCTAATTTGTAATATTGACGTGGTCGTGTACCTACTCTCGGACTTTCAGTCGATAGACTCGGGTTCAATTACACCCAATAACAACTTACTCCACCTTCACAATACAAACATATTGCTTACTGTGATTGGGGTGTATCTGGGCTTATTAAAAAAAATCAAAATAATTTAAAAAATTGGTTTCGTGTAGGTATTCTGTAATGGCCAGGTATTTGTAAAAAATTAAAAAATATATTCAACTAGTACATTTAATTTATCATTTAGGTTTATTTGCAACTTGTCTAGGATGTCTTCTCATTTTATGGCACAGAGTGGATGATCATTACTGGTATGTATTGGATCCGTTGGAATCACCACTTTTTAGGGATGCTTCAATAATAATATAGAGAGAAAGAAAATTAAAATACCTATATACTTAACAAAACAAAATCTTTTTGCGTGAAACATAGTGAGATATTAGGTATTTTCTGAAAATATTTTAGAAAACGTTGTAATGAAATTTCTTAGTATGTTATGTATTTTTGTTATAAAATATAGAAAACATTCTAAGCGTCGAGAACGACAGACACGATCAGGAGGAGACGCTGATAATCCGTTGGATTAAATGGGTGGGTTGTGTGACAGTCTGACTATGCATGGACTTTACTTGAAAGTAAGGCAGTGGAGGAATCCAAGAGTTTACCAATTATAATGATAATTTTACGTCACTAATAAGTAACAGTTAATAATATAGCTGATACGTTCTCATATTTAATATTATTATTCTCTATACAGTGATAGGTACATAGGTACTGACGGTTTTGACTAATAATTTTAGTGGCAATAATGGTCAATAAGGTGCCAGTTATATTTCAGCATTAAGTACTAGAAACAGAAGCATAAAGTTATATGTGTTGAAACTTGGTTAAATTGCACAAGTGACTAAGAAAAATGCTAATAAAAATATCATCACATTACCAACATTCAACAAAATAATTAGTTTCATAATATGTATCAATCATCTTAGGTATCGATAACTGTTTCGAAACGTACTTCAATAATTTACTAATACAGCAAATAGAGGACCTAAAAATAAAACCTTAAGTTACGGGGCGATTATATGTTTATCGATTTTACCTATTTTGAAAACTTTTTTTTTATATAACTCAAACATAATAGAATCATAATGTCGAAATTCTACATGTTGGATTAGGTAAATAATAAGCTTTGGAATTTTGAAACTTCAAGTAATAAGCTATTCAAAAAAATGCTCATTTCTTTTCTGAGAATTGAGATAGAAAAATTAAGAAAAAAATAAAGAGCTGGCCGATATGTTAGACTACGTCACTGTATTCAAGAACATTACGCGTTCGTTCAAAATAAGGGACATTAAGATGAATCAGGATTTTCTTTCTTTACTTTACAAAGTTGCTGCAGTTTCGTTTAAACATTTCGTCTGACATATTTCACTGTAACTATATTTACTTATTACTACTATTACTATATTATACAAACAAAATGCTTATTTTTACTTTAATTCATTACAATTTTATTACACCAAGTCTTAAGACCATCACGAGCCGACTTTGTCCGTAGTTTAATAGACTATTTAACTCGAATTGCGCTGCTCGGTGGAATTTATTGCCGAAATTATGAAGTAATTTGTGGCATGTTTTTGTTTGAGAATTTAGTATTCTGATTTATGATGATTTTTATTCGAGTTTCTATAATCTTTTCGGATGTTAAATTGGAGATTTGCTTGGATAAATATACAAAGAATTCAATAACATATTTTAAGATGTGATTCATAGACATTCCAACACTTCAAAGCCTATTTATCGTTCAAAACGATTTGTATACAAAATAATCCATAAAAATAATTTTATTTATTTATTTATTTATTTATTTTATTTACAAAACAGATTTTAAAAGATAAGTCACTAATGTCTACCTAACTGGGCATGAGCCCGTACCAAGGTAGACTGAGCCAGTTTTCACCTTACATTGTCTCAGCGCTCAATTTTCTTTACTTCAGTTACTAAGGTTATTTTCCCTACTTTATTTAATCATAACATAACACACGCTCACGCACTACTTACTTACTTAATTACTGACTACTTTAAATATTTTCCACTGCGTTCTTACTTATAATAATAACTTTTCGCGTTCTGTCAACTGTCAATTTTCGTGTTTCTATTTTTGGTAAAGCAAGCTGTTTTGGTCAGGATATAAACATCAAATTAACATATAAGCACTTGTATTAATTACTTTTCCTAATAACCTGACATGGCACAGAAAGAAGAAGAAGAATAAACTGCTAAAAATTCAGGAGATTGAATGAAAACTGGCAACACCACTATTTTAATACATCTGACAATTCTTTGTGCATATTCAGTCGTGAAATCAATAATAAATTCAATTTTCAAACAAATCTGACAATATTAATATTTAAAGGTTGTACCTAAAGTAGAGTGAATTTTCTCTCATTTTGCATGATTATTTTTATTTTTCTGATACGCATGCTGATAAAAAATATTTTTGCTACAAAGTAGGTACCTTATTTAAATTACAAATGGCTACACTAGTTATTACCTATACCTAATATGCAGTTAATCAAGTTTATGTTTTTTTTACGTATTTATGAATTTTTGACAAAATTGGATGTCGGGTAGGTACTGGATTTACTTACTATGTAAGAAGTGTATATTAATCATTTCAGTTGATACAACTCAGCGATAGATCACCTATTTGAATAGGTATTAACTAGTTAGGTATGTTGTATATGATATACATAAATAATATGTGAACTTCCTTTAGCAGTGCATGATACGGAGTTTCGACGCTTAGCTAGGTTTTATTTAGGTTTTTATTTCTACTTTTCTTCTCTTAAATTGAAAAGGATCATTGATTTTAAATACGTATCTACCTATTATTAAAAGAAATCAAATGCTGTACCTACTAAAATCTTATTCAAAAGTCAACTCAATTTCAAAGATACCTATAGAAAGTGAAATTAAAAGTATATTTTTATAGTATTCCTACTTACTTAATAGTTTTACTACTGATATAGATAATATTCGTCTGGTGATAGATTTTATGAACATATTTCAGTAAAATATGAATAATTTAAAAGATATAAAATTCATTTTTACGGCTTGTTAAGTAGCGGAGAAAATTTACACATAAGTATTTGAGTTCGTTTACTAATATGTAGGTATGTTTATTTGTATTTCCGATAGTATTATAAACTTTTGCCAGAGAAAGAAGGGCTAAAAAGGCCACTTTATATGAATCATAATAGGATCATATTAGGAATTGTAAAACGATTTAACGCCAACATTTCACCAAATATGAATCATTTGATGAAATGAATTGCGGGTGAATCGCGTACAATCGTGTACTTTAGTACATATAAATCTATGACAATCGTGACCATTTTACGAGATTTGAGGAATTTCTACGGATCTGCTGGCAATTCGGGATTGAATCATCTGTACATGAATTGCTCAATATGGCCATTTTAGGCCCCCAGGAAAACCATCGCACTCTGTGTTTTTGAAGATGTGTAAAACATATCTTACCTATACTTATTTTTTTTTTAAATTTATTTAGTTAATTAAGTTATAAGAACAGTAATTCTTCAAACTTAAAAAAAAACTTTTTTTAAAATACCTAATCCTTTCAATAAACGCAATGTCAATGTATGAAAAAAATTGTCACTTAAATACTGGGCTATAGCCAATCGAGAGTGCCTAACATAGCGTTGTGTAAATAACTTAGAAATTTCTCTAATTATTATTGAATTTTTTTTTATTGGATGTATAATTTCTCGGTTCCTACTCTCTGAGCGTAGCTGGGTTTAGAACTAATGGACGTCAAATAAAATAAAATCAAAGGACTTACTTCATAATAGTACAAAGTTTGTTTTGAAAACATAAATATTTAGATGAATAATTTTATTAATCAGATTAAGATTTATAATTCAGGAGCTAAGTTTGATAAATAAATAAATATGATAAATAAAATAATTATTAATTACCTACTTGTGAGTAAAAAATTGGATGAGGTGTAGGTATAAGCATAGTTAGGTACTTATTTTTATAGGTATTTATTTAACTATATAAATTATATCAATGACAAGGCACAAATATACGGATTTTTATAGTATTTACATTTACAACTGAAGTAAGTAGGTGCCTATATCATTTGTTCATATTTATGACTAGGTACATAATTTTACATAAATAACTTAAAACCGATTTAACAAAATTGTAAGTAGGTATATAATATGCAATTTTCATCTCAATTGCATTGCCTCTCCTCTTTTCTATTTTTATCATTATTTAAATGTCTTCCCTTTGCTGTAATAAACTTAGGGGTAGGTAAGTATATTACAAAAATGACCCTTTCACTGTGATTGGTTTTGCAAACTCATTTTATTAAAATGGGCGTTCATAGGTATTTACCAATCACTACAAATTGAAATTTTATTTATATTAGGTAGGTAGGTACCTACATACAATGTAAGTAAGCACTCTTACTTACTTGTATATTTATTTGATTTGATAATGGATGTAAATACTTAACATATAGATAAATTTGAATATAAGAGGAGTGGACATAGTTCCATGTAAGCAGTTGCACACTATATGTACATTGGTAGTAACTAGAAGAAAATTTATTCTTATTTTTATACATTGGCAAGATTCTTCAATCATCGAAATTACTTTTGTTGAACATACCTTATACAAATTTCTTACATTTACATCTACACTTCATTCTTCGCTACATACATACCTTCTATTGAGATTGATTGCATATGAAGCTACAAAGGTATATCATTCCTTTTAATGGTAGGTGTAGTTTATTTCTTTTTTGAAGAAATATAACAGAAAATAATTTTTGTTATAGGTATTTCAGACATAGTCTATTACTTGCTTTATTTTAATTTTACTTCGGCCAAATGTATTGAATTATTACAAATATTTATAAGTAATCGGAATATTTATTGTAATAATAATAATAAGAAAAAATATCCATGGCACCGTTTAATGATCTCAACGGCGTCGTGATTTCTGACCAGTAATAATTTTTAACTTGCTCCTGAACGTGGTGGTAGGTCGATTATCTTTCAGTTCCACGAGCAATCTGTTCCAGGTAGTTGGTACAGCAATTCTGATGATCATTTAAGCAAATATTCGGAGGTATCTATTATCCCTATCTACCTATGTGAGATGCATCAAATAATTTATGATAACTACAAAAAGAAAAGTAAAATTCAGACTAAAAACATTACTTTTTATATGTTGTGCCCTAGCAGTAAAATATTACTCAATATTATCAAAGCTTAAGCCATCTTCTTCTATGTATGTACTTGCAGTCATTTAATAAATAATTTAAGAACAATAAATAAAATAATCTCGAAAAAGAAAAAAAATATGAGGATTTTCTCATTTTTATTGTTGGCACAATTCCTGTAAACAAACATTCTTATAAAACTCACGTTCCGGACAGATGTTCCAGTAAAATGAACACAAAACATACGACCTGAATGACTAATGAATCTGTCCACTTTTCCAGAATATCTGAAGAAGGTACATACCTATATAATATGTACATTTACTTATGTACCTACTTCACTTTGTAGGTAAATAACGTAAATACAGTACGCGTATATAAAAATCGTATCTAGTATCCAAATCAGGCTTGGTATTGGTCTAAAACTTTAGATACCTATATACTATACCTACTTATCTATAACTATAGTGAACAATCTTTCTTCCATTTTCAAGTTTTGTATTTCATAGTCTTCATGTTATATACCTATGCAGACATCAGCATCAAAATTCAATGCTTCAAAATGTCTGTTAAAAGAAACTTTGTATTTGTTCAAGAACTGGAATAATTAACTTTTTTGATAAGTTTTTTGAAAAATCGGTGTAATTATTTACATTTTTTGTTTCTCAAAGGAACTGGTGAAAATGTTATATTCAGTTTTCTTCCAAAACTGGCAATTGCTATGCAAGCAGTCAGTTCTACGTAACTGACTCATAAAAACTCTATCATAGAAATTATAGAATTGTTATTAAACTCATTTCCACACACTTTCAAGTGTACGGCTATACTCGTTATAATGTATAGCAAAATAAATATTATAAAAGAAAAAGTATATTGGTCATCATAAATTAACATGTAATTTATCTGTCGACACATTCGGCAAATTCACATCAAAAATATATTTACCTATAAAATGGCAGCTGAGTTAAAATGACTAAATTATCATATTGTTTGTATTTTTAAACTTATTGTAATTTAACTACACATTGTTCTGTTATTTACAAAATACATAATATATTACAATAATATCGTGTCAATTCTATACTGCAATACTTAAAACATTATTATTGATATTACATTTCATGAAGAAAACTTATGCAATCAAGAACCAGTGATATGTTACAACTAGATTCGCAATGTCATACAAATATTCTCTAAAAATGTGTACCCACCCGTCGAGGTACAATACCTGAGTAATATATATTCATCTCTTTTCTTATGTATATATTCATCTCTATCTACCGGCCTTTGTCGTCTGTAATAATCCCCATTCTCATATTGTCTATCTCTTGTTATCTACAAACAATTTATATGTGTGTCGCTTTTTTTCAAACTAAAAACTGCGGCACCAAGGACCGCAAAGAGATTTTATTGATGGTACATGTTTGAGATTCATATTGCAAATCTAGGTATAACAAATCACTGTCAAGAACTGACAAAGTGGTATTAATTTACAAGGTAAGTAATTGTAAAATACAAAAGCACAGCGTGTAATGGATATTCTTTACGAATATTTAAACAAGTAAAGTATTAATTAAAATAAAACACTTATTAGTAGTATATCCACGGTGACTTTTTATTGGACGCGAGCCGGCTTTCAAGAGCTTCCGCTCTCATCATCAGGCTGGCGAAAAGTCTTTTCGCCAGCCTGATGATGAGAGCGGAAGCTCTTGAAAGCCGGCTCGCGTCCAATAAAAAGTCACCGTGGATATACTACTAATAAGTGTTTTATTTTAATTAATTCAACATGAATTTCCACCAAGTACCGTCGGTTGAAAATATCAACTTTATTAAGTAAAGTATTATCCATTCGCAAATCCATGAATTTATTAAACAAATAAAATAACATACGAACTTACGTTCAAAACAAGCCGATTAACTTATTATATTTAAAGGTTATAAAGTAATGTTGGCAACATACATAACCCTTCCAATTGTATGCATATTGTATTACTTCGATAACAAAATGTTTCTTATTATTTTTCTGCTTCCTACCTTACCTAAACGTAAACATATATTTTATTACAATTTCATTCACTAAATTTTGTGTTATTACAAGATATAATTATGAATGAATTAGACATAGATAAGGGAGTCTATTCGTTAATATATTATTGTACCTATTGTATTTTATTTATCTTAAACATATATCTTCGTTCAACGTTATAAAAATACTCAATTCTCTATAGTAGATAGGTACGATTATTTGGCGGAAATTTTTCAATTATAATCTTTGTGTGTGATATTGTATAATATAAATTTATGACAATTTATATTCTAATCAAATCTGTTTAAACTAACAGCGGCAATTCCTATGCGCAGGATGTTGGGTAAGATCGCAATTATTGGACCGCCTAACTTTGAAGAGGTTTAAAAAATATGAAACATAAACGAAACTTAATTTGCAATACTTTATTTAGGGCTATTATTTATTAATTAACGTGTAAAAGGTGTAGCTGTTTATCAAGAAAAATGAAAAATTCGTTATATTTGAACCGTCACTTTCTTTTTTCTGTTTCCCGATTAGTGAATTGGTGAACTTTATCCAGGGACACCGGAAGAGATATAGAAAGATTCATAATGTAAACATGGTTCTTCAATCGAGACGTCTTATTGGTTCTGTCATCTGCGTATGTGCCCAAATTCAGTTTAAAAAAAAGTACAAAAAAATTATCTCAATATTCCTGGCTTTCTATTGATAGAATCACCAAGTTGGTATGATTGGATAAAAGAAAATTATGCAAGCGGAATAATGATGTATGTCTTGTTTTCGAATATAGTTATTAAAACTTGGAGAGCATTTGCCCCCCTCATGGGCGTCATTCATTACTTGTGTATGTTGTAATGGCATATTCATTACATGGGTGAATGTTTTTGTTTTTTCTTTACTTTTTTTGTATTTTTGCCTCAGTTGGTGCATAGAGTGCACTTTACTTCTTTTTTGTTTGTGTTATTTATTTTTTTTTAATTTGGAACATAGTGTTAAATAAAATAATTTAACAAACTTCACTGGCTTGTGAAAAATGTAATATTTAAGTTGTACTGTATAAAATGTAAAAGCTGTTTGTTTGTATTAATAAAATAAAATAAAAAATAAAAATAAAAAAACTTTCTCCCTCTGGTTTCAGTCATGTGGATTGGTTTGCAGCAAAATCTTCCATCTTTCCTTCCATTGCGCTTTATCCTTTGCGACCCTCTTTAGTTCCACGTACGATCCGTAGCTCAAATCTTAGCATGAATCGTCGAGGTATTCTCGGCGATCATAATATGTAGGTGTAGTTACCAATTTAAAACACAAATTAAAAAAAGTTATACCTATAAAACAAAGATTTTATTGTACCTATACTTTAGGCATATCTTACTTTTTGGTGTATCTTACTTTTTGGTGTATCTTACTTTTTGAAAATGAATACATTAGAAAGTATAAAAAAATCGGAAAAACTATCAACCCATCTTAGTACGCGTATTTGTGTCCCACAGGAATAGCGTAGTATGTATAAAAATCTCTCCGCCTCTCACTTTGCGAAAACTTGACAAGACGAGATGAATTTATGTAGGTACGTATTTTATATTTTACAGTGTAGATGTCTGAAATAATTATTCCTTAGCGTCGTAATTTGTATACATATAAAATAATACATTGTTATTCATAAGACTTAATGACGGTATTTTCTTTTCATCTCTCGTTAATTTCTTAACAACAAGTCGCGTCACTTCGTTCATTTATAATATAATATTAGCAAATTAGAGACAAATTATTGCGTAGAAATTCATATACTTACCAACAGGAGATGTGAAGATGACGAGATCATTAAGGAATAAGAAATGACAATATACATAGCTATATAGTGAATGTATTTAAACAGTTTTGTAAATGGGCTAATTTGGCACGACTGGC
Source organism: Athripsodes cinereus (assembly GCA_947579605.1). Lineage (NCBI taxonomy): Eukaryota > Metazoa > Arthropoda > Insecta > Trichoptera > Leptoceridae > Athripsodes > Athripsodes cinereus. The sequence goes on along the minus strand of OX388317.1, from coordinate 6,654,080 downwards.
TGTGTTATAAGGTGATTTAAAATCCTATTAGATGAGGGGAATAACACATAATTAATATAACTAATGATTTGTATTCGTGAATATCAAGTTAACATTGAAAATCTAGAAATATGCAAATAAATTTATACATATGTTTATATACCTATTATGTAAACCTTGAAATCAAACTGAGTAACGTTGCGATGGCTGTACCATGAAATCCCGGGGCAAAAATAGGTATCTCACTCTTTTCTCTACATTTTCGAGTGTCCTGTAAAATACAAGTACCAATTTGTAAAACATTATGAATTAGACAAAAATGCGGTCTGCCACCGTTCTGAACGTTTTTATTTTTATCGATGTGAAGAGGATGCAAGCGGACCAACTACCTACGTATAATAAATATGCAAGATATTCAGAATGGGAGGTATATCTCGTCGCTGAAGTGAAAATGGAAAATGGCTTGATACGAGATGTTTTACTAATACATGTCATTTACAGGACCCTCGAAAACTTATGTAAAAAAGTTGGAGATCTATTATTCGCCAGGAGCATAACTCTCTAAAAATATTTGGTAGGTAGGTATTGAAGGTATCTACAACATCAAACAAAATATAAATACTAATTTTCAGTATATGGACTATAAGACAGAAAATCTTATTAACTTTTATACTCACCTAATACCTACCTATATTTGACATTTCTCGTTGTATTTTGTCTATGACTTGTATTTATTTGGGATAACCTATAAATAATATAATGACATTGAAAGTTATCAGGTGAAAGATGAATATAGAAGATGGAACGATGGGTAGGTACTTGCTCCTTATGTTTATAATTTCATAGGATTGGTAAATGGGATAGATAGACACCTATGTATATGTAGATCTAGATGTATCTATTATTATTTAGTGATGAATCGGAGGATCATTATTTTATCCGGATAACGAATATTCGCTGAGATCTTAAACTGAATAGCTGGATATTCGGTTACTGCTTTTACTTGTTTAGTTTACATAGAGCGAGCTACCTATTTTAGGTAGGTATGTATTTTTTTTTTAATTTTATTTATTTATTTCTCTCAAAAAATTACAATTTTACATTCATACTTTATTGATGCTGCCCAACTAGGTAGGTCCTGTACTAGGGCAAACATCTTACAAACACATCAATCAAATTATGATTTGTAAGTTTTCAGAATTTGTAAGTACCTAACTGAGAAAATGTCAAAAAATTATAAAAAGTAGGTACCACCTACGTTGATTTTTTTCATTTCGAATATAGATACAGACAAATATATATTAAGTTCAAAGAAATTTGAAAATAGTAAGTATAGTAGGTAACTAAATTGTATTTGATTTTAATGTAAGAGTTTATTATACAAAAGTTACCAACCGACCGGATATTGAGCCGATTTAACCAAATATTGAGCAGATTTAATAAAAAAATACAGATATTGGGCTGCCTTGACTAAATATAATTACCCAACAGGATAATGAACCGACTTGATTAATTATTATCCTACCGGATATTGAGCCGATTTGACTAATTATGACTTACTATCCGACCGGATATAGAGCCGTTGAAACCAAATATTACTTACTATCCCACCGAATATTGAGCCGATTTGACCAAATATTACTATCCGACCGCACATTGAGTCGTTTTGACCAAATATGGCTTATTATCCAACCGGATATTGAGCCGATTTGACCGAATGTTACTATCCGACCAGATATCCGATTCATCTCTCAATACAATATTATGTTCTGTGTTCTGATACTATTTCTTGGGACGGTCACATTTATATGTTCCAGGACATTTTACTTTTGGTAAAACATAATACATATTATTCATGGCTATGGTTAGAAGCAGTAGAAATGTATGTAGGTTTGGTACAATATTATGAGTGCGAGGCTTTTCGACAAGGCACGGGTAAAGTATGATGTAAAATATTCAAATTTCCTTTTCTCTCTCTCTTTCTCACTGTGTATACGTCATAAAGTGTTAAGGCCAACCCTACTTCATCGGAATGAGAACATTTTTAAGGTTACATACACCTTAAGGCGCTTTACGAACTTTGAGATTATATTGCCTACGTATATGTATACCCAGAATATGGTAGATTCTCTCACTTTTCTCTGTGAGTTTTTGTGCATCCTGTAAAATGAACGTAGGTATATTCAAAACTTCATAGGTATATTTAACATACTTATAACCATAATAACAAACATTTTATTGTCAAAATAAATTAGTACAAATGGCGCACTTATTGCCTTGACGCAATGTCTTCCAGCTAACCTTAATGTGTTCCAGAAAACCGTATATATTTTATATCATCAATTCTGCATTTTTTTTAAATTTCAGATATATAGTTAATATAAAATCAGATATATAAAATCAAATGTCTATATATAGATAGATTTATAAACATAATATTACACCCTCACGATGCATTCCAAGTGGCCTAAGCAGAGAGTACGGAACGCCATGTAGTTAAATCTATCTTTATAAAGTATACTTCTTTTGCTTCTTCTACTAGACAAACTATTTTCAAGTGGACTCAAGAAGATTTAATTTTAAAATAACGTTTTTAATATAGGAAGGTACATTTATTACTTGTAAAAATTGTTCGCAACTTTATCTGTACCGGTACGGGATATACTTCCTTATGTACATAATAATATATTTGTAGATATTTAGAGAAATACTCCCCATTCCTATGCGTGCCTTGTAGGTGGATATTCCGTCGATGCGAGTACTTAAATGTTTCCGAAAGACCCCAGAAATATCTCTGTACAGCATAACATCTATCTACTATATATTTGTACAGCAGATATCTCCTATTTATAGAGGTAAATTATACACAAGAAAATACTACCTTTAGCCAAACATAAACACATTTCCTCTTCTCATCAACTTTCCTCTTGAATCCTCTCAATAACACAGAGAGCATTGTGGCCTGTCTGTCCCAAAGTTACATATGATTAAATCACCATAAATCATATTTGTATTTATTTGTATTATGAAAAAGAACGCGCCGATAAATCTGTTTCTATGGATTTGGCGCGACTGTATTATTTTAATTCAATATTGTTTTCTGTGAAATAAATAAATAATAAAAAAAAACATCTTCATACTACCTATTCATGATGTGTTTCGTACGTTTGATATTTTAATTTTTAATAAATGTTAAATGTCCTAATTGGGATACTTTACAAAGACAAATACATACATACTCAAAAAGCTACGGAAAAAGGTGGGAATTATGTTTTTCAGACGCCTTTGATTACATTATTTTTCTACACTTACAAAAAAAATCTTAAAAACGTACAAAATTTAGTTTTGGGTTGAGCAATAATTCATCCCTTATTTCCTCTATCGACTTTCATTGAGTTTGCCGATGAAATAAGTACGTAGATACCTAACACATGTAGTTATGTACCAATGTATTACTTGAAAGCGCCGAAAGCTCAATGCTTCAATCTACTCTCCGAGTGCTGAAAAATATATTTCCACGCTTATAGGTGCATACACATGTATGTATTATGTTACCAACATATTAGTACGTAAATCTGATAAACAGGAGTAGCCTTAGATTTTATATTTACGGATTAATTTGAATTGGACTAATTTTATACAATATTTTATACAAAAAAGAACTATTTTGAAACCAATATGTGTTTATCATTTCATTTAGTTTTTTTAGAGTTTAATATTATATTATAGTATAATCATTTAAACGATTGATGTGTATGTCCAAAAACTCATGATCTGATTTCAAATTATTATAATTCTTTGATGTGAAAAAATGTTGTATTCAAGGGGGGTGGTTGAATTTATTTCTTTACCTACAAAAATTATCAATTCAGAGAAATAACCTGCATATCGTTGGTGGATCCATTAAACCTCCCATTTAACTTCTTTTTTTTTTTTATCAAAAATGAGATTTTGATTCCCAATTATCCGTCTCGCCGAGCCACATCTACTGATGAAATAACCTGTATAATTTGAAAAATTAAAAAAAAAATAAAAAATGATAGTGAGAAAATTTTATAATCATGCCTAGAAAATCAATATACTATTTAGAATTTATATAAGACACCTTCCACATAACGAATTAGACACATGGAAAATATCATCTAACAAAACGGTTTTTTCGATTATTTGTAAAATGTTGATAAATGCACATCGGATGTTTCATGGGTCCAACGACGGTATAATGGGATTTTGTGAACCACATTTCACTACGTTGGTATTCCTATTTTTATTTTTATACACAGAAGATGTTTAAATCTACATAAAAAAGGGTAATAATTATTGCTTTTGTATATATTAATAATGTGGCTAAATGAGCAAAAAATAAACATTGTATGAAACTCTATTGTTCACAATCACTCACATTGTTCACTATTCTATGGCAATGATGATCAATTATTATTAACATTATGTTTTGTGAATATATTGAATTTATTGTGATGCAAAAGTGTGACAAAAAATACCTTTGTCTATTGTACACAAGTTTTATTTTGTTAATTTTTTTGCCTACTGTTTTTTTGTTGTTTTTACCGCTAACGGGTAAACTGGTCAACATGAATCGTATTTTTTATTATTTATTTTGTGATTTTTGTAGGTACCTCAAAATAACGGATAAGTACGTTTAACTAAACAAAAAAAATTCTACCTAGAATTTTTTTATAAAATTATCTTTTTATGATTTTTTTTAGTTTTTTCTTGTAGTTTTGAAGTTTTTAACATTTATGTATACTTCATTCGTTGATAGAGTTTTTGAAAAGAAATCATACATTTAGGTTTATGGAAGAGATACTAAAAAAAATATATTGAGGTTCGGTAGTTCGATTTAGAGTCTCGGACTCTTAAATGGAAATACTATACTATTCTATACTATACCCTGACGCCGTGTCCCAGGTGGGGTAGGCAGAGAGAACGGAACGCCATGTCGCTCTATCCTTACATACTTCTTTCGCTTCCTCTACATTCATCCAGTTTCTCATACATGCACGCCGATTCCCCTTACTTAACACGCGACCGTCCTTGAGAATTTGATCCACGTGGTTAAGCCACGTAGTTCTTGGACGTCCGCGCTTTCTCACACCCTCTCTTTCAGATAAATACACCCTCTTCGTCAATCTTACACCATCCATTCGCTCCACATGACCGAGTCTAAATCTCGCTGCCTACCTACTCCGTGACAAGAACGTATTGATTAAGTATATTATTATTGGGTAATTAAATTTACAATGAATAAATGGCACAAGCATTTACAATTACAACAATTAAATTCAATGCAATCGTAAAAAAAATATACTAGCATATTTTTTATTCATTAATTCCTACGATATTTTTAATAATAAAAAAATGTATGTATGTATGTAGATATGTCGGATGCTTTATTCGACGTCGTTTAATGGAGTATTCATCTGAAGGGTACGGGAAACTATGGTAGAAGAGCGATGTCTTCAATTTGCTCCTGAACTTTGTTATTGATTGATTTTTACGAAGGACCTCGTGGAGTCGATTCCAGAAGACGGGGCCTGCGAAATCAAAAGCCATGGCATAGAAGCAGGACTTGTTTGCTCTATTGATCTCGTCCAGAAAATTGGTGAATACCTATACTGAAAGTAGGGGTCTGCTTGCAGTTATTTTGAGAACACAGAGCTTTTTTATATAGAACAATATTATACTGACAAAAAACTTATTTTATACAGAAAATAAAACACGCCTTTATTTTATTTATTTCTAAGTATTAAGTTATCAAATTTACATACCAAACAATCAATATGATTAACGATATGAATTTATTATGCATACTTATTGAAAAATCTTAGAATTTAATTAGTAGTCTATGCTTGTCATGGTTAGATAATATTATTATGTACATAGATACATACATAGCTTGCTCATGTTTTTATTTTATATCTGTTCGGTACCCACCTACATTGGTACCTCGACGCATGACTTCCTTGCGATAAACATCTGACACCGCCCCTGGTCAGCTACTAATACATTCACATTTTAAATAGTATACATATTTGTAACACATGTGAAGCAGACTGGTAACCATTATTGAGGAATGTGATGCACGACCAGTTTTACAAGAAAATACATTTCATGTAAGTTCATTATTTTATTTTTATTCATTTATTTATTCTTTCACTTGTACAACATTATTAAAAATATAAGTCATAAAAACCTACCTAACTGGGCATGAGCCCGTACCAAGGTAGACTGATTATGTAAATTATGTAAACCAAATTAAGAAAATTAAAAATATAAAAAAAAGACATTTTACATCTTTAATTCGGCGATGAGGTTTGCCACCCATCCTGAATGTCTTAATTTTATATTGGCACGGAGAAGACAGCTTGCATAATTTATATGCAGCTGGTCTGCTGGCTACCCCACTCGTGGGATAAGCCGTGATGGTATAGTAGTAGTAGTAGTAGTATACTACCCAACAGACACCTCATCCGCACAACCAACAGACTGTGCAAACTCCCTTTTGTATGAAACAGGTGTCCCGATGCTTACGAATCGGCTTAGGCTGGTTCAAGTGCACTTTACCCATGGTACGTTCACCAATCCCACCAATTCCTTTTTCAAACTGTCATGTTCGACATGTATGCTCAACAGATCTTATTTTGGTTACTAAAAAACCGTCATTTTATTTATGCTTAATAGTTTTTTTTTATCTCAATGTTCCCATATAGTCACATGCATACATTCTTTATCATCACTTTCGGCACGTATTTTTACTACTTTCAAGAACGCAGAATTTGAGTTGCTTAATTAACCTTAGATGTTAACGGTTTAAACTCTTGGATTGTACATGAGTAGACTAGATTATTGTATAAATTCCTGTAGGTATATATAAATATGAACATACATATCTTTATAGATAGGTGTGTGTAGGTGAACGAATATATTCACACATACAGAGAGAGTTTCTTGCATTGGTTGGTGTGTTTCACCGAATAATTTATTTATTTATTTAGAGTTTCTTTCATCGCGGCTCTGTATGGATGTTGTTTGCTATAAATTTCTACCTCCGCCTTTCAAACTACGATAGGGTAGAGTGAAAATAATTAGAAAGTTTAAAATGTGAAATAAAAATATTCATTGTTACTGCCATGGCATTTTCCGCAAGTTGGGTAGCCAATGCACTAACTGTATAATAATCATACATGTCAATCTCTCTGTAATAAAAAATAAGAGAAGTAGCTTACCTTATTGCTGATTCCAAGATGTCAAATGTCTTATACGATTTATTGAAATAAATGTATTATTCCTACCTATATTAATTTTATTTTTCAATCTGTGTGCTGTTAAATACTTAATTAAGTTTTCTAGTAGGTATCTTGTAAAAGGCAGGTGTTCGTTAAATAAACGGAGAAGACAATCTGCATGTTTATTATGTGGAGTTAGTCCGCTGGTTAACCCACTTGTGGATTGTGCCGTGATGGTATAGTATTAATAGTCAAATCTGGAAAATCGCGAGGATCTGAATACGAATATTTTCATCCACAATTTAAGAAATTTCGCTCCACAATGAAAATCGAATAGGATTTAGGTTGTAGGAACTATTAGAGGTTCTAGAGGTTGTAGGTAGTAGTACCTACCTAGTGACTGGTGGAAGCAGTGAGTCTATCCTTGTAATATTACATCACGCCTGCCATAGAGAGGGAACGTGAGTCACATACACAATAAGCATATAACCGACCAACCACTCACTCAAATATACTAGGTATACACTATACAGTACCAAAACCTACACTTCTTACATTCATCTTCGCTTAAGGGGTATTCACACTTGTTCACTTTAAGTGATCACTCTGGATGATCCTCCAAAATAACAAGGTGTGAGTAGACGTTTCATTCAGTGATCACTAGCGATGACGGATGAAAGCAATTACCTACAGACTATCCGACATAATTTTGATGAACGGTACTTTCACCGAAATTACAATAAATAAGTTTTTTTTCTTATTACTTGTCTTATTATCATGTTCTCGAGAATTTTATTAATTTGTTTTAATTTTTAATAACTGTTATATTTCGTTTATTTATATTTTATTTTTTACGAAAATATACGTGAATATTCATACGGTAGTGAAAGCGATAGGATGAACAAGACGTGTCAATGGACGTGTTAACATTCGATGAACACCGTAGATCCTGACATTCTGGATGATCATCCAAAGTGAAACAGTGTGAATGCTGCTTTACTATAGCGAAACCCTATCTATCAGCTAGCTGGAATTACACGTAGCCAAAATCGAGAATGTACATTATTTACCTGTAGCAAATCTTACTTTAACCTACCACGCTTTCTTGTAGGTGGTATCCGGTGTATTTTATAATATAATAATAATATAATAATAATATAATAATAATATAATAATAATATAATAATAATATAATAATAATATAATAATAATATAATAATAATATAATTATTATTCCAGATCTGAAGGTGGGTTGTGCATGCTTCTCAGGTCCATATTAAATTCATATTATAAAAAAAAAATACAGAAATAAAAAATAAAAACAAAAAAAAATCATAATAACCCGATTTAGTATTACATGATAAACGTAATAAAATAACGTACCTAATAGACATCGCTGTTCCAAATACACATAATATACAAACAACCGTCGCAGAAAAAATACGTAAATATACAGAACTAGCAGGAGAAATAAAAAATATTTGGCATTTTTACTGTTCATTTTTTGTCTAACTTTGAATTTTTGAACGAATTTTCACCATAATCTTCATCAAAACAAAGCAAAGTTAAATAAATACTTGATAATTTAACCCTCATTGTCTTGGTTCGGACTCATGCTTAGTTAGGTAGATCTCATGATATACTTCTTCTTCTTAAAGTGCCATGTCAGGTCTCCCCGACGATGGCTATCACCCTGCCGTAGGCTTCTCTGTCTTGTGCTAGCTGTAACAGTTTTTCCACCTTCTGGATTCCGGTCCACTCTCTAATGATGTTATACTATTATATACTATGTTCTCTAAATACTTGTAAAATTTAATGTATTAATAAATATATAAATTATGTAATAAGAAATTCAAATTGGTGGCATATGTCTCATCGCTGCATTGAATTGGCACTCGAAAAAATGCAAAGGAAATGGAAAGAACTATTTCTAATAGAAATAAATAAATAAAATTAAGTAGTTTCAAAAATGATTTTATTGTCATAATTGAACTATTTTTTTAAACAGTCAAAATGTTTAATAGTCCATATTGAATATGCACCAACAATAAAAATATCTATAGGAGTATAAATTTTATCAAAACATCTCTTGAGTGGTTCAAAAATAGGAAAATGACAATCATGTAGCTACCAGTACGACTACTGAGCTACAGGGTAAAAAGGTCAACCAATAAAAACGTTTCTAATTTATTTGAATTTTCTCCATAATTCCGAATTCCAATTCGTTAGTCCAAATTGGTAGTCGATACCATGTATGTACCAATATTCTAGAATCTAGATGAAAGCAAAATTATTTGGTACTACGCAAGTTGCACGTATCAAAGAAGGTAATTCTATGTAATGGAGTTATTAACTTTTGATCTTATGCCAGTTCTGATCTTGATAGTGACTCGTAAAACTTCATTTCTAAAATACATAATATTTAATACTTCTGAAATTCAGCGATGAGATATGCCACTTATTTTTATTTTACCTGAAAAACTCAGTTCTCTACGATTTTATTAAAATTTTGGATGCTATTAGATGTGCCTAAACATCTCAAGAACGCTGTAGGACTAATTCTAACTCGCTTAAAAATTAATCAAAAAAGTGAATGTCTAATTTTAACAATATTTTAGAAAATATATACTTACTTAATTATACTATATTTAATTCCCAAAAATGCCCTAGCAGAAATCATTGTAAGTGAGTATACTATGTATATATGTCCTTAAATGCTAATGCATTTATTATTTGTATGTATATATTAAATATCATGTATTTTGTCATCGAAGTAGATTGCACATATGCGTATATTAAGATTTGAACTATGAACCTCCCAGGCAGAAGCTCCAATCTTTCACTTCAGATTACCAACAATATCAATATCCAACAATATCAATATTGTGATACCAATTTGGTAATAGAATTGGTTACACACAAGTTTGAAATAATGCAATCAGACAAATGAAGAGAAAGTTACAGAAAGCACAATAATAAAACAAAGACAATGCACAGACAATTAAAACTTTTCCATTCCGTCGCGTCTTTAATGAAACCAGTAGATAATTTACTAAATATGTGTTGTTATACCAATATTATACTAAGTAAAGTTCCATAGTTTCATGTATTGTTGATATTTTCTCAGCAAAAATACGAGATAATTTTGTATATAGGTAAACATATACATACCTATGTGTTACATAATAGTATAACAGGGTTGTTTCTTTGGGGACTTGAATATTTATATATAATTAATTAGGTATTGTCAACCTTTTTGTTTTAGTTGTGGAGTAGGTATATTATAATACATTTTATACTTCAATCATGAAAACAATAAAAACTTTTTTTTTTTAAATGCGCCGTTTTGTGGAAAAATCACCGCAAGGGCCCATTCAAGAATCACAGCACCTCCTTAACAATAGGGTCTTTAACCCTGCCTTGAACACCTCCACACTCTCCAGAATTCGCAAATCATAGAGAATATTGTTCCACACCAACGGACCAACCACACAGAAGACACGGTCAACATAGTTAGCCAGACCCCCTCAACGTGGCACCACAAGTTTGACAGAGTCTGTGTTAGAAGACCTTAGTGATATTTGCATATCTGTAAAATAAACATAAATCAGATACCTGTCGAATATTTTGCATCGTTTACCACCCACCTTGAGTATCTTACTTTTTTTACTGACACGAAAAGGACAGCTTACATGTAAATTATATGCAACTGGTCTTCTGGCTTCCCCACTTGTGAGATACCGTCGTTGCATATTCAAAAAGAGGTATGTGCGAACATTTTTATTAAGGCATACTCTCAAAAAAATTATCATTAGGGCATTAAAATTGTTGATTGTACTTTTTATTCCCATGTGATCTTATTCTCAAAATATTAAATTTTAATATTTGACACATTAAAAAATGGTTGTAATGCCATAATAAGCAGTTCATTATAGAAATGTCAAAACATTTATAAATCTACATACCCCATTTTGAATATGCAACGACGATATGCTATGGTCGTATAGTGGTAGTACGTGAACCACAAGTTGTGTATAACTTAGTAAAGGGTTTGTTTTGTTAATGGAATGAAAGGGAGTTGTAGCTTGTAGTAGCTGGGTAGGTAGATAGGTATCCATTTAGTTTACTTATGTATGTAGGTATAGGTATAAAGATTTTGTTATGAGAATTTTGTTATTTGTATACGGTTCGTTGTTTTCGTGATGGTCTTGAGAGAAAAACATAAAGTTGTATAAAGATACGTACCTACCAGCTCACCTCTGAAAATGTCTCGCTATAATGCAGGGGTGACACAAATTGCATGCCAAATATTTTTTTATGAATACCTATCTTATTAGTACCAAGCTTATTTCTGTTTTTTGTTTTAGTTTCTATGTAAGTTCATTTCACTCATTGTTCAAATTTTATAAATAGTGCTTGTCTCTGTATCTAATTTCACTTTTTTCTAATCGCCTGATGATGGAGTCAAGAGTTTCCGAATAACTAGTAAGCGAAGTTAATAAAGTCACTTGGAAGATACCTAACTATATACTGTTTTTTTTTTCAATTAATTTTGAAATGGACTTCCAACAAGTACTTTCGGTCAATAATATCGAAATTTTAAAATCCATCAGATTCGTTCAGAGAATTTCTACATATCTATATAGGTAACTTCATATTATTTTAATGTAATAAATTCATATTACTTGTTTGTAGAGGATGTAATGTACCTACATGAATTTTTGCTTTAATTATGGCGTTGCTCTGCAACAAGTGCACCATTTAACGTAACATTGTATTATAAAAATTATATTGTTATCAATATTGATTGGTTAATCAAATCGCCATTTTTTAACATGTTCAAATTTTTGAAAGAAGATAACATCGATTTTTTAATGTTAAAATTTCTGAAACAGCGGTAGGTACATAAATTTATCAAATTTCAAAGTTGTGGCAACCCTAATTTTTTTGTAATGTTTTCGTCACTGTATATTATTTTGCATGTAAAAAAGAAAAAAAACGTAAGAAAATAGAGTTTTCTTATTTTTAAAAAATACCAAAAGTTAATAAGATTAAACTATAAAGAGAGTGAGCATGGTCCCGTGTTTAATTCAGAACACGTTCACTTTTCATATAGGTATACCTACTGTTTCTAAATTTCATGCTTTTTTCATAACAAGGGATTGTCATTTATAAGAAATATCATTTTCTTTTTATATTTTCGCAGATTTTATGTGAAGCTTCGTCGTCATTTCAGGGTTAATATTTTATTCTGAAGTAGTTTTTCGTCGTGTGGGTAGGCACTACTATACTTAAAACTAAAAATTAATTAACCCAACTCTGAAAACTAAAGTTATTTAGATGTTTTAATTTAGCAAGTTTTTAAATTATATTTCATCTTGAAATTTCCCGTATGAATAATTAATGAAATAATTATGTTTTATATAACACTAGCGGTCTGCCCCGGCTTCGCACGGGTAGAAAGGTATTTAAAAAAATTATTTAGTTTTCATAAGGGTCCCTATTATTTTGAAAATATAATATAGCCTATGTCACCCGGGGATAGTGTAGCTTTCCAACAGTGAAAGAATTTTTCAAATCGGTTCAGTAGTTTCGAAGCCTATTCAATGCAAACAATCAAATCTTTCCTCTTTATAATATTAGTATAGATATAATGAAGTAGAAATTTGGATGATATATCAACATTTTATGAAAAAAAAGTTTGATTGTTTTATAAAAAAAAATTATTTGCCAAAATATCTGTGGAGTGTCCGGTAAAGAATTGCTATCCCACCCTTTTCTGTGCATTTTTGAGTGACTTGTTAAAGACAGATTTTTGAAAAAATAAAGATATTTTACATTTAGCTTAGTGTGAAAGGTGTATAAGGTTGTATTTAGGTTTATAACAAAACCCAGATATAACTATCTTTTTAAAAAAAGAAAAAAAAAAAATTAAATTCAACCCATGCATAAAATCTTCATTTATTCCCGGTCATGGCAAAATAAAGAATGATCTTTTCCAAATTGTTCTGGATGTTACACGTTAATGCGTTTCATATTTTGTACATACCTACCTACCTGTGTGCATCGTTGCATTTATTATTATTACTACTACTACTACTACTATACCATCACGGCATATCCCACAAGTGGGGTAGCCAGCAGATCAGCTGCATGTAAGGAACATGCAGCTGATTTTTTACGCGGCGGCAGAATTGCCATCCACACTTCTCAGCATTATACAACCAGATAAGTCTCCATATGATCAGTCATGGTCACACAAAAACTTAACAGTCTAATGCCGGGAAAAATTCACCTATCCAGATATACAGGATATCAAAGGATTAGGCTCAAAACGCGGGATCAAAATACCAGCATTGTGCCTGAAATATCTGTGTTCAAAAACTTTTTTACAATATTACAAGTGTTTATTATAATAGATTTTTGAAATTTAATATACAAATTAACCGGTAAATCTAATTTTAGTAAATTATTTATTAAAGATTTCGTATTATTTATTTAAATTATTTATTCATTATTTATTAATTATTTATTAATTATTTATTTATTATTTATTAATTATTTATTATTATTATTACTAAAAAAAATAACATTGTAAAAAAATAACACATTCAGAAATAACTCGAAAGAGATTTAAAGACCCCATACAGCAATTATATGCTGGTATAAGGGGTCATAAACAATCACAGATATTCACCAATATAATTATATAAAATGTATACCACTACATCTCAAGCACTTCACAAATTTCTTATCTCCAGAACACTTTTCTTAAGTTTTTTTTTGAACGAAATTAAATTATTGACTTCTTTTAAATCCTTTGGCAAAGCATTGTAACTCAATACCGCCTTATAGTAAAAGCGATTTCTTTCTATATTAGTACTCATAATACAATATTCATATCTTGATTTGGGACTAGCACGATCTGTGTGAGGTGTATATACATAAATATTATTATGTTGTTATGTTATAAGCACTTAACTATTTTTTCCAAGTTTATGCAAAGGTTACAGAAGAAATAAATGAAAGTGAATATTATTTTTTCTACATAATCTTCTTTTCGTTTTTTCTGATCTCGTTCATCATCATATCTTCTCATTCCTTTCATCAATATCAGATATTGGGTTTTTTGTTTAATAATATAAAAGCGTCAGCCATTTTTTATCTTTTCTGTAAATGTATTCGCTACTCAAAGGCAATTGTCTATTTTCACAAGAATCTAATTCTGTTGGGGAGTATTCTGTAAACGAAAAAATAACGGCGTACAATAATTTATTTTCGTGGAAATACGTGATGTTAAAACTTTAAGTCTTCGACTTTTTTCTATACGATTTTGAATCCTAAGTCTGTAAGTTGTAAAATATCATAAATATAATAAAAGTATTAAAAAAAACCCATTGAATTTCGTGTAATTTCCATTATTACTTGGATAAATTAATTAAAAAAAAAATCAATTGTTGTTAGAATACGTTCCAGGTTTCTTATTAATTTGTACGCTATTTGACGTTTGCTTATGAATATAAAAAAAACATTGGCATGAAATCGGTTCATTTTAAAATAATCCACAGAACAAAATAATCTTAACTTTCAACCAATTAGTACTTATAATAAATTACCTTTTATATTTCGTATAAAATGGTAGTCTATAATTTTAACACACTATAAATTAACGGAATGTTTCACCAAATTTAACGTTCCGCTAAATTTATCAAAAACAAATGAATATGAACTCACTTCTCTATTTCTTACTGAACATTTTGCAATACACTTTTCAACATGATAAAATACAATAATATAAAATGAAAAATGTATAAAATGATATTATATACTTTGGTACCTATTTGATACAAAATAAAACACGTAGACATTCCAAAGTATTTTCCACTTTTGTCATTTTGTCTTCATGGCAATAACGTTTTAGATATATTGTGTATTTTTATTTGTCTTACAATTTCGCCAATTCAATACATAATAGTAAAAATACAATACGCAGACTCTCCCGATAAAATATTATCAGTTTTGTAGTCGAATAGTTCCGAGACAAAATATTGTATTGAAAACATTTTCGATAACTCAATGCAATAATATTGTACGTCATTATTTAATAAGTAATGCTGGTGCTTAAGCTACATATGTTAAATAAAACTGTTTTTTTTTAAGTGGATGAAAATATTGATGCATTCATTCAAGTGTCTTGTAAAAGAACAATGTTCGTAAAACCTCACCTATAAGATAATTAAAATCTACTATTCTGTGATGAGGCTTGCCACCCATTCTGAATGTATTTTTTTATTGCCACGGTCAGGACTGTCTGCATGTTTATTAAATTTCTGAATACCCCATATATGCCGTGTATTAGGATGATAGGATGGGACGTAGTTGAGAATGCTGGAAAAATTTTATAATATTGATCTTCAAAATAATGTTAAAAATCAAAATGTTTTTGCAAGGATCATTATAAATCTCATATTTATTTTGGCACAGAGAGGATGCTGCTGATCACATATTGTGATTCTAACTAAAAAAATTAAGGGTAGTTTTCGGTAAATTGTACCTACTATAAAACTAAAATATACAAATTAATAAATTTCGTATAAGATCTACATAATAAATAAATAAATCTAGTTATATACCTACTATGAAAATAAATCTATTTTTACATTTGACAAGTTTGAGAAATATTGAGAAATTATTCAAAATGGACATAAGATACTTTTGAGCTACGTTCTCATTTTGAAAATTTACTTATTTTTATTTTATTATTTTTTGTCCCAATACATAATTGGATAGTATAAAACAACGAAAGAATAAGTATCTCTACATTTTATTAACATATGAAAATGTCAAAATATATTCATTCAATTTCGATATTCCTATTACATATTTCATTCGTATGCAAATATTATCTCTGAAAATATTTCAATGACATAACTTATAAATATTTTTAGATAGGCATCTATACATATGCGTCCCTCTTTCACAATACACCGTTTCTATCACAACGACATCAGAGCGCACGGAATGAATGGCGTGGGACGAGGTGACGCGATTGGCACAGAGACGCTCTGAATGGAGAAGGCTGGTTTCTGCCCTGTGCTCCCGAGAGGAGCGTTGATGGCGATGATGATGATATACAAATATCAATTCAAATTCTGGTTACTCTTTCTTATTTTATAATTCAAGTTAAAATTGATTGATCTGTGTACAACAAATAATGAATTAATAAAAAGGGAACATTACGTGAGTACAGTCTGACCAATAGATACCTAATAATGAAATAAAATTTTGTCATTTAGCCATGATTTATATTATGAGTAAAGCTCCTAATAAATTAGGATATTAAAGAAAATATGTCCTCAAACTTGGAGATCGATCAATTCGGGTGCTAAAGCTCTACAATACATGTATTTTTAACCAGTGAAATTATAAGCTAAGATGGAGGGAGCTTCATACTTCAGAAGTTTTGGAATAATACATAAATTAATAAGGGAACTAATTATTTGATCGGCTATTAATCCATTCGTTCGGCAAGAAAAAATCAGCATTTAAGTCATTTGCGCAGCAAACAATGTTTTCATCGGCAATAAATAAAAAATAATCGCAACACTTGTTTTACAAACAAACTTGGTTATATCAGCAAATTAATAAATTTTAACAGCTAATAAATAATCGCACAACAAAATAATTAATTGACCAGCAGAATTGTTATTTGAGCAGCAGAATTATTACTTGAGCAGCAGAATTATTACTTGAGCAGCAGAATTATTATTTGACCGGCAGAAAATATATGATAAACAATATTTTTCACACACCGATTTACCTTCGGATCCACATGAAGTTTTTGTGACTTCTTACCAAATTAATGATGACTACGAAAATAATGTCAGTTTCCGAAATATCTAACTGAAATGTCGAAAAACTCTAGAATCGTTGCTAGATGCTACATACTCGTATAAAATCACATAAAAAGATGCTACATACAAAGATATATTATTTGAACATGATTAAAAATTTAGCTTTCACAAGTTTAATTAAAATTAGCTCACGGTTTGCTGCTCATTTATTTATTTTGCTGCACAAATAATCATTATGCTGGTCAAATAATAATTTTGCTGTTCGATTAAATTTAGAGTTTTACAATATCATATTATTTGCAATACAAATATAATTTTCTCGGTGGGCGTAAGTAGCATATCAAAATGATATATTTGTCGACAGAATACATTTTTCTGCTGAACAAAACTTCAATATTATGCTGATCGTTTAAATGATAGCCAATTAATAATATATTGGAAATGGAAAAATTGTCTCTCAGTGATCATATAAAAATACTCACAAAGAATACATTCTCTTCATTCGATCATTTCTGTAGTGGTTCAGTTTTAAGATGAACGTTGATAAGATAGATAAAAAAAAATATCTTAAGCCTTCTAATAATTTATGTTGTATACGCAAAGTTAGGTAGATACATAGATGAATAACATAATAAAGTTGTACCGTGTCCTTTATAAAATAAGACCTTGTCGGAAGAATATATTTTGAAGCAAACAACATTTTCTGGCGAAATATAAAATATTTTACGCCTCAAAGAGGTCTACACCTATCTATGTGAATATTTTCTTATTCCTCACTTTATTCAGGTTTGTGATGGTAGATATTCTGCTAGGTATTACATGTTACTATGAATAAGGGAACAAGTAGAACACATTTCTAAAAATGAAAGAGGCGAAACGGGTAATATAAAAAGTTTGCCTGTTTCCCTTCTGGGCTATTAGGCACGCCTGCCGATGTTCTACTTGCTACGAAAACCAGTAGCGTATCTTATATAGAACCCGTAAAGTATATACCTACAACCAACGCCACAAATAAAAATGTTCATGTCAATATAATAAGCTGGGATCGCTAAAACATATTATTAAAAGTCGTCTTTTGCAGTAGGTAGGTATAGCTTGATTGTGATTTACTTACATTTTACTACTACTACTACTACTACTATACCATCACGGCATATCCCACAAGTGGGGTAGCCAGCAGACCAGCTGTATATAATAAACATGCAAGCTGTTCTCTCCATGCCAATATAAAAAAAATCAAGTCATTCAGGATGGGTGGCAAACCTCATCGCTGTAAAATATCTTAATTTATTCTCGAACACCTGCCTTATACAGGACACTCGAAAACTTACGGAGAAGAGTGGGAGACTACTATTTTACACTCATCACTATTTATTTATATTATTCCGAACCTGTATCGTCTGTATCGTCACGGCATTTTCCATAAGTTAAGTAGTCAACGGAATCACCGTAGGTATGTGGTCTTCCTCTCCATACCTATCGTAAAAATTAGGCATTCAAGATATATAATTTGTTTCATACAAATAGTACCCATTGCAGTTAATAATGCACAATATTTTTTTGTTTGTGTGTTTTATAGGTACAAAGCTATTTTGTACAATTGAAAAAAAACACCTAGACACAAGATTTTTAAAATATCTCTATAAGGAGTGTTAACTAAGTATTGTGATTTTTCTGGACTCGTCTGTCAACAACTAAGTATTTAGTTATGTGGAGTTTTTCGGTTACTACGGAAGGTTCGCCACTGGTATTTTATACCTAGAGAGCCCTAGTTCAGTACATCCGTCGCTTTCCTAAACTTTGCTATATTTTTTGTTCATTTAAAAGCTTCGCTCTGTTTCTCTTTCTCTCTCATTCGTTTCGTATGTAGATGACACTAAACTACTCTTTTCATAAGTAATGGATTTGACGTGAAACTTTTTGCACCAAACGAAATACGCCGAATATTTGAATGAGAGTTTTTTTAAAGTTGACTTATACGCAATGGCAATGTATAATTATTTCACAGAAGATAAAGGTTTGGAACGACATTCGTTCATAAACTTTGGAACTGGTATTACTATAAGGTAGGTATATAAATAAAACGTATTTAACGTAGGCGTAATAATAATAATAATAATAATAAAGACAATTTATATTTGGCGCCGTTTAATGATCCGTGACCATCTCAAGGGCGCCATGACTTTTCTTGAAAAGCAGTGTTTTCAGCTTACTCCTGAACGTTGCAGTGGGGTACCTAGGTAGGTTCGATTCCCGGCCAGGGCAAAGTGAAGAATGACCTTATTCAAATCGTCCTGGGTCTGAGTGTGACGTGTACGAGTATGTATGTTTTTAATGCATCATATTATGTATGTATATCGTCGCGTAAGTTCCATAATACGAGATTCATATCTTAGTTTGGGACTAGCTTAATCTGTGTAAATTGTCTATACATGTTGTGTCTATAAAAAGATAGTCAATTAACAATTTTTTTAAGTATTCATTTAATTATGTGATATAATTAATAACCGAATCCGGTTGTGTTCCATATTTTAACGTTATATATTTACTCATCAACATTTTTGGAGTAGGTACAGTTGGTAGAAATAAGCTCTATCTCGTCAGCGGGAATTCCGTGCCATGTGTGTAGCCATTAACCGCAAGATTCCTAACGTTTTGATGTCGTTGTCATAGTAACTGTATGTTATAAAATGCTGAAGGTTAAAAAAATATTATTAAGTACCTTTAAATTGATGTGTTTTTGACTGCTACAACTTTTAGATTTGCCAACAGTTCATACCGCATGTTCAAATTTAATCCAACTCTCCAGTAAACAAAGAAACTAGAACTCTAACTTCTAAAGATAAGTAATTTAAAATTGCCGTATTTCTTGACAGCGCATGTGTGATAAATTTAAATACACACACGGATCGTTTAGTTGCTGGGTAGTGGTAGTAGTAGATAAAGTTTTTTCACTCTCATATGCTAAGCCAAAACAGATTGAATTATTTTTCCTCCTTACCTCGTGTCACTTTTACTTTGATAATATGATCCTTTTATACCTATACCTTCGTCGTCTAATACAAAATCTACATACAGTATACAGTACAGTCATCCACCCCCCCCAAATATTCCCGAATATCCGATTAAAATACTATACGAATGAAACGAATAGTATTTTAATCGGATATTCGGCAAAAAATGATACCGTTAAGTCTAATTTCTATAAGAGGGCTTTTGGTGTTGTTGGGCCGGTTACGTGGAATCGCCTACCGGTGCCATTGAGAGAAAATCAGACTGTCACCAGCTTGAGACGGTCTAGGGACTGTTAAATGGCGTCAAAACAAAATCATCCAGAGTCATCATCATCATCAGAAAAAAAAATTGGGACATGATATACAGTTACTTTAGAAACGATATCGTTGAGATTATCGTCCAGTACCATGAGACGTGCAGTTCTGAGCGCGTTATTTTTAATTTCTTTCCATAAATCTGCTGAAAATTGAGCAACAATTGAATGAATCTACAACAGTAGAATATCTATCTACTTCTAGCTGTGGCCCATTTGGTCTACTTTTGCAGTCTTGCCGGATACCAGATACATGTATCTGTTATAATATAAGGTGGTGTACTTGGTTGTAGTATGTTTAAAATATTAGGTATACCTCAAGGTAGTATAACCATACCTATTCAATATTATATTATCCTTTTTGAAGTAAATGTTGTAGGTATGTATATTATACCCTCATACTTAGAAAGTAAAGGTAGGTACTAACCTTATTCTAGAATCCAAGATCCTTATCGTGAAAAGGAGTCCTTGTTGTTTTATTATGATTGAAAGAATAATAATAATAATAATAATAATTTTTGAATTGGTTGGTATATTTTCTATTTATGATTTGAATATCGAACAAATACAACTGTCTGCATGTGAATACATAGTTAAATAATAATTTTGCCCATTGTCACAAATAAAATGCAAGTTAAGATTTGACTAACTATTTATGTCTCAAGTTAATCCTGAATAAATGAAAAACCTTTCTAATTAACCAAATAAATCGAGATTATTGAGATTCGGACTTGCTGCAATCACAAGTTCGATTCTTCCCCGGTACCTCTTCCTGTTTACTATATAAGCATATTGCTCGCCGTGAGAAAATAAATTTCTTTGCTTGAATCAAAACTTTTGTGTTCTTTTTTTACATAAATTAATAATATATGAAAGTTTGCAAAATTAATGTCAGGTTAGTCAATAAACTGCAAGACACTATTTACTTATGGTACTGCAAGATACTGCGATTGAATTTACATGAGACTGTTTCCATCCAACCCTGCACATTATTTGGTGTAGTAACTGAAAAAAAATATTACACATAAACCTCAAGACGCTTTTTTATGAATAGATAAAATTTGTGAAGTTTTTAAAGGTGACATTGATGCGAAAGTCAAATAATAATAAATTGATTTTGCCATTATATAGATAGGCATATTTTTTCTATTGGCTTTTTTTATTTGTGGGTTAGTATTTACCTAAGTGCATTTTTTCATTTTCATTAAGATAATTTTTAGATTTTGATTATTGGACGATGATTCGTGTAAATTTACTTACATAAATTGCATTTGCGATAAGACAGGTATGAATCGATTATATTTACATGATTTTTGGGTAGACATGTGAATATTTGTTTGGGTATGTACCTACGAGTATATTATTTATGTGAATATAAAGTTATGTACCTTCATTCTTAATCAAGGTAGGTACCTCATTATGCAGGTAGAAAAATAAACTAAATCGATAACGAAGACATCACTTATGTACATAGGTAGGTATATTTTGTACGTAAATATGATATCATATAGGTATGTATTCAATTATTTTGGTGATTTGATGAAGCAAATTTACACAAAAAAATACAATCAAACAATCAATGTATAGAGGGCGAGTTTATCCCAGAAGCTCGATTTCTTCTAACTTACCCAATTTCATTTATGTAACTCTCACAAAAAAATTTGAACTGGATGTTTTATAAGTTCTCAAATTAATAATGAATAGGTAGGTAAGTTGAAACAATTTTGTTGATGTGACCTGGTAAGTCGAAAGACGTCTCTCTTTCGGGATTTATAGTAAAAAGCTCATTTATAGTATAGACCATTAAAGGATGACGTCACAGAAAAATCATTGAGGGGCATCAGGCATCCCAACACAACAGACGATTACGGTGTAATATTAGGTGGAACGCCTAAAGAATACCTAATAATCAAAAAAACTGTCAGTGTCGATTTTGTTATTATTTTGTCGTCTGACTTTCTTTTTTTTCTCTTATGGCATAACATCCTACAAGGATGATTTGCGCAATCTGACTGTTTGCCCCCCAAGCAAAAGCAAATCCATAGACAAGACCACGTGACCTTTAATGGTCTATTCCTCGTATATCCTTATATATTCCTCGCACATTTATAGTAGAAAGAAATACTTCTTTCAATTTGCTTAATTATGGTATTCTGTTGTGTCTACACCGACACAATTAATAATTAGGAATATTTTTTATTGTGTATTTTCCATTTATTTTATATAGGTACGTCAATATTTGTGCACAAAGAGAGTTTTGGACTACAGAATAATAAAAGTCGCAACATTTTAATAAAGCCATTTATTGTAAATATTATTATTACCTACACCTTTTTATAAATGTGCTGTAATAGAAATTGATTCGAAGGTGATTGTAAAATTAATTTTAATAAACTCATAGTTATTATTATCATTTTGATCGAATTCTGGGTGGTCCGTATTTCAATATTTTAATAATGACAATAAAAATAATATATTTACGAGTTTATAATGGAGTTTAATAAGTCATTATGTTTCTACACATTATATTTTTGTATATTCAGTGTGGAAAGTTTTCGTGATCATATCACTTTATAGGTACACATATCTTACAAACAGAAGTTGCTTTGAGATTCTAGTACCTAAACAAGCTTTATTCTAAAAGCTATGCCTTATCAGGATGATATTAAATTCTTTCGTTTCGGACATACAAAATGAATTTTACGAAAATTAAAGTTAAGTGTAAGTAATCGACCGGCGGTTCTTGGTGGAAGTCCACAATAATAATTTATCAATAAAACAAGACATAATATAGCTATTCTACTGTTGACTTTATTAATTTGAGTACCTAACTTTATTTTTGCCTGACGATGAAATCAAAAGCTATTGAGAGCCGGATTGGAAATTAATAAAGACAACAGTGGAACAATTATAGGTATGTTTATTTTTTTTTTTTTTTTATCTTGTTTCATTAATAAAAAAATTTAAGGCTCGCACATTTTTTATGCCTTTAGAAATGTACCTACTTAACTAAAACTTTCTTCCAATCAATGCGGAACGAGTGTCAATGGACTCTTAAGACTCAGAAACCGCGAAATGCTGGTTTTTTGTTGGTTTTTACATTTTTTAAATCGTCTTTAATAATGTTACATATTCACGGAAAAAATATATGTTATAGATCAATTCTTTTTCTATTGAATGGTAATGTTTTGAGTTTGGATAGTTTATTTATTTTTTTGATAAAAATTCCGAAAAAAATAGCATTTTTTTGTTTTTGAATCACTTTGCTTGAATACCGGGTGGACCAGCGACATATTTTTTTTTTGTTATAATGCCTAATAATATTTTGCAGTGAACTGTCATGTAAATATTTTCAACAAATATTAAAATCAGTTTTAAAATTAAAAAAACCTTCAGTTGAGGAACAATTCATATTTGTATGACGTCTTTATTTTTGTCCAAAGAATGAGACAGTCTTATGCTTTATCTATTCGCGCACGAGAGAAAAATGACACAGTCGGTTCCGAGCCGGCTTGCAGTGCGGACGTGGGGTCTGCGCTAATTTTTTGTTTGTTTTTTTGTCATTATTAAATTAGGTATATAATTTCACAATATTTGCATATAAGTCTCGAGTATATAAGTACTACACTACGGATCATACCTTTTGGAAAAATGTATTTTACGACGAATTTAATCTTGATTTTTTTTTGCATATTTTATATTTTTTTTTATCTTATTAAGTACATAATGCAATATATTTATCGAAAACAATATATTTTATACATCTTTTTTATTATTATTATTAAATATGAACAAATAACAAGGAGTAAAATATCCATGTAAAATGAGCAAGCTAATCGCTTCTTCCAACTAACCCATTTTTTTAGTAGGCTTGCCCATATTTACTTTTTTATAAAAAAAATTATACATAAAAAAGAAATCACGACATAATTATCCCATAAGTAGGGTAACCAGCAGAACAGTTGCATGTAATAAACATGCAGGCCGTCTTCTCTGTGCCAATAAAAAAAATAAGACATTCAAGATGGGCGGCAAACCTCATCGCTGAAATTGAGTTGTAATACTTATGTCTTTATTTTTTCGAACACCTCTTTTCACTTTTTTATTGTAAGCAAAAATAACTTTTTTTGTTTTAACACCAGAGCACAACGTTTTTTTAATCAAAATTTAATGTGCTATGATATACCTGCTTGGTTAAAAAAAAAACACCAATACTGTATTTGAAATATGTATACAAAAAACATTTTGTCGAAAATCCCTAAATTATTACCATCAGTGTAGCTGCATTTAGCTATGCCACCAATAATATATTATTACAACACGTAGAAATGCATTCTGTGTGTGTGTGTGTGCGTGTGTGCAGAAGTACCTACCTAGATATAGGCTAAAATTTTATAGTAGTTATTATTATTATTCTCTTTTTGTTAGAAGTTGTAATTATTATTATTACCTACTAGTGGTGGGACCAGTGGGGTAATGAGCAATTTTATTATTCCACAAATTAATACAAAAATTTAAAAGCACACCTGACTTGAGAAAATGTCTATACCCTTCCCCCCATTTCCTCTTTCACATCGCCAATTTTTCGATTTAGTATAAGACTGAGATATTTCACGATTATATTTATGTTCCGTTGAGCACTCGGTAAAGAATAGATCAACCACTTTTTTCTGTAAGTTTTCGAGTGTCCTGTAAAAGTCAGGTGTTCGAGAAATTTTTCATTTTAAACTCGGCGATAAGATTTGCCACCCTTCCTAAATGTCCTATTTTTTATTGCGGCTGATGCTGACCACCCCACTTGTGGGATAATAGATTAAAAGTTGCACCCTCCCTCACCCATGAATGTTACAGGAATGTCATCCATACATACTTGTGGGATAAGCCGTGATAGTATAGAAGTAGTAGATATGTATGTGCCTACAATTTCAAAATTTACCCAAATTTTTGAAATTCTATCCCCCGTCGCCAGATTTCCATTACGATACATAGGAATATTCCAATTTCCATTACGATACATAGGAATATTCCAATATTTTCATACCTATAAGAAATTTATATGAAAAATATGTAATCGGGTGCTATTTTGCATGTGTGGAAAGCACGCCACTGTGTGTCCTGCTGTGTGACGCACTAGTGTGTCCCCCTCTGACCTCTCCCCTCCCTCTTCATCGCTTCTTTCCGCATTCACTCTCTGGACTTTGTAAAAATAATTTGAGTAAATTCGTATGTGTGCTTGTATTGTTTGTGTATTGTGCTACAGAAGTTTATATTAAACAAGCAATAGAAATGCATAGTTATAATCGTTGTGTATTTCATGTTATAGGTCGGTATTTATTGATTATCCTTAAATGTGGCTGCTATCATATATTATATAGTATCTGGTAATGATTTAGACAATATTATTAGACAATTTGAAAAAAGGCACAAAATGTGACCTTGTCTTTATGAACAGTACCCCTTACGTGCAGTTAGTTCACTGAATAACAAATTGTGGGAGATGCCGTGATGGTTTATTTTTATCATAATATGATAAAAATAAACCATCACTATGTAAATAATGTCAACTTCCAAAAAAAATATATTTCAATTGATAATAAATACTAGACTATGATATAAAATAAATCGTTAATGTTTTTCAACTAATCTAACCTAAAATTTTCAATTTTCAGAAACCAACATAATAATATCAAAAATTTTATTTATAAAATAATTTTTCTTTCTTTGTCAAGAATTGTTCTAATCATACTTTTTATTTGACAATATTCTCAGGGTAAAGCCGGATACTGAGCTAGTAATATTATAAACGCACAAAACTTTGGTTGAATATTTTGGACTAAGCATTATTTTTATTATTATTATTATTATTAATCCTTGGTCCTGACTATGAGCTGAGAAAATAATAATATCAGCGGAACTTCGATACTCGTATTGAGATGCACTATTATTATTATTATTTATACCGTCGTGTCGTATTGCACTAACACATTCAAATATACCATTTGTCTTAATACACACATCTAAGCAATAAATGTGTTCTCCTATTGGATAATTTGGCGGAATTTTTTTATTATATACTAAACGACATTTTACCTAATCATGATATTTTATTTGAGTAGGTCTTCCTCTTAATATATAGGTACGTATAGGTAAGTTATTGAAAATAAAACTACTGTTGGATTTATTTCAGGATATTTATCACCGTACTCCGTAGCGATGGAAATATTTGTGAAAATGTATTTTCTTTGTAATAAATTATGTCACAAAATCGGTCAATGACTTTGAGAAATACCATCAATCAATATTAAAATATATAAATAAGAAGGTGCCTACCTATATATTTTTTCTTATAAATATACAAAATAGACTACATACCTATACTTATTTATATAGAGTATTCACTATTTTGATAATATCTACATTCATTCGTTGGTAATTTGAGTTGAATTTTATACTATTTATATTTGTGGGTGGCAATTTATTACGCATTTCAAATAGGTACCTACTACTTATAATTTATTTAATCAAATAATTTGTATAGGAAATATAAAAGTATAAGCCTCTTGAAAATAAATTCCTCGTGTAGGATATTACCTAGTTAGTATAATGTAAGTGGCATAACCAATTTATATTTATTAAAGATGCATCGAATAGTATATTTGCCGAATACCGAATATTATGCAAGATCTTGTGCCGAATAACCGAATATTCGGCATTACAATGGTGAGAGCGTGCACTGAGAAAAATACTAACGAAATTTCACAACGAATCATTGGTATGATAAATTTACCAATGATTTATTTGTGAAAAGTTAATATTATAGATTCGTACTAACGAATCGTTTGTACTTTCTCTGGTCCTAATCTGATTGTAGATACGTACCAATGATTCGTTGTAAGTATTTTTCTCAGTGTGCGGTACTCCCGACCGCGTATCTTCGTGTAGGTACATTTTAGACATACCTACCCATGAAGGTACCTACTAGACTTGCAGCGCGGTACATTTTTTCGAAATTTTTGTGTTCCAACACTAATAATGACAATAACTATATTATATTGTTTCACTCCATATCAAATTAAATTAATTAATTAGGATTAATAAAATTATGCATCTGTTATACATCAGTTATACATTTAAACTATTCGGCTGAACCCCGAATAATAGACTATATATTCGGTATTCGGCCGAATAGTAAAAATGTTACCGAATATACAGAATACCGAATAGTTTCCTAGTGTTTGTTGCATCTTTATTTATTATTTATGGCGATAAGAAACTGTAAAGGAGCTTATTCAATATAGTCAGTAGACATGAAACAAATTAAAGCGCTTATCCGATATGTAATTTTGTGAGAAATAAATTTGGTTAAAAAAATATTATTGTACCTACCTACTCACATAATTATGATTGCACTAGTATTAATAGGGAGCACCTCCAATAGTATAGTAGAATTTATTTAAGAGTGCCCCGCTCATAGATAAATGATTACTAACACATCCTTCACTAATGAGTATGCTACACACCCCACACAATGCACCAGCCAATCACAGTGATGCTACTCGGTTACTAATACAATCAAGTGTTCTGTAATACACATTGCCTGTGATCGTGTGCGTAGCGGTGCTAGGGCACTTTTAAAAAAATCAAATATACCAACTTCGTAGGTAAAGTTCAGTGAATGATTGTACAAGTTTTAGGGTGTCTTTATAATGTATCTATACCATCACGGCATGTCTCACAAGTGGGGTAGCCAGCGAACGAAATCCGTGACTATGCAAATCGTTTTCTCCGTGCCAATAAGCTATTAATGTTAAGACAATATTAAGATGATCTAGAGTTTGTGTGTTCACATTGTGAAAAGACATTTTTGACAGACGCTTGAAAATGTCAAGCTAACTTGACGAAAGCGCTTGAGTATTATTAAATCAATAGTGAAAAGTAAACAGTGTTTTATTGATATCAAATATGTTTACAATGTTAAGACATAGGTAGCATACCTTATCTCTAAATTGAAGGTGTTAACAGTCTTAGGCGGAATGTTATTTGTCACATTTGTTTTCTATTTGTCACATCCTTGTAATGAATCTTCACTTTACTTTTACCTGACGATGAAAGCGGAAGATTTTGAAAGCCGGCTCGCAAAATTAATAAAGTCATCAGTGGAATAAATATATATCGTGTTTTATTAATAAACTATTGATATGAACTTCCACAGAGAACCGTCTGTCGATAAATTTGACTTTAAATTATTTATTTATTATGTTAAACATTATAACAAAAAAAAAACAATTTGACAGACAAAAAAACAAGTGTGGATTTAATAGCTGTAGGTACGAGTACAATCATAAAATTATGAATTTTACCTTATCGTTACATATTTGTTTGTAAACTATATGTTCATGTACCTATCTAGTTATATGTAACTATATATATAATAGTATGATTATATACCTAAGCCCACACATTTTTCCAAAATAAATCTTATGTTTCTTAAACACATTTCATAAAAACAAACTTTACTTTTTTAATACTTGTTATTATAGTAAGGTACTTTTTATATAATACCTACATGTAAAGTAGGCACATCAATATTTTCAAGACTTTTTATTAATAGAGGGGTTGCTACGTATCGGGGTGAAAATATATTCACAAAAACAACTTGTTCATTCTAACAAATATATAAAAGTTATACTGTATCTCACTCCGACGTAAAATTATTCCGTTCAATATCTTTATTATTTGGATATTTTTCATGGCGAAGCAGAAGTTTGATCGTAAAAGAACATCTCAGAATTATGAAAATCAAATGAAATTCTTCCAGTTTTTTACTCAGTAGGAGTTGCTATAGTCAGGACATTGTAGGAAATATTATGCTTTATTTTTGGATATTATTTATCTCAATTTTGTCTAAACGCCAGTTTTAAATTAACGTCATTTTTCCAGCAAGTGATGCCAATATTTTCTGATATTATTTTGCTAAATTCATCCTGATGTCATCTCATCACCAAATCACATTTGAACGTAAAATTTCTAAGAATAGAAATATTTTCCCGTAATTCTTCATTTAGGTATTTGACTTTTGTTTTTTTTTTAGAATATAAGTGGAAAAACTTCGAAATATTTCGAAAAGAATCTGTTTATATATTGTCTGTGTATATCTACTTTTACTGCATCTCCTACAAATAAGTAATTTGTAGAGTAATTGTATGAAATGCAATGAATCGATTTAAAAATATCTCAAAAGGATATATTTATTTATTTCGACAAAAGGTAAACAATAACAGTCTTATTAATAAAAATCCGCCAAACCATGGTTGAACCACTGATTTCGTGATCCGCCTATTAGCGTTTGAACCACCGATCAAATTTTCTTTATTAATAAAAATATTTAATCCGTACCATAGACATCTGTACTTTATATAAAAGATTTCATATGGCAACTCGAAAATTCGCTCTATTATGTTGGTTGCCATGTTACACGACGCTGGTAAACAGACAAATTCAAAACAAACAAGCGGCTGTCAAAATTATCTTACAGTGGAACCTCTCATAACGAGTTTAATTCGTTCCAGACTCTTACTCGTTATGCGAAACATTTTTTTCTATAGAAATCAATGTAAAATACAATAATGCGTTCCATGCCGAAAGAATAAGTATTCTTGGAGAACTTTTTTATTAAAGTTTATTCAAATAAAATTACTTATAAAAGAGTGTTACAACTTAAAATACAATTTAGATTAGGAAAAAAAACGTACCTAAATAAAAATATGAATTTATGACAAATAATTATCCATTTTTAAGGGAGCAACTTTTTCACTTTTTCTTTTGCTCGTTATGCGAATACTCGTTATGAGAGGTTCCACTGTATTGGTTTTTTCATCTGACATTTTGTACCCAAATACGCAGAAATATAAAATATGATGAGGAAGGTTTGTATAATTGAAAAGCAAATGTAATAATGGAATGACATTTTATTTATTTATCAAATAAATCATAATCTGACACACAATCAGTGATATGGGTATAACATAACACTGCGCACAATATGCATTACTACCCATCAGTAAAATTTTATTTTCTGCTTTCCCTTTTACATTCAAATGATGTACAGGAATAATTCTCATCAGAATCAATCAATATAACTTTCATACAACATGGAAAAAAGTATCTCTGTCACGAAACAATTAAATGCGTCTATTAAAAAACAAATTAAGAAACTGGTGTTCTGTCACACGAAAAAAGTGTCTATTATCACAAGAAAAACAACTGATTGAATTAAATTCACATTCGGATACTACTTAAGCGTATTTTTAACCCAAACCAACTCTGATAAATTGTAAAATAACTGCAAAACGTACATGTAAACCCGCATAGCAAACATCTGACGTAAAATCCAACATGGCGGGCAGATGACGCCGATTTGAACCACCTTACTTAAATCACCTTACTTAAACCACCTCGAGAGGCGGATCAACCACTTTTAAACTAGGTTCAAGCTGATCAACGTTTATCAATACGTTTTTTGTCTGATCGGTGGTTCATCTCCTTCTAGAAATTTAATCTACGTTTATTAATAAGACTGTTAAAACTTTATTCATTCAATATACACACAAAATCAGAGACAATACCTACATCACCAATACGGATACAATAATGTTGCAGCAGCCTCACTAGGTTGCCCTGTATCGAGTATTACATTGTATTAGTTTAGTTTAAAAATCTAATAAATACATATTAATGATTTTTTTTGTTATTTATCAGGGTTTTATAATTTAAATTATTTTTTGCATAGAGTTTATAAATAAACGTTCTGAGACATGTATAGATATATCATCAGCTATAAATCGCTTTGATAAACAAAGAAAGGTATTAAATTTTCCGACCAATCCATTTGCAGAGAAAATCGTGATTCTTAAATAAAACGTTGTCTCTATATTATTACAAAGTCTTATGGACCTTACTACACTTCAGCAACAATGTTGCAATCTCAAAATACTTTCAACAAGAAAACTACATATTTTACGGCAACAACCCTATTTTGTAGCAACATAACGACTTGATAAACATCTGAATAATCCCTCTAAACCTTGACGCAAGATCAAGATTATATATGATGGAAGTAACGACAGCTGGTAGCAATGATTATTTGTACCTTTCGTCAATGACATTAATACTAGTTCCTTTCGGTTCCGAAAGCACTAACATAAGAAATATTTCGGTTTCATTCTAATAACATTAATGTGCCATCTTTTCTCTCACACTTACTCTCACGCATTCATTATATTTATTTACCTATGCGAAACTTTAAATGTAATGAAAAAATTACGATGAAAGTACCTATAAACCAAGTTGTTGCTTAGCCAACCATTGTTGTAAAAAGGTGCAATTCTAATACTGCAGGTAGTGTATTAGCTACTAGTTTTAGAAATAAGTGAAATGATGAGCAACCTTCCACGACCAACATTTGTTTAAGGCTGATTGAGATGAAGTTGAAATGGACCAAAAAAGTTCAATACGTTTTTATTAATTTTTCGTTGGTCTGGTCTATGTATTAATATTGTTGCTTTTCACATACTTAGTCTTGAAATAATGATTATTGCTGTATTGTCATATTATTGTCATATTTTCAGATGACTAATCCGCGTGCAGTTTTTTAGTACTGCGATTAAACTTATTAAGGAATGAAAATATTATGTGTATCACATGAATGTAAATATGTAAGTTGTAAATATCCTTACATTGTTGCAGTTGTGCAGTGACGTAACCAAAGTTAAATGTTATCTACTTATTTACCCACTATACCCAACAATGCATCCAAAATTATGGAAAAAAATAAAGATGAGATCGTCTACATCTGAATCTTTAACATAAATTGGAAGACTTTTTTTGAACAAAGATGAATATATGGGGAAAAAATTCAAAAACATTCCGAACACCCTAAAAGTTAGCAATATGCCTTTATCATAGAACTGGAGTTGGCAGCGAAAGTATTCGAACCCGAATTCTCTCGATTGAAAATCCGAGATTCCATCATCATGCTGCCGAACACCTTAGTTCAAAATACTAAGACTACCACCCCAAAATACAAAACATTTTTGATTTTTATTATGTGTAAATATACCTATCTCATAATAACAGCGCAGAATATACAGGGGGATATGGAAATTAACTCAGCGTATAGAGCTGCTTCATAAATTAAATTTTATTCTCAGACGAGTAACAACACCATTTTCACAGTTAAAATATCATGAAGTAACTAGTAGCAGATAGTGCAGTAATAATAGATCTGTATGGAACTTCTTGACAAAAGGAACAGTAACATTTTTTATTGATATAATCCTAAAAAGGGCAAAAATAACTGTGATTATAATATTTTAAGGTATGTTTGTAAGTTTGTGATGAATAAATTTCTACATAACGTCAAATTACTTATCATTCACATTCACTGAATTCGTAGTTCATGATTAGTGAAAATACCATATTTTGATAAATATTTATGAGTAAAAAGTAAGAATAATTTTCACAAATTTTGTTTTATTTAATCAAATAACTACTTGTGTACCTAATTATCTGTACAACAATTTCTCAAATTTACAATATAAATAATTAGGTAAATTAATCTTAACAACGATAGAGCAGAAACCATATGTCCCTAGGTCCCTATACACAAATTTATATATTTTCTACCATGATTGGCAAAACTCAAGACAAAACAAAATCTTTTTATTGATATTTTTTCAATGATCTCAATTTTTTTAAGGTTTTAAACTCTGTGAAATTACAGGTAAATTATGTCATTATCCCATAAATCATATTATATGAATTATAAAAGTATTGACAAGTAGGTTTAATACATATTTTCTGAAACCCTTAGGTACTAAAAAAAATGGGAGGTGAATTAAAAAAATGCATTGTTTTGAATTGGTTTTAAAACAAATTATTCAGGTAAGACAATATTATCATACCAATCAAGGTTCAAGATGAAAAGAACAGTGACTCTATTTTTAAGACACATCTATACGTCAGATGTTTTACCTTTTATATAGTCGAGTCTTCAAAAGATTAGCTCAGTATTTACACCCAATAATCTTACTCAGTCGAGATAATATAATAACACGAAAATTATGATAAATACATGTAAATGTATTATTGCTCTCAGTATTATAAAATTTAAAATATTATATTCAAATTGTCATTAAAACTCTGAAAATTTAACGCTTGATATCCGAATTACTCCGTATAATTTTGCTTGAAACATGAAGTTAAGTTAGCATAGAATAATCTGTAGCTCAACGTTTTATATAAATAAAACTCAATATTGTTGCAATAAAAAAACATACATATGATAAATGTATAAACTTGATGACGTGTTGTAGAAGAATTTCAACCAATGTTAATATTGATTATGTTATTGAACACATAACTCCTTCAATTTTTTCATTGCTTATTACAAAGACACCTCCTACTAACACCCCTTAATAATTGTATACATATGTATGAGTATATCTTTTTCTTCTTCATGTGTCTTGCCGGGTCCCCCCGACGTTGACGACCATTTGAGAGAAAGCCTCCCTGTCCTGAGCGGCGCGAAACAGCTCCTCCAGGGTTCTGACACCGGTCCACTGTCGAATGTTTCGAAGCCAGGAGAGCTGTCTTCTGCCAATCCCTCTGCGGCCCTCGATCTTCCCCTTCATGACGAGCTGGAGTATAGTGTACTTGTTACATATTTGTATATTCTACGGAGTTTAACAGTGGTGAAAAATTCTCTATTTAGATTGGCTCTACGTAAAACATCAATGTTTGTTATCATATTGGTCCAGGATAATCTAAGCATTCTACGGTGGATCCACATTTCAAACGCTTCAAGGCGGTTAATTATATTAACTTTAAGAGTCCACGCCTCTACACCGTAAAGTAAGACCGACCATACATAACATTTGACCATTCTTTGTCTCAGCTTTAAGTTTATATTGTCGTCATAAAGAAGGTTTTTCATTTTAGTAAATGCTGTTCGTGCCGTTTCTATTCTGCATTTTATTTCAGTGTCAGGGTCTAAATTAGTGATAATCTCGCCACTGCACATCATCACATTTTTTCCTGTGTATATTGCCCTATTTTATTTGTTATATGAATGATGATGTGCAAGAAGAATAAAATAAATAAATAAATAAATAAATAATTTCTCAGTAATTATGCTTCCCAAGTACTTGAACTGTTTCACCCAAAAGTAAAAACAATTTATGAGTATATACATAATTGTTTTTACTTTAGCCTTAGTTTTATACTGAGCCCTGATGATGCCTATTCGTTGGTGAAAGCGCTGGGCGTGTCTGTGGTATAGGTACTTTGTGAATATTATTTATTTAAGTTGAAGTAAACCAACAGGCATAATAAATTATGATATAAATTTTAGCAATAAATAATACAATAGGTACACACATCTTGAATGGCTGCGTGCTAATTTGTAGATTTTTTATTTACAAATTGGCAAATTTTAATATGAACTATTAAGTGCTAAATATGTATTATGTTGTTTTGATAATAATTCTTTAAAAAAAAAAATTGGATTTGACATTTCTGGTAAATTTTGATTCTTTGCTGGTCCACATATTGAATGAATATTTTATTTAATATTATATTCTGTAATTGACTCTTTGATTCTATGAACATTGTGAAAATCAAATAAAATATACACACACATATAATCAATTAAATGCCCCCTTTATACGCACACCTATAATTATGACATAATTATAACAAATTAAGTATATAAAAAAGTGGACAGTCTAAGAATTTTGAAGTTCAAGATTGGGTGGAAAATATTATTTCTATAATATAATCTGCCTTATTGTACGGATAACATTATCTGTTTTAAGATAGGAATCCAGTTTTACGATAGATTTCGTACACGCCTCGAGGATTTAATAAATTCCTTGAATATTCTCAGAAATTTCATGAAATTCTATCACAATTAAAATATATTGTATATTATCTAGTTGGAAACTGTGACATTTATAGAAAGGGTCAGATGATGGAAAGGGCAAAACTAATAGTAGGTATATAACCTAACCCTTGCGTCTCATAATAATGTTTATCAGTTGAAATACATTCGTAAAAGGGTACGACTTATTTCTATGGTTGTCATACTTTATTAAGAATTTAGGGATGCGCATTTCGTTCATCGAACCATCCAAAGAAAACGGTTGAATACAAACTATCTACCTAGTTATTATAGTACCTAAGTATCAATTAAATGTTTATATTATAAATAAAATGCTTTTCATTTTACCTACTTACATTGTGTAGACACATTCTATTCAACATTCAAAATGAATCTAATTGAGGATCACTTTTGGAAAAAAATTAAGCTTTGAATTAATTTGTTTTGAAATCGTAGCCCATAATTTTAAAACACTTTTATGGTAATGAATAATATGTTGGCTAAGGTATATTTCAACCTATTTACTTCTTGAAATGATCATTGGAATCTACGCTACACAATTTTTCAAAGAATATTGTATTAATTCAATCATTTACAATTTATTTGAGAGGCATTTTATTTATTTATAACTTAAATGATTCACATATCGCCATAAAAACTATGTAATATTTCCACCAAAAAATATGAGTATCCTCAAATTCCTCAATATTGAATAAATATTACCTGAAAAACTTACTTACTTAAACTGACTTACATAATTCGATGTAATGCAATAGTGGATTTTTTTACATCTCTATATCCCTACCCTCATAGTAGTAATCTCAGCAGATTTCTTCAGTAACAATCTGGGTTACAGGGGTTGGATTTATTGTCATAGTTTTAATTAGTACGAATTTCTTTGACAAACTCTGTGTCTCTCATCTCTCTCTAGGATTGTTCCTTTTTAAGGCGTATCCACATGATCATTAATTATTATTCCTAAGCTGATGCGCAGCATATTAATAAATTCATTAACATTCTTCTTCTTTTCACTATTTCTTTATAAGTTCCGACCTCGGATAAGTGGAAGTCTCTAGACTTCTGTGGTATCCGGGTGGTCGGTGGATCTCCTTCAATTTTTTATAAATTCGTCGACAGCCTGGAAGTTACATGTACAAGGTATGCGCGGTTTTATCCCAACTCTGAGAAAAATACTAACGAAATTTCACAACGGATCGTTGGTACGTAGGCACCGACTATCAGATTAGGGCCAGAGATAGTACGAACGATTCATTAGTCCCAAACTCTACACCTCAAACTCAGATACATCTTTCTAAAAAAAACTCTACGGCAGAAGTATACGACATTATATCAAATGTTTAGATAAATTTTTATTATAATTTTCACAATAACAAAAACAAGATGTGGTATCGTAACAACGCAAATGAACAAGAATTGTTATTTATTTGGAAGTATATGCTTAATACTTCCTTTATAATGTAACTTGCTCAGGAAAAAAAAGTTAAAACATCCCTTTATAAATATGTTTTTGAAGTTTTTTTTTGCAAGTGCGCATTTTAGGAGAAATTTTGAAAGCAACAGAATTGAGGTATGATAGGTAGTTAGGTATGTAGAACTTATAAACATATTATTTCAGCAGAAAAAGGACAAAATATTCAACTCTGTATGCATTGTCAGAAGCTGAAGTGATATTTATTTTCGTATATATATAAAATGTTACGTATATATTATGATAATACATACAGCTAGTGCTAGCTTTAAGTCAGGCTTTGCCCGGGGGATATTTAAACACAATATACGACAATTGCCTTTACGGGTACACAGATAAACTTTATAACATCACACAATCATTCAACACATGTACAAAAATATAAAAACAGACAAAACATATAAATACATCAAAATGCAACAAAGGATCAAAAGAAAAAAAACAAATGTTAAAAAATATTTTTATTTTGACAGCATCGTGTTAATTATTTCTTTTTCACTTACATATAACTTTATGCGCTTGGATTTTCTTTGAGGAGAAAAAATATTAAATGAGATCATTTTCTTGTCTTGACAATTTTTGTTTTTCGAAAGATGGCGGTAATGTTAAACAATCACATTTTCTGTTAGCAAAAATAATAAGTTTTTTTTACAATTTAATTATCTATGCAGAATCACGCTCTAAAACACAAGATTTCATTATAAAAGGCGTTGGTTTCACTAAGTTAATTAATGCTTCCATAGCGAACAAAACATTATTTATATATGTACTTACCTACGTTTATATTTTCAAAACATACTAAATATTTATGTGGACATTAGATAATATGTGTGTGTGTGTGTGTGTGTGTGTGTGTGTGTGTGTGGTTTGAACCCTTATACTGTATTGTACTGTTATAAGAATAATAATAATGGTGGCGGTCCCCTAAATGACATTAGGTAGGTATATTACATACATACTGCTAACTGATCTGCAACAACTTCACAGCATTACTGTCGGACGTGACAAGACAAGTGAATGCGGACTTAACTTCATTTCAACTGTTTTCTTTTTTTCCAGTGGCGGATTCAAGATTTTTTGTAATTATTAATCCTTGCATTGTTTTAAAATTAATGGTTTATATTATGTAGGTATGTAGAGATACTCGAAAACGTATTGATACCATCTTAGTTAAATACCTACCTGTAAGCGGAAATATACAAAGTTTTATTTACGTAGGTATGTTTTTTTTAATTATTATTTGGGTCGGAAACGTTTTGCTACAAGATATCTCCTGATAAAAAAAATGTCCGTTTCTTTCATCCACTCCCAGTTCATTTTTAAAAAATAAGTGGTTAAAAATACGTAACTGATAAGTGGAAGTACTCACAATTGAAAAAATAAAAGTTGTTCAAAAGGCGTATTTTCTGCCAGTTGATAACATCTTCCGATAAATTTTGTAATGTAGCAAACCGATAAAATATTTTGTAAATGGTCATTGTCACCACCTATGCCTTTTCCTTGGTACCTATTATTATATTATTTTTATATACAACTGATTCATACATACACATAGCTCCACAATATTATAAGCACTAATATCATTCACAGGAGAAGCCGAATACATCTATGTATCATCGAATGTAGGTATAATATAATATTTTAGGTGTCCAGCGTACAAAATGTACCTATAATACTACAGTCCAGATTTGCAATGTACAATATAAGCATTTTCATTTGACGTCAGAGTACCTATATACTATGTATATATTTCATATAGCAAAAGAGACAGAGATAGATATAGAGTGAGTCAAGTTGTCTGAAAATGTACTTTGACAGATAGTTATAGGTATTTGTTGTATGCAGAGTAGATACGTGTTAGTTTGTCAGCGCAAATAACAGTCACATTTACTAATCACCGTTTTTGATTCACATATTTTATAATGTGATTATAGTAGGTGTGGTATTTATTTACAAGGAGTATTAAAATTAGTTTTAATTTGCACCAGTATCATGATTGATTTGTGTAGCATCAAGAGTAATAAATTGATAAAATCATATCTTACGCACCGTTAAAAGATGCTGGAGAGACATTTTAAATCATGGGTGGCTAACCTTTTCAGCAGCCGGGCCAGATTTCAGAATGAGATTTCCTACCGGGTCGCACTCCATATAAGGAACATTTGAAAATTTTACTTCACCTTAAAATTTCTACCCCCCCCCCCCGTCGCCAAATTTTCAAAATTGTATAGATATTTGAAATTTTTCAAAACTCCTTGGTTTTCTTTAAAAATATTTTCTCAAATTACCGCGTAACGGGTACTTGTACCGATTATTTTTTTAAAAAAAAGGTGCATATCGAGGGTATACAACCAAAATGCACTAATTCATTTTAGTTTTGAGATGAGTTCATGGCAGTTTAATGAAAAAAAAAAATTTGAGATAAATACGAATTCGCCGTGTATTATTTTAACTTTAATTAAGATGATATTGGTAAATGACTTTTAGGCTTTGCAATCACAAACATAGGTAAAATGTTAATTACTTGAATAGTTTTTAATAATTTTTGTAGAACTAGTCTGATTTAGTGCGGTTTTGATTGCATACCCTTGATATGCTTCGCGGGCCGCACATAGACATCCAACGGGCCGCATGCGGGCCGCGGGTTGGCCACCCTTGTTTTAAATGCTATTTAATTTATTTATTTTTATAACACCTTAAATCCATATTTATAAATAATTTACAAAAAAAAAATCAAATAAATATTTATACATATCCGTTTATGGAGAAAAATTAAGACAATTCTATCTAAGCATTTCTCATTTCATATGAAGGATAAATGCGTTTTGATACACTAAAACTATTGTAAAAGAAGTGATACTAACCGCTCAACTGACACACTGACAAGTATCAGTTGAGCCTTCCGTGAGACGGCAACTTAGAAGAAGACTCAGCCTTTTGCCTCATCGTTTCACCTCCGGTCAACCAGACATTCAAACTAAACCTCCCCTTTGAAAATGCCTGCCACAAATGTAGGCGAAACGTTAGGAGAATTTTTGCCTACCAGACCACGGCCTCATAGCCCGGAAAAGTCAATATTTATAACGCCGGCCCGTGCAACCGTGTAATTATGTTAAGATCTTACATAATTAATTATGTTTTGTACACCATGAAAGTATTTTCACGAAGTCATTTTAGTTACGAAAATAGTAAAAGTGAAATAATCTTCATTGAAAACTGTTTTTTTACCAATTGTGATTATTCCTACTGGCTACTGTTATTTTTAACTGTTACCAAGTATGTATAAAAAAGTATTATAGTTACTGATGCATACCTATACTATTCAATAACAGACAAGCCTAGTGGCAAGGGATTGATGGAATTCATTCGTAATAAATTCTCATCCAAAATATTATGTATTAGCTTACTTTGTTGATGCGAGAAATACTATGAATGTGTTATAATGCTGCACGTAG
Source organism: Athripsodes cinereus (assembly GCA_947579605.1). Classification (NCBI taxonomy): domain Eukaryota; kingdom Metazoa; phylum Arthropoda; class Insecta; order Trichoptera; family Leptoceridae; genus Athripsodes; species Athripsodes cinereus. Next base: position 6,613,790 of record OX388317.1, on the reverse strand, counting down.
CATTATGTAAATGAATTGGTTTGCTTTACTCGTATTTATAGAAAATACTTTGAGTAATGATTTCACCCTTTAGGGGAAATTTTTGGTGACCTAAATATTATTGAATATAAATCTTTATATGTATAGGTATGATATTTTTTGTCTGTTTGAGTAGGAACATATTTTGAGGATAGTTATGTGTCGATAAATTATATATTTTTTTATTTCTAAATTTCAATAATTATTATAAAGGAAAAGTTGTGAAAGTTACTAAATTTGCATCGTACATAGGGTATGCAAAATATTTTAATGAGAATTTGCCTTTAAATTTAACCTCGTATGTACATATTTCTAAATTATCTATTATTTAACAGCAGTAATATTTGTCATTTCTTTCTCAATATTTATTTATTTATTTAATTCTTCACTGTACATCGGTTACAATATTTCAAATCAATACAAGGTATTATAAAAAATATCAGATAAATTCAATGTAGGTACACGGGCGAGTTTATCGTTGGAATGCGACTCCTTCCAAAAGGTTGACCGTTATATCAGTAACATTAGAGATATTTCGTTGGCGTAAAGTGATTAGATTGGCGCATAAATCTGAGATCATATTGACCTATAGCGAGAATCATTCCAAAAATATTTTTTTTATTTTATGAAATAATAATTCTTCTAAATTGAGGGGGGGGGGGCTTGTTAACTACCTATGTCGCCAAAGGGAATAGTGTTGAAGGGTGAAAAGAATAAGACGAAAATATTAGTTTTAACTGGAGGTCTGAAGGTAGAGTCTCGGCCTTGTGAACAGGGGGTCCGTGGTTCGATCCCAGGTGCCGGTAATCTCTCCCTTTCACGACACAAGATTTAAGCTTACTGCGAAAGGTGTATAAAGTTGTATTTAGGTTTATAACAAAATCCCAGATATATCTATAAAAAATTGTATGTAGGTAGCCATTTAAATATTTAATTTCCTTACTTCAAGAAGGTTCTATCATACATAGAATTACCTATGTCAAAACTTTGTTATAGTAACTCAAAAATATATTTATTTTGTTTGCTGTTTTCGGTGAATTCATCATCTCTCTGAATAAATAACTTGTTACTTAGTGAATTACATAATATATTTACATAGTTTCAGTCTGAAAATAGTACATAACAACATCGATATAACAAAAACAAGGTAAATAATGTATAGACTATATATACTCGTAGAAACACATGAGTTGTCGGGAAAACGCTTACACAAACACAATTCTGTTTGTTTGTTCGTGTTTTATTGCTTTCATTCTTCGTTTCTACGTGTGTACATTTAGACGCTTTTCACACTACAGAATTTATATTGTGGATCAGTATTTGACTGGTCGTAAGCTATCTGACAAATTATCTTACTATGAGGCTACTCAAGCATTATATCACTTGCATTTGTGTCATGATGTTCTAGCAAAGGTCTCATAACTATCAGTTTACGGACTAATGCATTGATGTATATGGTTGTTACGTTTAGAAATTGCTGTTTGCTATCTCGACAATGCTGGTAAACGCACCTACCTATTACTCATAAAAAAAGACATCCATGTTACATGTTGCTAGATAAGTTGTAAATTAAATATTTTGATTGTTATCTATTTATGTAGTTTGAGATTTTGGTTATTTATTTAAACAAGGCACGCGGACGAAGTTCAGTATTAGTTCATCAATTAAAAATATATTATATAGATTTTCTCAAATATGACAAATTTAATATGTACAAGTAATGAAATGAGAATCGAATTTTTTGAAAATTTCTTGGTTTAGGCATTGTATATTATTATATGTGCATCGTTCGTTAGCACTCAAAATACAAGATTCTGATTAGGTATGTTAGTTTTAGACTAGCTCAATCTGAGTGATTTGTCTATATGTTTTACGTTAAATATATAACTTGGTATATTTGCGTTAGACCCACTTCAATAATTAGTAATATTCTTAATAAATAAAAAAATAAATAAAAATAAATAAAATAATAATAATGCAGTGAAATAATATTATAAAGTGGCAAGCGTTTGATGTCATATGATATAAGTATCCGACTTTTGTTTATATCTCGCAGTGTGATCGGGACCCTCAGACTATTACGTATGTGTACGGCATGCTAAATGAATCAGATGAACAACAACAACAAAAAAAAGTAAAATAAAATGAAAGTAGAAAAGGCTTGCGATGAAAAATACAGACGAATACAATAGTAAAAGAAAAGCTTTCACTCGCATTATATACATATTATGTACATAACAAGTCACCTATGTATTACCTATGTATATAGGGAGGGTATGATTTATGTAAGTTTCTATGTAGGTACCTAGGTATGTTATCTGAAATGAGTTCATCTAGAAGTTTAAAAATATTAGATATTCGTTGTGAGCTTAATTTCGTTTTCAAAAAAATAATTCAACATTTACAAATAATATGAATTTGGCTATACATATACACGTGTTTAATCATTCACTTGCTCTAAACATTGCGCGTCAACCTTAATTTCACAAATCGTTCTTTCGTTGGAGCCATGGATCACCCAGCGAAGAATTGGTCTCTCACTCTTGTTCGTAAATTTTCGAGTGTTCTGTAAAAGGCAGGTGTTCGAAAAAACAAAGACATTTTACATCTTAAATTCAGCGATGTGGTTTGCCACCCATCCTATATGTTTTAATTTTTTATTGGCATAGAGAGGACGGCTTGCATGTTTATTACACGCAGCTGGTCTGCTAGCTTCCCCACTTATGGGATATGCCGTGATGGAGTAGTAGTAGTTATTTCGTTCTCCCTTTCAAACACCAGCACTTTCGTCTTTGAAACATTGACTTCTCCTTCATAAATATTAAAAGTAGAATCTAAAAATTCAATAAATCCAAAATAATTATATTCTTTTGAATTTACAAAATTGAGCCATGGGTTCAAATCTAATATTTATTTAAATTACGTGAAGAAATGTGTGACTAAATCATTTTAATTTATTTCTCATACCTATTGAATTTTTTTTTAAAAGTACCTATAGGTATATCTATATGTGGGACTTTTGGTATATGCCGTGATGGTATACTCAATACCGGCATCTTAATGCCCATTAGATACTGCACATTACAATGTGTTATTATTCATCATAAAAAAATATTTGCTCCACAAATCAGTTAATAATTTAAAATACATGCATTTGTACGAGGAAGATTAGAAAAATACAATTTATTTTTAACGAAAAAGTACCTACCTATGGAAATAAATGCATTTTTAGAATAATAAAATCCCCAAAGATATCAATAATTTTCTGAAATAATCAGAAACACTTTCGTTTGATATTGCCTATAATTTGGACAAAGGGATGATGAGTAGATAGACGAAATAGTATAATAATATGTATTTAAATTATGTATTCAATCAAACAGATCAATCAATGCCACCCCCCTTCCATAGATACTTCAAAATTTAATCAAGACATTTATTTAGCTCTGTCACTCCCACCCCTGCCTCTCGTCAATCCATCGACAAAGGCGTGTGAAGTTAGTGGGGGCTCAATTTAAATTCTGTTGTCTTTAAATCTCAATCTGTCTACATAACAACTTCTAACTTATTATTCGAATATATAGTTTACAAAGTTTATAATGAAATAGCAGTGGCGTAGGTACACAAGCTACAGTATTTTTTGATTCATTAGGGCCCAGAATAGTTTGTTGATTTTTTACGAGAGCTTAAAATAAGTAGAAGATAGGTGCGCATTTATTTTTCAAATATCATATTCGCTGAAAAAAATAGACCTATAGTCTTAGAAGTTTATAGTCGTTTTTGGTTTGAATTCTGCCATTGGATACAAACCTTCTTTCTTTATATTGTGTGAGAGTAAAGAAATAGGTACATTTTGTCTACAAGTATGTCCCAATTAGTATTTTTGTCGCATATTTTTTTTCTCTATCCCGTATGTACATCAATTTTTTGACGAATAGTTTTTAAGGTATTTTTATTTTCGATATCCAATTTGCATATCCTCTACAGCTTGGTAGGATAGATAGGTAGTTGCAAATACGAAAAACACTAGGAAATCAATATTTTCGCAATTAAAGTACTTCATAGTTCATGATGTAGATACGCCTCTGGTATTTGATTAAATATTACAAAAATCTACATAGAAAATGTGTATTATTAAATTATATCTCAATAGCGTATTGTAAACTTGTATTAAAAAAGTTAAGAGATCGAAAGTGAGTAGGATGAATAAATTTTTAGAAAATTTAATATACCTATACCTACAAAACACGTTTATATATTTTACGTGAACGAAGTAGTTCTATATATAAGTAATGTAGTATTATTATTTGAATTTATAGATACTTTTCAAAGGTAATTTCTCTATTCAGAAACAGTCTGCGTTGTAGAATTCGCTACATTATTGCAACACAATGCCATCTCAAGTTTTTCTGTTTTGAGAAAGCCAGTGACAATTTTATTCTTTACGTTTAATCAATCATGGATCAATATTATTATTTTCTATCTCTATGCACTACTACTACAGCAGACCAGAGGCCTGAGTCAATAACACATTTTCACGTTACGTTTTCGTTCCGTTAGCGTTCAAATGAAGACGATGTTGCGCCAAAGTGTTAATTTTCGTAACTATTGTGTATCTTAGCAACGAAATTGACACTACTTGGTTGCAACTTCGTCTGCACCCGAACGCTAACGGAGCGGGAACGTGACGCGAAAGTGTGTTGTTGACTGAGGCCTGAGTCAATACACTTTCGTCTCACGTTCCCGCTCCGTTAGCATTCGGGTGCAGACGATGGTGCGCCAAAGTGTTAATTTTCGTAACTATTGTGTATCTTAGCAACGAAATTGACACTTGCATGCAACATCGTCTGCACCCGAACGCTAGCGGAGCGGGAACGTGACGCGATAGTGTGTTGTTGACTCAGGCCTCAGCAGGGCTACTCTTGACACAATCTAAATACGATCTTAATCTAGTCTTGATCTTGATCATACGATGCACGAAGGGACTTTGGTCAAAAACACCACGCTACTGCTACCGCGCGATCGGTATGCGCGTATTTTTGCCCAATAGTCACTTTGCGCGTCGTATGATTAAGATCGTGTTTATATTTTGTTAAGAGTAACCCTGCAGCTGCATAATAAACATGCAAGCCATTTTTTCTGTGCCGATAAAAATTTAGACATTCACGATGGGTGGTAAACCTCATCGCTGAATTTGAGATGTAAAATATCTTTATTTTTTCCAACACCTGCCTTATACCTACAGAACACTCGAAAACTAACGGACGAGTGAGAGACCAATTCTTTGCTTATCTTTTTGTCCTTTTGTTTTAATAACTTATCTTTTTATCTTTAACATTATTATATTTTGCTTTGTGTATAATACGGTTTTTTTTATTTCTTCTTTATTTTTATATTTGTTTCTATATCATCAATGAGGAAAACAAATGTTTTATCATTTTTTGAAATTCATATTTACTAGTTCATTTTTGCACTTTTTTAGATCACTTTTGCTAGATGGCATTTGGCAGTAGGTAGGTATAATGTAAACATCAAATGCACAATTTGTCTCTTAAATGAGGCGAATCAAATGGTGTACATAACTCAAGATATGCACTTTTTGAGTTCTCATATTATGGCACTAATACAGCAAAGTTGGAACAGGTTCTCATTTTTCTTCAACAAAAGACGAAATACCTTTTTCACTGTTGCCATTTATTTAAATGAACGGCTCGAAATGACGAACGTTTTCTCTCTTTAATATAAAAGAAAATTCATTTTGGGTAAGGGCAACATTATTGGCACCCAATTATTTTTTACCCTCATGAAATCACGATGTTCAAGTAAAATATATGCAATTATTATTGTTCGTAATTGGTGATGTACTTACCTACTGTCTTTGTGTTTCGTATGTATTTTTTTTATTACTTTTTATGTATTAATTTATCGATGTACTTCTTGTCTAAACTTAATTTTGAAAAATCATATATATTTTTTATTTTATTGCTATGGAGGGAAATATTAGGGAGGTAAACTTCAACCATATATTTGTTCTGTTTACGTTTCATAGCATGTTTAAATATTTTAATAGTTATTTTACTATTGATTTTAATGTTTTATCACTGTCTAATATTTACCTATAGTTTTCTTTGAATGATCGATTTTGTGTATCGTGGGATTTCCCCAATATGTATAAAACTAAAAACAAGGTATCTACTATTATTGTTATCTAAAAAGCAGTAAAATTATTTGGCAACAAAGCTTGAATTTATTAAAAATAGATAGTAAGCTTAGACTTGAATTGTTAGAATATGAGCTTGCACAATATGTGTGGGTTTAGTTTAACTTGAACACCATATTATAGATGTTTACGTGTGAAGTTGATTATGAAGGTGTAAATAAGTCAGTTAGCGGTGCATGCACCCTTTTTGGCATAGTGTTGCCTAGAAGGTTTTATTAATGTTGGAAAATTTGTTGCAAAATTAAGAAAGGATTCTTGATCATTTAAGTCTTGCAAGAGAGACAAGTAGATAGATGGATAGTAGTTGAGTTAGAACATTTCTCCTGAAGCTGAATGTGGGAGTGATTGTTGAGTGGGACTTCTCCCATGCCCTGGGGGATTATAAAAACAAAACTTTTAGGCAGTTTTCCTTGATAGGAGCAATCTTGAGAAAATATGTTCTTTATTCTTCTTGTTCATTTTATAGTCACCAATTTTGGGAGCCGTAGTGTAATACTTACTATTTCTATACTGCTGTTGTAGGTGGAGTATGATAATACTAGGTAGACTAAAACATCTACAAGTCTTTTGAAATATTTTCCCAGGGTGTTGTCGTAAACCTTTTTATATGTATTATGTACATTACATTTTGTATAAGGCATAAACCTGAGCTGAGATTCAAATAACTTGATCAGAGGTAGATAGTTAGATACGTAGGTACACTTATTTATTTATGTTTTTTTCTATAAGTATTCCCTGTTTATTTGAAATCATCATCATCATCATCGCCCTCAACGCTCCTCTCGGGAGCACAGGGCAGAAACCAGCCTCCTCCTTTCAGAGCGTCTCTGTGCCAACTGCGTCACCTCTTTCCACGACATTCCCTGCGCTCTGATGTCGTTGTCATAGGAACGGTGTATTGTGAAAGAGGGACGCCCGGGCCGACGGAAGCCCTGCGGACGGAAGAACAGTGCTCTTTTTTGAAATATTTTGATTTAAAATATGAAATAATTACCTAGGTACTAAATCTTTTACATAATTACCTATAAGCTATACTCAAAATATTTTCGTGACATTTAAAAATACTTTGCTAAAATATTGTGTATTCACAAAATATGAATTAATTTGTAGAATGTTACAGATATCATAGTCAGATTTCTCACTAAAGATGTCCAGCAATCTCATTTAACTAGAAATTTAAGAAGGTTACCTTAGCTGGTAGGTACACATATTTTATTCTGAGAATTATCGAGAACTATTTTTGAATCTTCTGAAGTGGAATATATATAAATAGGTTTCAGCATTTTTGTGCATCTTCACAGCATCTTCCGAAATAAAACTGAGTGGTCAATAAACTGAATACCTACGGAAATGGAACTTGCTTTAAATTTTCTGTTCCATATGAATGTTAAAAAAATGATTAGGTATTTATTATTTGTAGGTACATACATCCACGGCGTGAGCCTTTTACATTTTATATAATACCAACATAAAAAATCTTAATTCTCATTCACAACACAGTTAGAGCAAGACGAGAACAACAATTGGCGAAGAACACAACACAATTAGGAATCAGGGGCCCTATTCTCCAATCTCGATTGATAAATGTCACCTGTGAGATACCTATGTCGATTGATTAACTCGCACGAAAAGTCGAATGGCAGTCTACGGCCCTATTCTTGACGCCACTCGAGATTTAAACGGTCGACATTCGATGGCGCTTTTATAATATGAGGAGACACAATCAATATCAAACTTTTCGTTATATTTTTATTTAAACTAAAATACTTTATAAATCCGGCATTACTTTATTTTATTTTTATACCGTATGGGAAATGTAAACAACCATTGAGTGACTCACGGCGGTCATTTTTATTAATTTTTGACATGTCGATTGGTGTGACATTCATCTCGAATGGTAAAACAATCTCGATTGCGACATCCATCAATCGAGATTGGAGAATAGGCCCCCAGATTTCAACATTTATGAACTTAGTCAAATCAAATCATTTAAAAAATTAGTCAAATCAAATCATGAAAAATGAAAAATTGGAGTGAGAGTAGACATAAAATGTCAACAAAATGTTTGGTAATAAGTATGTCAAGAAAAAATGTTCCCAATTAATTAATTAGTGAAATGTTTAGTATTCCTGCAGAAAGTATTTAAGCGCCAAAGAAACATTAAAACCACTGAGAATTAAGCAGGCTCTTGGATATTTAGAGTAGACAGAAGGGTAGTTAGGTAAGTAGAGAAGGAAAGATAGGAAGAAGCAATATAGAAACAACTACCATGTACCTTTTGTATAACTAAAAGATCTTCTACAGAACATTGAAGGTACTTCTTAGATGATATTCAGATGGTGGGATATCTATCGTAAATTCGTTGTATAAAAATATGAGATTTGACTGTAAATTTTTTTGGATATTTGTTCAAATGTGATATTGTCTGTCTTTGTTGTTACATTCATTTTAGTTTACTCATTTTGAGATATTATTGCGTTCAATCTGGACCATTCAGATGTTGGAATTATTTTAGAAATAAGAATAAATGCTAGGATTAATATTATTTTGTTCCTTGACAAATTTATCTAATATTGCTGTCTGTAGTTTAATGTAGTCACCATATAATATAACTTTTATGTAATCACCATCAACTTGTGCAATCTCAAAACTCCAGCGATTTTCCATTCTCGAGATGGCAATTTCTAATATGTACAGCTGTTTTATTATAAACATACCACCGTATTTCTTTCTTTCTTAGATAGGTCTTCTATAATATATCAATCTAAATCAACTTTAAGCTATGAAAAAATCCATTCATCTTTGGAGACATTTGATGCAATCTTGTCGATGCACTGTTTGAATGCAAAAAATACTGAGCTCCCTGATTAGTCAGATACATCTCCCATCGTTTGAATAATACCTAATGGTACAATATCCGCTACAAAAGGAGTAGAAAATACTCAAGAAGCGTGAGATTAAGGAATTACAAATTTTATTTTGGTTTTAACTGAAATTTTTGTGACCTTCTTCAGAATAAAAGAGAATCGTGAAATTTCCCTTTCAAAACTCCCTCTAACACAAAAGCTCTACGACTATACTATTACCTACATACTTTGTTTTTGAATAACTTTTTAACTTTACAACCTTCTATTATTTTACAACCAGCTCTTAATTTTCTTTCATAGAGCTGTGTTGATATACACGAACATAATATCTTATATAATACCTTTGCACAACATCTTACTCTGTACAGGTAAACTAACTCGTTATCCTATCACATACCTTCCAAAAAAGCACAAATATCTAGGAAAGAAACTAAAGTGTTCATATTTGAGCACAATGTATCTGTCCTTTGGCGGTAGAAATAGCTCCTTCACTCTCTAGAGTAGTCTAGAGTCTTGTCCGTTCTCTAATATTTATTAAACTCAACGACGACATTCATAATAATAATAACTAGACAACTTATTTATGATGCGCCGTTTTGTGGATAAACCATCGCAAGAGCCCATTCAAGAATCATAACACCTCCTGAACAATAGGGTTTTTAACCTCGTCTTGAACACCTCCACACTCTCATTTATAACAAAATAAAAACATGATTCAAAGTTTTATAAGTTTATTTTTATAGTGACCTAGGTTTCGACATGCGATGTCTCTTTCACACTAAAAATATCGCTAGTCGAAACCTAGGTCACAATAAAAACTAGGTAACTAATAAAACTTTGAAACATGTTTTTAATTTCTTATAAATGACGAAAGTCGTTTAGGTTTCGATTAGCGATAGTTTTAGTTTGAAAGAGACATCGCATATCGAAACCTAGGTTTCGACTAGCGATAGTTTTTGTTTGAAAGAGATCGCATGTCGAAACCTAAGTTTTGACTAGCGGTTGGTTTAGTTTTAAAAAGACATCGCATGTCAAAACCTAGGTCACTATAGTAAAGTAACAGGTAAAAATTTGAAACATATTTTTACTTTGTCATAAATAGATAGATATGGAGTTTTAGAAAATAAATACCAATAAAATAATCAACATTTATCTTCTTTCGACGCTACGTCTATCTTCTGTTCTGGCTTTTTTTATTAGACGCATCAGATTGGAGTTGTCGCTATGCAGAATTTGTCCCAAGTTAGTGCATTATAATGGAAAAAATTAAATTAACACTTAAAGATTTATATTGTATTTATCTCGATACGGGTGCAAACCCAGTGAGGTAGTATTAAAATGTATTAATGAATATAAATTGTGAAAATGCTATATTTTGTGTTGTATAATATTTTTGGAATAATTTTTTTTATTATTATTATTATTATAAGGAAAAAATAAACATTTAAATTCAAATATTTTTTATGTATGGATAAATAAACATTTTACAATAATAATCATTTCTTTATAAATACACAATAAAAACGTAATTGATTCTCTCAAATTTGAGCAGAGCTCGTGCTTTGAGTGTATTTTATATCAAAATAAAAACACATTTATACTATACATTTTCAATACGAAAAACTTAGCTCAGACTTTGGAAAACTACCTTATATTATCATTATCGGTAGGTATAGATATAAAATAATTTTATTAGAATCACGTTTTTAATTTGATACAAACTAAATTTGATACATTATTCTTGTAGGAGTATGAAACAATATACGAAGTAATATTTTCAAATTTTATTTTATATCAACATTTTATATGGAACACTTTAAAAAGTGCACGTTTATAATAATGTTTTCATATGCATACATTAAATTTGTATGCACAATTTGATAACCAACTTTCTTAGTTTAATATTTTTTACGAATTACTTGCACCTTGAAATAAACTTTTACGATATACTAATACTAAACTGTTAAATTTATTTATTTAAAATAAATGTACAATTCAGATGAGGTATCGATATATTTTCATGGAAACAATTGGCGAACTTATTGCCTCATGACAATGTCTTCCAGCTAACCAAAATAAAATAAAGTCGGATTCAATTATCAAGTTTATAATACTTATACTTTATTTGCCTAATTATAACATTTAGATATATCATTTTTGTACCCACCTACGTCTGGGTTACAATCTATTATTATTTTGGATAATTTACTAATCTTTTTCAATCGTATTACCAGCAGTTTATATTATTCACCCGAACACAGTCTCCTCCCAGTTAGAACATAATTTCATATTGTAATTTGTAATCGCGTTGAAATTGTTAATATATTTTTAGACGCACATGGTTTTGTCGGGCGTTACCCAAAATGAACCCTCAACCTTCCAGCAAAATTAGTTTACAAACTTGTGGATAAATAAAGAGTTCTCATACTCCTAAAACATCTTCAAAAGTGGTTATTTAAACAATATATTTTTTACTGTAAAATATATAATCTAGATACTTGATATAATAAGCCCAAACCATATTACATATTTGATATAATAAGGGCAAACCATATTACATATTTGATATAATAAGGGCAAACCATATTACATATTTGATATAATAAGGGCAAACCATATTTCTATGTTCATATTGCATCCACAAAGTTCAAAGATTTCTTTATGCTTGATACTAAATAGCACATTATTCTCGGTAGCACTCTCAGAGCTATCGCCAAAATCAGAAAATATAAAATTTTCAGATTAAGTAACGAACGTAAGGAGTCGATTTTATTTTCCTCCACTGTGAGAAACTATTGAATATTTTTACATACATAAGTTTATTAGAAAATGTTGTATGAAATTTTATATCAGTATATTTTCGATATTCTATTATTATTGTAAGTGACTGACCGCGGGTTATTCCTAATTGAATTAGATATATCGAGTTTATTTTCTTTTATTAAAGGTCATACCATGGTCAACCACTTCGGAATATTATATCAATATTTATTTATTTATTTATCCTTACACTAGTTAGGTATATAATTTCTTTATGATTATAAAACGCTAGTCTTTTCATGGTTTCCAACTCTTTCCTGTGAGTGTCCTGTGAAAGGTGATTATTCATGAAGCCTCGCATGTAAAGTCTATTTGTTTTAAGATAGGTATATCTGATTACTGTTATAAACCCAAATACAATCTTATACACCTTTCACAGTAAGCTAAAAACTTGTGTCGTGAAAGCGGAGTTTGCCGGCACCTGGGATCGAACCCCGGACCCCTTGTTCACAAGGCCGACACTCTACCTCAAGGCTACCGACGAATTCAATATCTATCTATATTGCCAACACTGGCATAGTTGTATTAGAATAGAGAGAGTCCAAATATTAAAAAAAAAAAATCTTCACCTAAACGGATAAATAGGAGTTCTTGGACTCCTGAAATATCCGAGAAATAAAGATATTTCAACAAATCTATCTATATCATCTTGAATTTTGCAACGAGATTTATCATTCTATTTAATAATTCCAAATCTCTCATCCAAAGTAATTATTTAATTCTTACACAAAAAAATGTATATCAAGGCGTCTATACCTACCTACAAGAAATTCACATATACCTACTAGTGTGTGTACATTGACAAGTCAACAACAATTAGATATAAATACAAGCAAACTCATAACATTTCTCTCATAATACCTACATATTGACATTTGCACTTATACTTAGTTTATTTGCTTTATTCGTCTGTTTGTCGGGGAAGCAAACACAGAAAGGTGATTGGACATAGAGCGTTATGGCTCATTGGAAATATGTAGGAACGAGTAAAATAGATACCTACATTATGTATCTAATAAGTCCATAGACTGTCCACTTTGATAAAGTAGAGACTGTAATGGGAGACAGCTGTTGCTAGACCATTTTGTATGAACAAATGACATGCTCGATATAACAATACATTCTAATCTAATATCGTGTACACTTCTATTATGCCCTGTTATTATAGTTCAATTCGATTAATCAATCAATATCGCTCACTGTCTATTAAAATTGAGTTGATGAGCGAGTGATGAGAATATATTACTGAATAGGAATAAGTAAAATAATTAAAACCATAGCGCTAAAGACTAAACCATCATCACAGCGTATTCATGTAACATGCAAGATGTCCTCTTCGTGTCAACAATAAATTAAGACATTCAGGACGGGTGGCAAACGTCATCGATGAATCACTTTAGACTTTTTCTCCTGTACTCACATTTAAATGATAACAAATTAAACTATGCGATGAAAATCGAAAGAGGTTTTAGTTTAGGGCGTTTAGGTGATGTCGATTATGACCGACAAAAAAACGTATTAAAGGTTACCCGGTTCAATCAGCCATCGAGTCTTTTGTCGTTCAACTAATATCGACCCATTTGAGTACACTACAAATAAAATGGAGAATAATACATTCCTAGATATTATGTATGTACTAACAAGTCAACATTTTGTTTGTAAAAGTTCCTATTACAAGACACGTGACCTATCAAACAAGACAATTATCTGATCGACTGTCGGAAATAAAACAATATAAATACAAACGTATCATATCAATAAATATAGTTATAGTTCCTACATTGTTGGATTTATTATTCGAAGGTGTATACAATGTTGTATTGGACTATTTTGAATTATTTGCTTTTCAATATTATTTGATCAATATGTCAAACAATGATAAGTTGATTGTAAAACTGTGTATAAATTATTATGCCTAGTGGGTTAGCCTACTTTTGTTAGCACCAATGATAGTTGCAACAACATTATTTTCAAAATAGAGCTAAAATTAGAATATTTCATGAGAAGATATTTAGATATGTAGGATTAAGTTTTTTTAATGTTTTTAGTTACCACTAGAATCACCAGGGTTACTCTTGACAAAACTAAACACGATCTTAATCTAGTCTTGATCTTGATCATACGACGCACGAAGGGATTATGGTAAAAAAACACCGCGCTACCGTTAACGCGCGATCGGTTTGCGTGTATTTTTGGCCAATAGTCACTTCGTGCATCGTATGATCAAGATCAAGACTAGATTAAGATCGTGTTTAGTTTTGTCAAGAGTAGCCCTGCTGATTTGACTTCTACCGACATTTTAAATCCAATAGAGAAAGAAATTAGAACCATAATTCATTATATGTGAAATTTGGCTGGTCAGAAGTCCTACGATATTCCACGACTACCTATTACACCATCAGGCATAACCCATAAGTCAAGTAGTCATCAAATCAGCTGCATGTAATAAATATGCAAGCTGTCCTACCCGTGTCAACAAAAAATTTAAGACATTCAAAATGGATGGTAAAAACGGCGCATCTTAAAAAAATTGTCTAGTTATTATTATTATCGAATTTCATCGTTGAATTTAAGATGTAAAATGTCTTATTTTTTCGAACACCTACCATTTACAAGACACTCGAAAAATTATGGTAAAATGTGTTAGACCAATTTTTTGACGGGTGTTTCATGGAACATATTATTTATAATATTCTCAGCGCTTCAATCGGGAGATCCCGAGTTTAAATAGGCCAACATGGACATTTATGCCTATTCATGTGTCTTACACATACCTACCTATAGGTAGATATTCATATTTAAAAAAAAATGTTCCTCCTTATATGGCCGCAAAACAAAATTTGTAATTCTATTCATAGCACAACTCTTCACCAATAATAATAGACAAACCTAATATATACTTTGATATAATGTTAGGTATACTTTATCACCACTAATGTTCCTCCTAGGCGCCTCCCGATGACATCATCACACTATTATATAGTATTATTTCAGAGCATTATTATACATAATACATAATAATTATTATTGTCTCGAGTCATTACCCCAATCATCGCGTTCATTAGGCACCGAGGCAGACATTAGTCTAGAGATGAAACGGGTAACCTGTCTATCCCGCTTAGCAACCGAATACCGAATAGTAATTTACTTACCTATATATACTTACACCTTATACCACGTGGAGTCTTCGGTAAAGAATAGGTCTTTAACTATTTTCTGCATATTTTCGTAAAACCTAACGTACCTATGAGACAATGAACATGTACAATTCTGCAATGAGGCAAGCCACCCATCTCAAATGTCTTCTTCTGGAAAATGTCATGATGGTATGAATCGAATTACCGATTGAAAATTATCAGTGTTGCAAGGAGGCATGGAATGAAGAATATTTGGCATTTTGCTGAGGATTAAAAAACCGACCAGCCACCAAAAAATTACTAAACTGAAGTGGAGTTGGGCTAGTTACGTAGCCAAGATGAATAACTCTAAATGGATGATGAAGATTTTGGAATGACACCTATTTATGGGAAAAAGCACTGTCAACCGCAGATAAGGTGGTTTGATTTTTGATAGATATTATTTTCATAATTTTACCGAATTTGTATTCGGTCAAACTTTTATTCGTTACATAACTAGACTTTACTTACTTTATAGGTAGATGGATACATAGGTATATAAAAGCGACTTATAGGGTACTGGCTACTTGCTACAGATGGAAAAAAATATTTAGTAGGTATATTGTGTTAACTACACTTGTCATTAGTTTGGACACAGTAATATAAAGCGCTGGTAAAATAATAATATGTATGTAGTCACAAAAGGAGGCACGAATAAATTATAATACATGGCACACCAGTAACAGAACTAGATTTTTTTACCTATAAATCCCAAAAGTAACATTTGTTAGTACAGCTGATCCTAATAAAACAGTAGATACTAGGTGTAACAACAGTTAACATGTTGATGTTTTGTGTTACTATTTTTGTCGTTTTTTATTCTATAGTATAATTTATTGCATTAAATTATTTTTAATAAATAAACAGTTAGTAGATATACTATTCTTCTTCTTCGTCGCTCTCAACGCTCCTCTCGAGAACACAGGGCAGAAACCAGCCTCCTTCATTCAGAGCGTCTCTGTGCCAATTACGTCACCTCTTTCCACGACATTCCCTGCACTCTGATGTCGTTGTAGATATATTATTTGGTGTCCTTATAAAAATCTACTTTATTTGGGTAAAACTTGTGTAGGTGTAAGACGGCTTTTTCTTTTTCTTTTATTAAAGAAATAGGAAATAGTTTTATCTTTTGTGAGTATTTATTTGTTTGACTAAATAAATGAACGCATTTTTTATTTTAAAACACGTTTATTTATTCGGTACTATAGCGTAAATCTAAAATTGGTACATATGTCGTTTCAGCATTAAATTTAATTTCACAAACGACATACATAACTGAATTAGAACAAATTGAATAATACACAATGTATGTATACACAATGCCTATGTAAAGGTTTAGGAAATGCAATGTTCATGAAAAGTAACTACGTCACTGGTTTATTTACTACACGACAGAGTTAAATATCCATTTCTTGGTACATTTAACTTAATTCGCACAATGTGCCTACATATATTTACTTCTGTACCTATGATGAATTCCATGTTCATAGACAATGCCCACAGTTCATGATCGTGTGATGTTAATGAAATTAAAGAATGTTCAATATGTTCATACTTACTTTTTCCAAAATCACGGCTTGTATGTAGCGAAATGTTTAGCAATGTTTCATTATGTAATGCTTTGTACAGTTGGGGAAAAATACCGATACAGTTGAAAATCAAAATACGTAATATTTTAAGGCAATAACGAAAGGAGTTGTTTTTTTTTCACTGTGACGTGAGAAAATAAATCGTTCCGTGGAACACGTGGTATAAATTGACCTCCCACTCTTTACCGTTAGTTTTGGTGTGTTCTGTAAAAGGTGGGTGATCGAAAAAATAAAGACATTTTACATTTTAAATTCAGCAATGATGTTTATCCACCAATTCTGAATGTCATTTTTTTTGTTGGCACGGAGAAAACAACTTGCATGTTTATTACTTACCAGTTGGCAACCCCACTTATAGGCCGTGATGGTATAGACCAGTGGTCGGCAAAGTGCGACTCCGGAGCCGCATGCGGCTCTTTTGCCCCGTAAGTGCGGCTCTGAAAGCCTAGCCTAGAGTCAAATTCGTAGAGAACAAACAATTAAAAAACGTGAAATTAGAAAATAAGTTCTAAAATTATAATAATTGTTTACTAAATTAATAAACAGATTTGGCTCTCAATTTTTTTTTGATATGTGTAATGTACATATTTTTGGCTCTTTGGCGAATAAGTTTGCCGATCACTGGTATAGAATATAGATAGACAAATAATTATTTTTCGATTAGTTGTACAAATGCTTAGTGTGGGAGCCGAGAAGATGGAGTAGTTTTGTAAAGAAAATTGAGAATCCTTGTGGAAGACATTGGGAGATGACAGGAATAAAAAGTCTCATATTGAAGACGATAGAAAGAAGATAGAAGTGTTCGAAGAACTCCTATTCTAAATTCTTTATTGTACAAAAACACTAGATACATTATTATAGATCTAACATATTGTGATTGTTAATAAATGGTTTGAATCAAAGATTATAATAAGTTAATTGAATGAAATTGCTATCACTGTAAATTATAAATCACGTTTATTAAAACTAAATTTGTGTCGTTTATTTTATTGCAATTTATTTATGAGTTAGATAATATGCTACACAGCAAACTTCTTTTGCTATAGTTTTGAATTTACCGGAAAATATTTAGATGCTTACCTATTTATAATAACTTTCAAAGGGCTAGGGAACTTATAGAAGGTAAACTTTTATCACAAACAACATTTCAAATTAGATGATTTCTCACACAATAATACATAAACTGGTACATACATTCCAATTATAATGATAGTCATTAAATTAAACAAAATATGGGTAAATTTTCAGGAATTTGTATACTTGAAATATGAAATATTTCGATTGTAATATTTACGTACCTATAAAGCATTTCATAACTTTAATAATTTTGTTGAACATGAAAAAAATTGAATAATTCAAAAAATCTATAATAGGTATCGTAATTATTTTAATATTTGACATCTGTGTCATATGCCTATAATATGTATGTTCCTATTAAAACAACAAAAAACAATAAATAAAATATTAATACAATAATTATTGTAATTATTTCTTCTAACTTCCAAAATAATATTATATTCCTTACGTTTCTTGTTGTTTATTTATGTATTATTAATAATGTTTGTTAGTACGTTTGTTTGTCTCTTTGTAATAATCATAATAATATATTGTAATATTATATTTGTTTCGTACTCTGTCATAATATATCGTTACTGTATTCTCTCACTAAGGACCCCATGTGTTTCTATTTGGATTTAATTAAACTTGGGGTAGTTAGTTATTATATTAATTTTATTAAGTATTGTTATTATTCCCAAATTGAGGAAGTTGGAAAACTTTGGATAAGACTTTACCTTATATTTTGTTCATCTTGTAGACCGGATTCGGATTTTGGGCAATTTTTTAAACTAAAGACCGATGTCGAAGTCTTGCTTTTAACAATTGAAAATGCATACGTATTTATTAATATGATGAAATTGTCCATTCGTATTTATAATATTGCAATATCTTCCACAAGTGGGGTAACCAGCAGGCAAGCTTTATGCAAAAATATGAAAGCTTTTGTCTCCAAAATATGAAACTATTAAGACATTCAAGATGGGTGTCATCATCATCGCTAAATTTAAGATGTAAAATGACTTTTCTTAATAAACGTACCATTCAGTTTATGCTCTTCTTGTCTATTAATACAGTTTATTCTAAATAATTTAGAAAATAGCCGTTAATTTTTAAGTAAATGAAAATCGTTTCTCCGGGTAAATTATTTTCGGACTTAGTCAGCATTCTAAAAGCCGAAAACTTTTTCGGGCTTTGCTTGCAGCATATTCTTATGGAAGATATTGTTTCATCCTCAAGACTTCTTCTTATAGTTAAGACTTTAATGAGAAAACAGATGATATTGCGAGGATTGTCTTTATTATTAAATCTTTCTTTTATACTTCACTTATTCAATCTTTTCATAATACTAACTAGTCTACTCACTCTTCTGCCTTAATGTACCAACTGATTTACAAAGTTTTGTCTTATTAAAACTAAATAGAAATAAAAAAAACTTAGTATTTCTTACGTAATATGGAGCGTGATATTCAAAAATGTATCAAACCGTTTAATCGTAAAACAAAAATAATGAATTAGTAATGTCAGACCTACTTTTAACAGAATTGATATTTTTACATAAAAAAAGTAAATGAAAATTAACATAATCTCCATTTTTACAACACTGTTGTATTGACTCAATGTCAAAAATAGATTGTCTCAGTTTGAGGTTAGTGTTGCTTAAAACTTAGTACATAACTTGTTATTTTTTTTGTTCTGTGGTAGATAGGAATATTTAAATTAGATAATTAATGTTAATTTATACTTGCTGTTGTCGCAAAATAGTTTTAAATTCAGGAGACTTGTATCTGCTCTACATTCCCGAGAGGAACGTCGAGTTAACAAAATATGATCAAAGAACCTTATTAATGACACAGTGAGAATGTTTTGTATGCTTATTAAAGTGACTCGATGATACAAAATAGGTAAATGTTTGTTATCCTCTATTAATTTTTAAATTAATTTTAATTAAAATTAAAAATTAAAAATTAAAAAAAAAAAAAAAAAAAAAAAATTAAAAAATAAAAAAAAAAAAAAAAATTAAAAAAAAAAATTAAAATTAATAATAAAAAAAGTCGGCCGGTGTGGCGCGGAGGTAACGCTCTTGCCTTTGAGTCACGAGGTCCCGGGTTCGATTCCCGGCCAGGGCAAAGTGAAGAATAACCTTTTTCAAATTGTCCTGGGTCTGGGTGTTGCATGTATATGTGTTTAGTGCATTGTATATGTGTGTATCGTCGCGTTAGTACCCATAATACAAGATTCATCTTAGTTTGGGACTAGCTCGATCTGTGTGAATTGTCTATGTATGTTAAAAAAAAAAAAAAAATTTAGGATAGATAGATGTGTATATATCCACGGAAAAATTAATAATTATATTTAATCTTAATTATAAAAATGTATCTGTTAAAAAATTACACTATATGCGGGTTGCTTAATTAATGGGACATGACAATATAAAAAAAAATATTTTTATTAAATTTAATTTAAACTATAACGACTGAATTATTTTATCCCAGTTTTTAAGTATGAATAAAAATTCGAAATTGTATTTCAAATATTGAAAATTATTCGAAATTGTATTTCACACGACGTGCAAAAACGCAGAAGCCTGATTCGAACCGTTGCATTCGAATTTCAAAGTTATCATAACTACCGAATGAATTACCATTAGAATGCAGTTCAATTTCCCAAATGTCATTTTATTTAATTTAATTTATTTTCATTAAATATGTATCATAATTATTATTTAATGTACAGTGTTAATATTATAAAATAATTATAAACGTGACTGTGAAATTCTTCGTCTGATTTCATAATTTGCACTTTACATTAATTCGCCATATCAAAAATCATAACTTTTAATAAATGTCACACTGTATAAAATGTTTTGTATGTCATTAACTTATAGTGATGTATAAGCCTATCTATGTAAGCATCATCATCATCTGTAGGTATTTGGATTTTATAGAACTTTTCTAGCTTAAATGTCACGCAGGCAGAAAAATGTCAGACATAGTAAAACCTATCACTCATCGATGTCATACATTATTTATAATTTTCTCTTTTGCTTTCATTAAAATCAATCAAATTGTGAAAGGTAGATATATATAATTTAATTAAAAAAGAGGAAACAAATAATATAGTTTAACTAGAATTTTCTTACACACAAATATTAAAAATGTTTGGTACGCATGTAGACTTGATTAAATATTTAATTTTCAAAAAAATTATTTTCTTCAATTTATTACTGGTTTTACATGGTAGATATTAAATAAGTTTTAATTATTTAGGTACACCCAGACACATCGATGATCATCGATTTTAGAGAATATCACATCGATGTTATACAAAATTGACATCACTAGATTTCTTACAATGTATATTATATACATGGCTCCACCCTACTAAATTATTAATATGAAAATTATTTTAATATTTTAGTATGTACGAAATTATTTCACTAAACGCACACGATGATATTCATGATGATAATGATGTTTGACAATTATTATTTATATGATAATTACATAGACAACGATGTAGAGGAAGAATTTCGTGATAGACGAGTAAGCATGTAAATAAGTACCTACCTATTATATAATTTAGTACATAAGAATATTTAGCATTATTTTTGAAGTTGGAATGGATGGAGAATATTGAAAGTAAATTTTAGTAATTTGTAATAGAATTTTGTAAAAATAAAAATTAAAGACAGTCAATCGAGGTAATTGCGTCTTTGCATGAAGCTTAAGAAATTTTTTAATCAATATGTGACCCGAAATTTTAATGTAAAAATTAGTTAACAACCAACTAAATAGATCTCTTTCCTTTTGTTAATGATTATATTTTTTAATATCCTTTTGTAAGATAATAAGCTTTCGAAAACCGGTTTATAAACTAATGAAGTCACCAGTAAAATGCTAAATATTTTGATAAAATTATGATTTTAATTAACTTCTATCAAGAACCTCGAACGATTAAAAAAACTTATTATTCTCTACTATGTACCAATAGATACAATATCGCGTTCCCATTCAATTGTTAAGTGAAACTAATATGTAAACTATGAAAAAAAAATAGTGGCATGTATTGTATATAACAATAACGTTTTGTATTGCCAAGACTTTTAATACATTCTAAAATATAAATTTACAGTTGTTCACATTTTAAAAACCCTTCAAAAACGTTACTTACTTCATTCTTTAAACATGTCGGCAAAATTACATGATATAATATCTACCTATATACTAACTTTACATGAACATAAACATAGGTATATAACACTCAAGTGTCTAATGTACTTAAATAAATTATAATTTACGGTAAATAGGATTCTAGAGGCGAATAAATTTAATTAAAATCGTGGCTGCCAGAACAATAGGTACATAATAATATAAACAAATACTCGGTAAGTAAATTATATACATACCTATTTAACAATGATTATTTATTCATACATATATCTTCTGAGTGAAATGTTTTGATACAATTATAATATTTGACGCATGCTTGAATTTAGATATGATAACATTATTAATTAATGACCCTGATAATATTATAAAAGATTTAATTTTTATTTAATGTGCTTGACTATTAAGTAGGTAGCTGCTAGCTTTAAACTTGACAGTAGTTGCCATACACATTAATTAATTCAAAGCTTCACGGCATCTCTCACAATTTGGTTATCTTATGGACTGACTACGTGTTACAAAACATGAAAATGTCATCTTCATTTGAATAAAAATTACAATATTTTTTTATATTTACTACTACTTCTACTATCCATCACGACATATCCCAAAATTAGGGTAACCAGCAGATAAGCCGCATGCGATTAACATGCAAGCTGTTTTCTTTGTGACAATAAAAATTAAGACATTCAGGACGGGTGGCAAACTTCATCGTTGAATTTAAGATGTGGAATGTCTTTCTTTTTTCGAACACCTGCCTTTGCAGTACAATCAAAAACTTATGCAAAAGAGTGGGACACCAATTATTTGCCGAGTACGGATTAATTTTACAAATATCTGACCCTATAATAATCGGAAGCCTCAAACACTTTAACCATGTTATTTAATAGTAGGTATGAGGGTGTTTGGGGTTTATTTGTCTTCATTTCGGACAAAATACCTTCTTATATTTATTTACTCTCATCACAAAACAAACGTAGATTTGCTGGTACGGCGGTGCGTACCAAATAACAATAGTAAAAACCTTACAATAACTAAGTTTACCAACCAATGTAGGTGAGGGCAAATACATTGATATGCCAATTTATTTTTATAGTTTATACATATTTATTAGTATATTATTCTTATTATATTTTATATATTATTATTATGGTTGTGTTAATGGCCTATTCGTGTCGTTATCGCCGCCAAAAACAATCAATTTGCAGAAGAAATAGGTAGGTATAATAAAAACAATATATTATACCTTTCTTTCCACACAATCATAATATTGATTTATTGTTCCATGAGGAATTCAACTTACTTAACTGTAGGGACCAAATCATAATACTTCTCTACCTAATAAGTACAAGTCTCTTACATTCGGTGTTTTAGGATATCGATTTGAATTCAGCCTACATTTATATATTTATCATTGTGACGCTTTTTGCGTGGTAGACAGGAATTCACTCTCTTTTTTCCTAGCACAATTTCTTCTCTTCCATTTCTCATAACTTAACTACTACGCTTCTACTATACCTACGATATCTTACAAGTAATAACATGCATATTGTCCTTTTTGTGTCAGTAAAAAATAAGGTATTCAAGATGTGTGGCATCCCTCATCGCTGAATTGTAGATGATAACTATTGTCTTATACGTAAGGAGACCTATTCTTTACCGGGGACTCCTCGGGGTATTGTAATTGGAATAGGTACCTACTTATTGTTGTAATTGTAGTAAGTACAATTATTTAGGTACTAACTGTATATCTGTACGTGAGAGCCATTTTGTCAAAAATGCACTTGGGTCCTAATGGCTCTCAGGTACCTACAGTATTATTTCTTAGTTTATAGCATGGGTGACCAACCTTTTCAGCAGCCGGGTTAAATTTCAGAATGAGATTTCCTACCGGGCCGCACAACAATCTACTCCATACATGGAACATATTTTGATCATTTTACTTCGCCTCAAAATTCTACACCCCCCGACGCCAAATTTTCAAAATGGAATAGGGATTTAAAATGTTTTTGTTTCGGTTTTCTTTAAGAATATTTTCTCAAAATACCTTTTTCAAAAAAATAACGGGTTCTTGTACCGACTATTACTAAAACAGTGTGCATATGCTTCGCGGGCCGCATGTAGACACCCAACGGGTTGGCCACCCTTGGTTTATAGGAACATATTAAATAGAAAAGAGGGACGATGACGTACTTTTTTGTGTTATAATTTAGATTTTTATTTCTTTTATTAATTCACCAATATTCATCACTTACTTAAATTAAAAAGTTTATAGGTACCTACCTAATATCGAAATAATAAAATAGGTGCGTACATAAAAATGGTCATTTATTAATATATACCTATAAATAAATATTGTATGTATAGCTATTATCTATAATTATGAGACAATACCTCCAATAAAATATAGTAGGGGGCATTTGATGAGATTATTTTCACTTCTAATAATCGAATAAATTACATACCGACTTATTATACCTTATTATGAGAAAATATTATTTATATTGCACTCTTAATGATGATATGACATACGCCTATTGTTTATCGTAGAATAGTGTTTCTCAAATTGTGACACGTGTATGCATGGTGGTATAATTCATCACAGGTTCTCAAAATAGTTCAAATATTATATTACTCTTAGTCCCAGCAAATGTTACCTGATCGAATTATTTTCATTTCTTCCTTCTTCTTCTTCCTGGGCCATGTCAGGTCCCCCCGAGGTTGGCGATCACTCCGGCGAAAACCTCCCTGTCCTATGCTGCTGTAAACAGGTCATCCACCATCCTCATTCCGACCCATTCTCTAATGTTGCGCAGCCAGGACATCTGCTTTCTGCCAACTCCCCGTCTTCCCTCTATCTCTATCTTTCATTTACGAACGGAAAAAATATCCAATTGCATTTATTTACCTAATATGAAAATTGATAAAATATTTGAGAAAAACCCTTAACTACTGTGTGTCCATTAAAGACGTGATAGATAGTAGAAACCAGTAACAAAAACATTTAAAAAATATACAACCTTGATGGCCTGGACGGCAAAAAGTATTAGAGGCCACTGCATATAAAAAAAATATAGCAGATTAACAGTGCCCTAGGAGGCCATTATGAAATAGTTCATTGAATAGTATGAAGGTGTCCATTATCTGAAGAGGACAAAACGTATTAATAATAGTTGCACCCTTATTGGGGAAAATAATAATAATTCACAAGGCCCCACCCCAATCACAAGCGGCATAGGATGTTTTCTGTTATATTTATTTAGTCAGCGGCGACCATCATTCATCGCAGGGGGTTGGAATAGAATCAATCTACCTTCCTACACATGTTATTATAATAATAATAATAATTCCAGTCGGTCGGCCATATTTAGATAGTACTTTATAAAATTATTCTTAGGGTTGGTTGACGGTGAGTGGGGTGTATATTAGGGTTAAATGATTTTTTTGTAAGCAGGTGCCTAAGGGTAAATATAGAGAAATTCATTTCCATATTGTTACGAGTGTTCATTACACATAGGTACCTAGTTAGTCGGAAGACAACCTCACAATATGTGAGAAATGCCGTGGTGGTACAAATGTACCTATTGTATTGAATTAAATTTATCAATGTTGAAAAATATGTTTCTTATCTTTTGCAAAATGTTGTAGATGATAAACGATTACTGTAGAGTTCCCAGAATGGAACCGGCTCCCACTCTTTTCAGTTAGTTTTAGGAACAGAATTTCAATTCGACAATGTGACATACTGTCTATCATGAATATTTTATTTTATGTATGAAGGAGAAGACGGCCTGTACGGTTATTTCGTTTGTGCAAGATATCGCGATATTACCTTTAGAAAGGTCACTGATTATTGGTAAAAAAAATGGACAAAAACTCTGCAGAATTTAGTCTTTGACATAGGTAATTTTCAATAATTAAAATATAATAATTAACAATCCAACGATTGACAATATTATACTTCATAAAGAGATTGCATTGTATTCAAATGCGGGTATTTTGATTTAAATACATAAGCGATATTTAAAATTAACTGCATTTTAATTCCATTTTTAAACTGGGAGGTCCTAGAATTACTAGACTAAAAGTCATTAAATTATTTTAAATAATACGCTATAGGTACTAGGTATATTATTATATTATTATAACAAACACTATAGTTTTCATGTCGGTTACTTTTGCTATAGTCGTTAATGTTTAATAGTATGTACTCGAGATATAAAATAATATTTAATAGTCGAAAGATGTGATTTTATTATGCAAAAACTGTCATTTATTTGACATTTATTGTTTGTAACCTGTCAACGTTTATTTTATTATCATTCAAGCCTTGTAATGGTTGTTATTAGTAGTAAAGTTATTCAAGTACTTTTATATTTAAGTACCTACCGTTCATTTCTAGAAGTTCCTACTAATTTTACTTCTGTTAATATAAGAGCTTCTTCATTTCACAAATTTCTTATGAATTTTACTCTTTTTGTTATTAGAGTATCTGAATCGATATAAACCGTAATTTTTTATATAGAATTAAAATAGATTTAAAATAAAACACTGTAGGTATTGTATTACTTTCACTATGAACAATATTTGACTCAAGAGTTTCTAATAAAAACTCACTGATGATGGGTATCTAGCCGAAAAGCTTCTGAGACAAATTTGTTCATAGTGAAAGTAATACAGTGTTTTATTTGAATTCTTTCAAAATGAACTTTCACAAAGTTATTTCAAGTACTATAGACTCATCGTAATTCTTTCAATTATTTATAAGATGTATGTGATATTTTCTAAATCTGTTATGTAGTAATTTATGCTTATCGTTGATCTTTCTGGTCAAGATTATTTTTACAGTAAAACTTATCAACCAATTTTTGGTGAGCAATATTTGAAAAATATTTAAAAAAAAAATACCTACTTATTGCATACCTACCTACAAAAAATTAGGGTCTTTTTAGCGAAATATTTGTATTTATTTTATTTTTGATCAATGCATCAAACAGACAGCTAATATTTATGCTAAAATTTTTTTTTTTATTCAAGTAGGTACCTTCTCCAATTCCTTTATCTTACAAGTTAATAGAAATCAATTCATACCTATTCTAATAAAGTAGAAATGCAGAAATTAAAGTATAAACCTACTAAGGTACTTGAATTTCTATTTTTTGCAATAAAAGTTGCACAGTATTATGAGTTGTTGATCAAAGAATCTTTTATTAGGTACTTCATATTATTATATACAGTGGCGTTTGTTTCATCTCGATTGACCAATTTAAGGAATAACGGAGTGTTACAATTATTATTGTTACGCCAGTCATAAAACGGTCGTAAAACTTTGTTAGGTACATACCTACTTCAAATAACTATCGTAAAAACCACTTCAACATTAGGTGGATGTATACATTTAGATTATTTTATATAGATATTTCAATCACACGATTTTGGAGAAATAAAATTAATAACGGAAAAAAAACTATTAGAACCATTATAAATTTGTAGCTAAAAATAAGCATTGAATTGGGACTGGAAACTCGATATTTTTTCTGCTGACTATAACGCAACTCGCAGTGAATGTGATAGGGTTTGTTACCATAGGGTTAATTTCCAATGTGAAACGAAAAGTAAATAAGTATGTAAATTATTATTTTCCATTTGATGTAGAATATACCCAGGTCTTCTTTTATCATCATCATTACCATCAATGGCTTGACAGCCTGCCTTGGGTAATGTTAATCCATCCCTCCCTTCCACCTTAGAATACAGTCCTGTTATTAATACCCAAGATCCCTTTATATCATTTGTCACTCACCTAGCCACTTGATGTGTTTTGATCTATCGCCACTAAATGCAATTATCATAGATTTTTATGAAAGAATAGTTTTTTTTGGTGGTTGTGGTTAAGTACACATTCTTACAACATGCGTGTGAAAACTGTAGACACATATTTTCTGCAATACTTTCTTCTCTGTCGTTCCCTCGATGCTGAGGATCGTTAGTGTCATTGGTGTACCTAGTTATAATCAAAATGTTTTCAGTGACCCCGAACCACAGCCCTTTGCAACACCTCATACGAGGTCCCTCCTATTTTCTCCTTCACCTGGTGACTCCAAATTTTTCTGCAATGTGATATAAGCCAAAAATGTGTCATTTAGATATCTATTTGAGACTGTTTGAACTATTGTCAAAAGGATTATTGAAGGCTGGTTATTACGAAGGTGCTTAGTGCCTGGAGCATAAAACCAAGAAAAAGTGAAAAGAAGTAAGAAGAACAGCAGAGCAATGTAGCAATAAAGTGATTGGATCTGTTGGACGAAGTTTGAAGTACACTATCTTGTTCAATCACATTGCAGCTTTGTTGGCCTTTATGCTTAACACCATATGGGAGTAAAAACTCATTTTTGAAATTTTTGATACTTAGCACCTTTGTAATAGCCAGCCTTTAATTTTTTTAAATATTATTTGTAATCTTAACATTATTTCCGCACCCTTCGTGGAGTTTAGGAATAAACCCTTGTGTTTTATTTGTCCCAATTTGAATAATTTCACATAATTGGGTCCACACAAACAATATACCTATAAGCATTCCTCTAGAAATTGTCGGAATGAGGTATTTTTTAAATTATTTTCAGGAAATGTGCTTAATTCAAATGAATTATTAAAACAAAGTTGGTACTTATTGTGAGAATTTCTTTATTTCATTCAGCTGGTGGAATTTAATTCACATATCGCGTGAAAGAAGTTTATTTTATTTTAACACTTCATTTTTTTGTTATAATTATATTGGGGGCAATAATTATTATTTATACCTACCTATTTCTTTATTTTTACAGTATTTTGTAAAAAAGTATTTATTAACTCTAAAGTTTGTACATTCACAGAGTGAAAATTCATTATGATGATATTATACTTTAAATAACACACAGTTTACTTTTCACTAAGATTTATTCTAACCTCGAGCGAGTTCTCTTGAAAATGTCAATTCATTAACATTGACGAAAGCGCTCGAGGTTAGAATAAATCTTAGGGAAAAATAAACTGTGTGTTATTTAAAGTATAATATCATCAGAAGTATTTATATTTATTTTATATTATAATAATATTATCTACAATATTGTTGTATTCTTTGTGTTTATATGTATATGATGTGCCTGTTGGTGTTTGATTGTTTTCAATAAATAAAAAAATAAATAAAAAAAAAATATTTAATAATGACTACTAAAAAGAACGATATTTTTTTCGGAAATGAAAACCATTATTTTCATTAACTTATTCAGGTAGAAAAAACTTGATTATGACGTCAATTGAGTTTTCAGTTTTGTCTAATTTATGTCATACATACATACATACCATCACGCCGCTTCCCTCGCGGGGTAGGCAGAAAGGATCGAGCGCCACTTCCTTCTATCCTTGCATACATCTTTCGCTTCCGTCACTGTCATACAATTCCTCATGCATGCTCTCCTGTTCAATGTGCTCAACACGTGACCGTCCTGTAGGATTTGATTTAAATGATCTTGCCATTTAATCCTCGGACGTCCGCGTCTCCGAGCACCATTCCTCTCAGCCAAATATATCTTCTTAGTCATTCTGTCCTCATTCATTCTTTCCACGTGCCCAAACCATCTTAACTTATTTACATTCATCTTTGTTATTACACCAACTTTCATTCCACATTCCTTTCGTATATCACTGTTACGCACACGATCTCTCAGACTCTTGCCACACATCCTTCTCAACGATCACATTTCCACTGCATTTATGCCACTTTCATCCTTTTTTAACCATGTCCACGTCTCACTTGCATATATAAGTGTTGGCACTAAGATAGCAGAGTGCACCAACCTTTTAGCTGTGGTGGATATGTTTCTATTTGCAATTATTGGTCGGATTGCACCATTTACCTTATTGCCAGCAACTTTTCTCCTTTCAATATCGCTTTCACACTTCCCATCTCTCGTGAACAAACTACCTAAGTACACACATTCGTCAACTTGCTCTAACACTTCGTTGTCAATCATTACCTGGCATACTGTTCTCTCACTTCCTCTTTCAAACACCATGATTTTTGTCTTTTTTGCATTCATTCTCAATCCATTAATCGCACAATTTTCATACACACACGTCATCATTCGCTGTAGATCACTTTCACTTTCAGCCATCAATACCAAATCATCGGCAAACATTAACGCTCTTACATTCATCCCATTCATATCAACACCTACATTCAGTTCTTTCAATGGACGAATACAATGATCAATGTATAGGTTAAAAAGCCATGGCGACATCACGCACCCTTGTTTTACTCCTTTTGTCAATGTGAACCATTCCGACAGGTTATTGTTCACTCTAACACACGCAGAACTTCCTGTATATAGGGACGCAATGGCGCGAATTAGCCGACTACCCACCCCACACATTGAAAGTACTTGCCACATTTTCTCACGATCTACTCTATCATAAGCCTTTTCTAGATCAACAAACGCGCAGAAAAGCTTCTGGTGTTTCTCCAGGAGCTTCTCTGTCACCATTCGCAAGGAGAAGATCTGGTCCACACACCCTCTACCACTCTGAAAGGCACCTTGCACATCCCATACATTCTTCTCAGTCACTTTTCGAACTCTTTCAATCAATATTCTTGCATACAGTTTCCCCACCGAGCTCAGCAGACTAATAGCCCGATAACTCCCGCATTCTAGTCTTGACCCCTTTCCTTTGTATAGAGGGCATATCACAGCTTTTCGCCAGTCTTCTGGCGTGCAACCTTCCCTCCAACACTGGTTAAAGAGTGCATGACACCATTCGAGAGTCCTCAGCCCACTCAGACTGATGAATTCCGTAGAGATCATATCATACCCAACCGCTTTGCCATTCTTCGCCTTCTTCAATGCATTCTTAACCTCATCCATAGTTATTTCTTCATCCCTTGCTTCATTCTCATTTTCCCTTTCACTATTCTGGCTTGGATATTCGCCTCCACTTTCAAACAGCTCCTCTAATTTATGTAACTTATTATATTCGGTACAAGTGTGCCTCACAATTCTTTGTAGGTAAATACATAGGTGGCCCACCCTTTTCTCTAAATTTTCGAGTGTTCTGTGAAAGACAAATATCTCTATTTGTCATCTTCAATTCAACTTTAATGAGGTGTGGCATTCATCTTGAACATTTTATTTTTAATAACATGTACCTAGGTATCTTCACTAAGTTCGTTAGCTATTCCACTATTGGCACATATCGTGGTAGTATTCATTGATTAATGCATGATTCAAGAGTTTTTGTGTTAACACTGTGTAAATCCATTTTTAATTTTATTAAATGAAATATAAAAATATATTATTGAGCACTGTTAAATCTCCACTTTGTTAGGTTAGATACCGAACGTTTCAGTTTCCCTGAAGATGCCTACAAGTATAGGCGAAAACGTTCGGTATCTAACCTAACAAAGTGGAGATTAAACAGTGCTCAATAATATATTTTTGTATTCATTGATAGATAATTATAATTATTGACAAGATTTTTTTGTAAACTTCAGACTAATCAAATACTAAAGTACCTAATCGTTTAAATGTTAATTGAAATTGTGTTAAAATACTTTATAATGAGGAAAAACCTAAAATATATCTATTGTTTTCCCTATCCACGTTTTTTCCTAGAATTTTAATTAGCAACTACCTAAATTATTACAATGAAGCCTTTAACTATAATTAATTTCAACTTTTGTAGTATAATTGTTGAGATTTGTAGAGCAAAGTCACGCACT
Organism: Athripsodes cinereus; assembly: GCA_947579605.1. Taxonomy (NCBI): domain Eukaryota; kingdom Metazoa; phylum Arthropoda; class Insecta; order Trichoptera; family Leptoceridae; genus Athripsodes; species Athripsodes cinereus. The sequence goes on along the minus strand of OX388317.1, from coordinate 6,582,121 downwards.
CTCCTACATTGAGCAATGGGATAGGAAATAATAGGTGAGTTAAAAAATCTCTTTTTTTTAAAGTAATAATAATAATATGTTGATTTATTCAATTTACTACTATACTATATCATCACGGCATATCTCACAAGTGGGGTAACCAGCAGATCAGCTGCAAGATGAAAGACCTCATCATTGAATGTAAGGTATAAAATGTCTTTATTTTTTCGAACACCTACCTTTTAAATGACACTAGAACACGAGTACGAAATACACAGAAAATATTGGGACATCAATTTTTTGCCGGGTGTTCCACGGAACAATTTACGCAGTTTTATTATCTTATTTTTTTTTTTTTGCTATTGTCCCTGTTTTGTTTCTGTTTTATACCTATATCGCCAAATATGAATAATACCTACAGATCAAAAAAGCCCTATAATACTAGCACACATAATTAAAATTTCTATATTACCTAATGGTTTCGATATTAAATAATAATAATGAATTTCATAATTCACTCCATTTTTGGTGGTTTACCTACCATTAAAAACTTCTAAAATATTCTTTATTGTTTAAAAAAATACATGAACGATTGGTGAGTTCATTGCATAGTGTCAATTTCGTCCAGCTAACCAAAGTAAAATTTCAGAACATAAATCATGGTATCATAACAAAACATGCAGGTATAGGCAATTCACATAGCTCAAACTTATCCCAACTAAAATATGACATATATTTCATTTAGCCCTGGCCAGAAATCGAACCCGGGACCTCATGACTCAAAGGTAAGAGCGTTACGTCCACGTCACACCAGCCATCAAATGAATGATAGATTCTTGCTACTTATTTTAAATATTTCAAAAACTTATTTGTATAAGCACTTATGTACTGTTTTTGAATAGAAAAAAAACGTAAAATATTCATCTTACTCACAATTATACAAAATGTTTTATTCGTAAACAAAAGTACCGCAATTATATTATTCGTGAATACATTACCTAAATGACTCACAAACTCTGTATCAAAGAAAACCTTTTTTATATATCTGAAAAAAAAATCATTGTTAAAACGTTTAAAGGGCGTCGTTTACATAAAAACTGGTAACCCGTTATGTCCTGTAACTAAGAAGTAATACCATAAACATTGGTTACGCAAATGTCTTTTGTTTGAGACGTCATGCTTTTTTTATTTAGTTCGAATACCGTCATGAAAAAATATGAGAAATATTGTATGCAAGAATGCGTTGAAAAAAATATTGTTTTTAGCCTTGAAGCGAGGTTTTAATGCATGGAAACATATTATTTATTATTAGTATGGAGTGATCGAATTATTCTCATTTTTATTTGAAATACACATTGTTCCGAAACAAATGAGTAATGTTCCACGAACAATAGCTGTATGAAAAAACTGTAGTTTTGACGATAATGTTTCTTACAGTTCCTATCGATATTCATTTGTTTTTTTTGTTCGATGTCAAAGAATACATCTTTAACTCTATTTTGACATTTTGAGTGTAGACTAGAAAGACCAACTTTTTTTTTTCATTTTACAGGACGCAGAAATTTATTGTAGCAACACATAATAGGCCGTTAGTATAAATCAATATATAAACCAGTAATGTGGTGTTCTCACTTTGGCGAATATCGCCAGATCCCAAAATATCGCCAGCCATTTGAACCGTGTGAACAAAATGACAGCTAGTCTGAACCGATATCGTCTCGAGTTGACCACCTTCCAACATTTTCGGCCGATTGAACGATTCGCGCATGCGCAGATGTGCGCGGCGTTCGTATCTAAGGTAAACACTTTATAACCTATAAATTTTATAATGTTTCCCGCTTCGTGACAGCTGTTATCTTTGTTGTTGGTTTGTGGCGTTTGTTTCCTTAATTAAAAAGCGCCTTATAACCTCTACTATAACATTTTCGACTAAAAATAAACACTTCGCGATCTCCATCTCGACGCCATTTTGAAAACAGTGTCAAAATTAAAGCGCATCTGACAGATCGTTTCTATATCGGTGGACTGTGTGAACAGGTGTGACGATCAATGGATGTCCGGCAAATTTTGTTTTTTCGCCTGGCGTTATATTTTGAATTTCGCCTGGCGATATTCGCCAAATGTGAACACCCCATAAGGTCCTATGGATTGCCAAAGCATTTATTCATCTAGTCTTCAATGGTGCAAGGAATATGGTTGTAAGTAATTAGGTAAATTGGAACAAGTGCTATTTCTGCTTTAAATTGTTGATCAAGAAAGAGACGTCTTTTGACTAATCGGGTCATTATTAAAAAAAGTCGAAAGATGTCTCTCTAGTGATCAATAACGTTTTTGAGAATAAACGTTTACGCTTTATTTTTAGAAAAGCATTTTTTCCTCGCATTTTGGTCAAAATTATACTATCTAGTTAATATTAATGTCTTTGGTACAAACATATTCTTAAATATAAATTCTAAATTTAAAAATGTTCTACAAGTATTCAAATTATATCCAGTGGTATATTGTATCGAAAGTACCTACCTACCTACATTTCATAAAATCAGGTACTGTGTATTTTTTGCGCGGTTTGTTTATTCAAGTTAATTAACCGGAACAAAATGGGTGGTCGGGTTCTCGAGGAGGAAAAGAAACGAGAAATAAATAATGGGTAATTATCGTGGATTTCCTTTTACAGCTGCGCCTTTTTTAAAATTCTCTGCCTTCACAAAATTAGCGTTAAATTTCTTCTTATAAATCCACGGGTAGGTAAGTACGTATGTAAAATTATTGTTCAGTCAATGTTTTTTTTATTTGTAGGTGCCTACAGAGTATTAGCAACCACATTCAGCTGTATGTTAAATAACAGCATACGGAGAAGAAAATAAACAAGTAACTATTATTTATACTGGGTGCAGCCCACCTGTAAGTAAAATAATTATTTTAGTTTTCAATGTAAACAGCAATCAACTAATACTTACATATTTTACATCAAATATGTAATAAGTATTTGAAAATAATAGCCCATGTTTTTTAAAAAAATCGGATAAACAAATCGTAATAAAAACAAAACAAGGAAAATCATCTATAATAATGCAGTTTACCAATCGACCAACGGTTCTTGTTAAAATTTGCAAAAAATCACATTTTTTTTTTTAATTTGTGCCATCTAACTTTAAAACTTTTGTTTTACTTGATAAAAAAATAATCCGAAATACATTCTTATCTATAGTGAATACTTGTCAATTACATAGTAAAAAATTCCATATCACAATCGATAAGTATTCATCTAAGAGAAGCCTAAGAACGTGGGCCTACGGACTTTCGTAAGTTTAGACAGCTACTGCTACCACTATTGCCACAAATATTGCGTATTTTTTTGTACTGTTTGTTATCAAAAAAGTATACCAAAAAGAATTGAATTTATCAACAAGATATAAATGTATGAAACATTAAGCATGAATTACAGTAGGTACCTTTACTTTTAATTGCTGATATTAAAGTTAGGTACTTCCTATATCTCTTTATATTATCCATTGTTCTTCCAGAATCAACATACACTTGCACTTCAATAATGCATATATTATGAGTATTGGAACAGATACTACCAGCAGAAACAGTTATGGATATTATCCTATTATACGATCCATTGTTCTCCCATCTCTGTATATATCGGCAGATATATAATTACAGTATTATATTATTATGGAACATACCTATACCCATTATTTGTAAAAGAGGTCGTCCTTCAACGTGCAGAGATTCTTAGTATAACGGCATAACAGGAATATTACATACCTATTATTTTCCAACCTATAATATTATTATTATGTAGAACAAACAATAAATTGTTCATGTACATACCTAGCTGACTTTTAGTGATTAAAAATACACATCGATTCTCAAATTCTTTTTTTTTTCGATAGCTGAACAGCTCTAGTAGAGCTTTAGAATCCTAAATAAACGATTTTTCAGGCCTTTTGACGTTTTGCGTTTTAACAATAATGTATACATCTCTCTCATTATCTTTTATTGGCTCCTTCAGATGTGGGTTTTGCCAGTCAGAACCTACAAAGAAAAGATTCTATTTAGAACAAAAAAATAAACATGTGCTTAGTTTTATTAAATGGACTAGAAAGAGCATTAGGAGTTGGAACACGTTTTTGTATCTTGCTCATGGAAATACAAAATGTCTTTGATTGATTGCCAGTTATCTTCAGCAGCTCTTCCAGATCCCAGTTAATATTATCCAAGAGTTTTCATCTAAATGTATTTTGTTGATCTTTCATATTATGTGGGTAAATTGTACCACTCTTAAAGATCTAACTTCACTGTAATCAAGGTTGATCTGTCATGAATTTAGCATTGACAATTTCATTCCATCGTTTGAATAGTTTCAACGATGAATTTTGGAGATATACTTAATATATTTACAAATTGTCATCGATTTAAATTAATAGAAAACCTAAAAATGAAGGTTAGTTCACATGAAAGACAGCCAGCAACAGAAATAATCGATGTATCCCTTCAATTCATCGCCGAGACGTATCAATCTCTAAAAAGGGATAGATATGCAATATGCATGCATACCGAATAACTTAATTTATGTCTTTCTTGAGCAACATATCATTCCAGTTCTGTACACTTGATTCATTTCAAATATTGTAAGGCCTACTTTTACAGACAGGTTCTATTGTACATGGAAAATAATAATAATTACCAATAAGTAATGCATGTCTATAATGATGTATGTCTGTACCGTTTATTATTTACACAAAACAACTAGATAATTATAAAAAGATGAAGATGAAGTGCAAGTGCACTGAAATCGCGATAGCGTAATTTAAATTAATGTAACAAATAAACATAGTGATTCAAGTTTTAAATATTTTATTTGAAAATGAAGTATAAGGTCTATCAATATTTATATTTTCCTAGATTGGTACTTAACTAAGGTACTTGGATACTTACCTACATGTATTTTGAAGTACTTATTTTCTTACCTATCTGTGTGTTGGCAATAGGCAGAACCAAACAAATATGTTTCTGACGTTTGTATTAACCTAAATAAAATAAATAATCGAATGTACATAAAGTTTAAATTCAATGTATTCCATTTCAGCCATCCAATTCTAAAATAAAACGATTGCATTCTAAATTTAAATAACATTCTGTGTTCCGTTTTTGTTGCTACAATTCAATTATATTTTGATACATTTTATTAATAATATCGTTTTTATGACACTATTAATAGTATAAAATACGATAAGAAAATAATGCAATATTCTATTAAAAACATCGCACAACTACGATAAAGAATCAATCAAATTCAAAGTTAGATTCGTTCTAAACGCGTTCTTTGTCACATTGAAAAGTGTTCGATTTTTAAATATTGTGTAATAATGATTATTATCCTAAATAATTTTCAAAAAGTGTTCCATTTTAATATTGTGCAAAATTTTAGATGAATGTAATTTTTTTTATAATAATTTGTAAGTTGAAATTTATTAATTTAATATAGATTAATTTAATATAATTTAATATAGATTGAGTTCGTCCGTAGCCTGGAAGTAGAGTCTCGGCCTTCAGAACAAGGGGTCCGTGGTTCAATCCCAGGTGCCGGCAAACTCCCCTCTCACGGCACAAGCTTTCAGCTTAGTGTGAAAGGTGTATAAGGTTGTATTTGGGTTTATAACAAACCCAGATATATCTTTTCTTTTTTAAATAAATAAAAATATGAATGATGGTGAGACGGAATGTCTTAACTCCTATTGGCATAGAGAGGACAGTTGCATAATTATTAGGTGCTGTCTACCCCACTTGTGGGATACACCATGATTTAAAGATAAATAAAATATAGTGCATATGTCTGTTGGTACATACAAATATAAACTTGCTTAAAATTTGTACTCTGTCTCCTTATTTCTTTTGGAATGATTTTATCAGCTATAACAGTGTTGTTTTTATATGCGTTTGGATATTTACAACGTACTATTTACGTTTTTGTTGTCGCAACATGCTTTTCGTGTGATACGCTATGTCATTTTTCTTTCTTTTTTCGTTTCATATCAGACAAAGTACGCAGTATCTTATTCACAATAAAATGAAGCTATGATTCTGTACAAAGTTGACAAAACGAAATAAGAAAATAATATATACTTACTGTAGAAAGAGAGTGAAATGTATTTATTCTATATGCCATCGTGTACAGGTTTTTACGTGCATAGTCACCCATCTTGTTTTACTCAATCTGTATTATTTTTATATCATGCTTTTTATTTTCTATTTACAGATAAGAAAAACAAAACCTTGCTTTGTATTTTTACAAAATACATCATCAGTCTTACATTTCACCTTATGGCAATCACAGCCTTTGACAGAAAATAATACCTAAATAAATAAAAATAAGTTTGAAATCATTAGCTGACTGTTCGTCACAAATATTTTCTTACAAAGTATGACAGAATCATCCACAAATAAATGTATTTCTCATATAAGTGTTTATGAAAAAAGCAAATTTACCGCAATTAAGATACTATTAACGTTGCTTTTTTGCTCAAATTAATTGTGGTATATTTTGTATTTCTAACAACAAAAAAGTAGGTATAACATAGGTATTCCAATACAATTAGTTATGTGACTACCTATTTGAATGTTTGAAAAATAGAATCAGGTCGATTATTCTAAATTTGAAATGAAAAATTAATTTAAAAATGACAGTTGCTTATAAATAATCCGCGAAGTAACAGGAGAGCATATTATAAAAGAAGTATTATTATTGTTATTGCAGAATGCACTTTGATGACGTCATTATCGGTACATTATCTACCCAAAATGGGCTGAGCCATCATCAACGGAATAATAACACGGTAAGTACATGCTATTATTTTTTTCCAATCAAAATTCTTTAATTCAACACGTTATTTATAACTTTGTATCATCACATCCTTTTTTGATAAATACGGCAATTCTATAGGTCAATTTATTTTGATGTATCTAAATAAAAACAGGTTTTTACTGAGTGCCATTTTCATACATATATAATATACAAATATGTACTAACAAAAAACATGTTATTGAAGGCTACGCTCACATGTATTTGTGTGGTGGCATTTATGTGTCTCACCAATACACACGAACGTGGTTGTTAAAAGCTTTGTCAACTCCCCGATAGACAGCGCTTTGACATACGTGGTTTGCACCAAGGGTGATTTTATTATTCACGCTTGAATTTTGGCGTATAATAATAATTTCGTAAGAATATTGGCAATGTATTATTTAATGTGACACCTTGCGATAATTTTTAAAAGCAATTTCGATTCGAATGAAACTTGCATCGAAGATCATAATATAATATTCATGTTATTTGCAAGTAAATTATATCATTAAGAAAAATATGGTTTTAAATTATGTTATATTCCCACCTATTGAATGGGAAGTGTTTTTTTAAATCACATGTTAAAAACATAATTGGCTATTTTTTTGCAGTAATGCTACTTAAGTACTTAAAACGGAGAATTACCATAATATGTTATTTTTAAGTAGGTACTGTGCCAATAATTTTAATTAGAAGTTATGAAAACGGTGTACTGTGAAAGAGGGTACTCCCGTTTGGGTAAATTTACTTTATAAATACACACATATTTAGATCTCATCACGCCACTTCCCTTGTGGGGGCAGGCAAAGAGAATCCAGTGACACTTTTTCAAAATTCGTTATTCCGTGATTTTTACTATTCATTCCTGTGCATGATTTTTTAAAATAAAAATATAAATTTTAGTTTATTTTTTCAAACAAATGCGTGTCTGTAAATAATTAAAAAAAAAAACTAAAGTCCATTATGAAATTCGTCCTGTCCCCAAATTTAACAGAAATTTTCCGAATACACCCGATTTCAGAATTTCTAGATAAACCACCATCAATAATATCACGGAAAAATAAACTCTAATAACGCGACGCGCAGTATAATAAAGATACATTTTCCTATACTTTACAACATCAACAGCTGATTAACGAATTGTAATTTACTCGGTAAATGTGTCTTTTCACGAACAGTCATTTATATACGTACATATTATTTTATATATCCTATAGCCTGAAATATTATTATTGCTGTGAAGGGATTTTGGAACTAATTGTCACTAATTAATGTGATAAGATATTAAAGCGTATAATGGTAAATCAATATCGTTGACTTTTCCTTGTGAGGTTTGTCAATAAATTGAAATATATATTTTGTATTCGACTTTGTTCTTTCTTTGTAGGTAGGTATTAACATTTTTTTTTGTTTGGTTGGGAACCTTATTTTACCTTTGAAGTTTCGTACCAATAAAGTACCTATTGAGAAGTTTCATTACATTTTTTTTTTAAATATCTTGGTTTTTCTTATAAACCCAAATACAACCTTATACACCTTTCACAGTAAACTAAAATATTGTGTCGTGAAAGGGGAGTTTGTTAGCATCTGGGATCGAACCACGAACCTCATGTAGGTACACAAGGCCGAGACTCTATCTCCAGGCTACCGACAAACTTTGTTATTCTACTTCATAACGGCAAATTCCACAAGTTGGGTAGGTAGTTAGAAAATTAATTGCATATTTTAAACGACATGCGGGGTGATATCTAAGTACCAATAACAAAACCCAGATATATCTTTAAAAAAAAAAGTACCTATTGAGAAAAATATGACTATCGATGAATTGAAAATGTTCATTGTTTTATTTAATTTCTCTACAGATTAATCTGACTTTAATATAAACCCAAAAACACCCCCAGACACCCTCGCAGTAAGCAATGTGTTTGCGTGGTGAAGGTTGAGTAAGTCAGCAGCGGATGTAGTCGTAACCCGGAATCTCAATATTGAAAGTCAGAGAATCTACCATCAGGCTACAAATCACCTGTTTTTGTGTTGTTTCTATGAATATCTGGTATCTGCCTTTTACATAACACTCCATACAGGCATCTACATTATTAAATCTATTTATTTTACTCAGTACCTAGGTACATCAGCAGGCAGGTACATAATTCCGTGAACACTTAACAAGAACGAATTATCATTTGTATGTTAATTGATTTTAAAGCAACTTATGTACCAGTATTGAACCTATAAATTGACCACCAAGTAACTATGCACAATCATTAATACCTATAAGCAATAATTATGTACCTATCCATTAATACCAGGTACATGGGTTCTTATAATTATCGGCATAATGGGTACTATGTAATCTACATACTAATTGATGCTACTCCGTATATACCTAGGTATCGATTTGTGCCTACTACCTACAAGTAGGTAAGAATTATTAATGCCACTAATGGTTGATTCCGATATATGTACATAATGTTATGCTACTCTCTGTAGGTAGGTATACATACAATTGTAGTTGTCATGTAATGTAATCAGTTTTATGATAAGTTACACGCATGAAACTCGTTGTTTGTTTGAGAAGAACAAGACATTGTCAGTGGGAGTATGGTTATTTGTATCGGCCTTCTGGCAATGAACTATAAAGTTAGTGAGTCGTACCTACATAATATAAATCTCTTGAGATATTCTTTCCACGTGAACTCAGATCATTAGATCACAGACTTTTAGTAACTGGGAGTAGTGCTATAATATACCCTTACTGTGTTTTTTTTTCACATAGTTTCATTTGAGAGTGATTCGCTATAGACAAATTATTTTCATTCATTCATACCATCACGGTATGTTCCACAACTAACGGACTAAATGTGACACTAAAAATTAAGATACTTTAGGATGGGTGGCATACCTCATCGCTAGACTGAAGGTATTAAAATATTTTATAAAGGCTATTCCACAAATTCTTGTTTTTACATGACACTCAAAAACTTATAGAAAATCTTGAGAAACACATTCTTTGCCAGGGGCTCCATGGGATGATAAATTATTTGATGCTATGTATATAATTACGTATTCCTAAATCTTTAGAAATAGGTTACCAGGTATACAAGCTAAAAAATATAATTTTCAGTGTCTATCTATTTGCTTTATCAGGCTGCATCCCTTTTGAGATAGGCAGGAACTACAAAACAAATTACTACAATATAAAAATAAAATTTCATTGCATTGACCTATCTTACTAGAATAAACATTACCCCCTTGTAATGTTGTGTTTACACTAGACATAAATCTTCACAGTATATAATTATTTTATTGGATGAGAATAAACAGACTACAAAAGTATTGTATCCTCTATAGCTACTATTAATAGTATCGACTCACCAAATAATGTTTATATCCTGTTTAGTTGCCTTACTCTAAGTATTGGTAGGTACCTACCTACTTATACATATGTTATGTTTTGTACGAGTGTGGTTTGTATCCGACGGCAGTTCACATTACATATTATGTTTCTGTACCAATCACACTGATTGGTCCATTTCACAGATAGAATCTATCTATTTTCTATCACAGTATGTTCCAGAATAGGGGATGATCTAGTTATTCAGAAAAGATTAGATTAAAAGTAAAAAGGTTCAACAAATTAGAATCCACGATTGACTCGTTGACAGCAGGAGGTATTGTTTCTGTAGAGTTGTTGATAATTATAATATTGTATTGTATTGTCTAATGCGTTTAGCATTATAAACAGTCCAGCAATTAGCCGTCAAGCTGGAAATGTTATACCTACTTAATATTGAAATGAAATTTTGTGTCGACCGGTGTGACACAGATGTAACGTTATTGTCTTTGAGTCACGAGGTCCCTGTTCGATTCCTGGCCAGGACATAATGAAGAATGACCTTTTTCCAATAGTTTTCGATCTGCGGGTGTGTAATTAGTGTATTGTTTATATTTTTTGTACCTATATCCTCGCGTTAGTACCTAACCTACCCATAATACAAAATCCACATCTTAATTTGGAACTAACTCAGTCTCTGTGAATTGTCTATGCATAAAATGTTATCGTATGTTAGTTGAACAATATACTACTACTACTACTATACCATCACGGCATATCCCACAAGTGGGGTAGCCAGCAGATCAGCTGCATGTAAGAAACATGCAAACTGTCCTCTTCATGCCAATATAAAATCAAGAACAATAATTATGATAAGACGTTATGGCATGTTAATCTTAATAAGGTATTAAGTGCCAATTTTACATATTAATAGATTTATTCAAGGTAGGTATTTTGTTGAATTTTATCCTCAATACCTACAAAGTACAACCGCTGAATTATTTATTTATTTAAACTTGAATTAATAATCAATATTCTATGGATTCCAATTTAAAAACTTGCCAATATATCTACCTAACTCTGTGCTATATAAATACAAGGTACCTACCTATAAAATGTTTTACCCAATAAACCATTTGTACTTACCTATTAAACCAATGCTTTCATTAATATTCGATAGATGGATCGGCAGTCCTAGCAAGCAAATTGTTCATTTTTATTATGATAACACTAACGCCTCCAATAAAGTAGGTACCTACCTACTCGTGATAAATACATACATAACTCAGTGAGCATTACATGTAACAACTTTCATACAACGAATATTAAAGTAACTAATTTCAATTGTTTTCGTTTATCTCTCTTTTGTTTTACTTCATTTTAGTACATACCTACTCATGTTTTATAGTTCCTTTATATGAATTTACATGTATAGCCAAACGATCATGTTTGAAAAGTAATTATGTTCTTCGTGTTTTATAGCTTTAATGTACCTACATATTTACATAAAAAAAAAACAAAAGGCAATTTGTAATACTTGTGAAGCAAATCGAGATACAAATCGTAGGTAGGTACTTTTGTACATTGTAAACTCACCTCAACAATGCGAAAAAAAATCAACGAGTAAGTAGATAGTAGGTAGGCATAGGAGTCTATGTAATGTTTTTAAAATTAACATTCTTCAGAAAGTGGTAAATTAAAACTTATGTTGGTAATAAGTATATTTTATGATGTGTAGATTTAAAATGATCGTCTTCGTAACTCTGGGGTTAGACAAGTCTGAGAAAGTTTGTGATTAATAAGTACCTACGTAGTACTTACCAATCTTCTTAAGCAATATAAAGATTATTTCATAAAATCCTATAAATTTCTCATTTCATTGAAAAAGTTGATAAATAATTATAATATCTGTCGGCCGGTGTGGCGCGGAGGTAATGCTCTTGCCTTTGAGTCACGAGATCCCGGGTTCGATTCCCGGCCAGGGCAAAGTGAAGAATGACCTTTTTCAAATTGTCGTGGGTCTGGGTGTTACATGTATATGTGTGTAGTGCATTGTATATGTGTGTATCGTCGCGTTAGTACCCATAATACAAGATTCATCTTAGTTTGGGACTAGCTCGATCTGTGTGAATTGTCTATGTATGTTATGTTATGTTATCTACTTCATAATATGAGTGTAAAAATGCTCCAATACTTATTGTTGTAGCAATAAAGATGTAATTGGTAGAATATTTTTTTACAAATATACCGTTATTCGGTGCATTGATTCAATTACTGTATATCTCGAAGTAAAAAAAAAAACAATAACTGTTGTGTTTTGGTGTTAACACTGAAAATTTATTATAAATTTTTAAAATAAATAAATTATAAAAACACTTTTATTTTCACTAAGTATAATTTTTTTTAAAAGCCTCAGATGCTTTCGTCTACAACGGTTCTCTTAAAAAATTCTATAAAAGTAGACAAAAACGTTTCAGGCGATTAAAAAAATTATAGTGAAAATAAAACAGTGTTTTTATAAAAAAAATTAAATAAAAAAAAACAATGTTGTTTCTACTTTTATTTTTTATGAGAGAGACGTTTTTCATTTTCCAAGGACAGTCAATCACAAAAATCAATAATTGACAATATCCTTGGAAGACGAAAGATGTCTTTCTCAATAAAAAATCAATATTGCAAGAAACTGTGTCTATTGATTCTATTGCAAGAATAGAATAGAATAGACACAAAAAAAATAAAAGATATACAACTTCATTTTTTAGATGTTCATAAAATCAAATTGTGTGATGTCAATATATTTTTGGCTTTTAGTTTAATATAGAATTATAATAAATTTCTTTTTTTTAATAATGTTAGTTGAAGAAAAAAATCGTTTTAGAAATTTATGATAGTAAATATTTCAATTTCTATATTGTTTAATCATGGAAAATACTTTACAATATGTAGGACTTAGGTACTAGACAAAAGTTTTATCTATTCTTATATTTTTATATTTACGTGTGTGATAGGTAGGTATCTACCCAACACCTAGGTATATTAAAACGAGTGTGTGGAATGTTTCTACAACTTGTGTTATTTAACAGTTCTTGTAATGAAACACCACTGTCTTGTATCATACAATTTCTTGTTAGAAAACTTTGTTCGTAACTTCATTCAGTGGTTGCAAACATTTTGTATAATGGTTCATAAATAATTGATTGATTCTCTATTTATCCATTTATACTATAACGGTATAAATCTGGTGATAATTTTAGTTATTTTATTTATGTGATAGGCTATGAGAAACATTTTGTTTAATTTATTTTTTAATAAAGTAGGTACAGAACAGACCTACGTACATACTTATTACGTCTTTTCATAATTGTGATTTAAGGGCGTGTACAAAAATCGTATATAGGTAGATACATTTCGTCATAACATTACTCACAAATAGGGCAGCCAGCGGACTAACCGCAATAAACACGCAGCTTATCTTTTTCTTGCCAATAAAACTTGACATTCATAATGGGTGGTAAGTCTCGTTGTCTTATATGTGAGGTTTTACAAACACCTGTTTTTAACGGGACACTCGAAAACTCGCAGAAAACATTGGAGACCATAGGCTATTTTTTTATGTTAAAAATCTTTCAGTTTAATCTATATATTCATCTACATTAACTTCCATTATATTCTTAATATACTTATACTTCCATAATATTCATATACTTACAATATTATTAACATCAATGTCAAATCAATACCATATTCACATACGATTTTACGATGTTAATACTTTTTAACCAATATTACATAGTCGTATGAAATTATGAAAAACATTTGAGAAACACTGGAATAATCTAGTAAGGTAGACAACACACAATATTTAATTTGGGAAGAGAAGGGGAGAGTAGTGTAACACCGCAACCTTGCAATATTGTTGAAAATGTTGACAGTTCCAATCTAATAAAACACAGTCAGTGTTTCTTATGAAAATAAAACATAATCAACTACATAACACACTCTTTTACTTACTACGTTCTGTAGGATACCTAAGTAATATTATGTTTTTCCTACATCAGAACTTTTATATAGAATTATTGCAAAAATATAAGACAATAATTTTGCGTTGGATGTACGTATCTACAAAAACAGGATAGATACTTTTATGTTACATTGGCGTACCCAGTAGAGAGAGGGGGAGGGGGGGGCAAAAGAAAGCGGCTGGTCCTTCTCTAAGATTTGGAAAAGTAGGTATGAAAGATTGCAATTGTAGTACCTACTTAAGCATGGGAAAAAAAGTACGTATACGGAGTATTGGAACGGATTGGTCAACCTCTAGATGTCAAATTTAACATACTTACGATAAAACGACATCTTAATAATAATAATATTCCGATGATTTTTATAGCGCCGTTTTGTGGACAGATCCACCTCAAGGGCGCATCTTGGAAATACTATTATTAAGTATCTATCAAAAATGGGTCAAAATCCTTAATAAAAGTAAAGAAATGGTCTTCCACTCTTTTCTGTTAGTTTTTGGGTGTCCTTTAAATGGCAGGTGTTCGTCAAACCTCACGTATTACTTTTGATTCAATTGAAGTAGGCCAACCACTTATTTTTTTGATACGAAGGCGACAACTTGCATGTTTATTTTATACAGTTATCTACTGGCCACCCCGCTAGTGAAATAAAGAAATATAATTATAAAAATAGATAATATTTCGAATCTTTACACTAGGTTATTTTTGTATTTTCTCAAGTTCGTATACGAAATTGAAAATATCTGGAGCAAAATCAAGAAGGTCTCAAAAGCATAAAAAATCCACAAACTTTATCTAACCGTTCTCCCCTCCTCCTAGAAACTACATATCTTGGGAACGCCTATGATTATGTACTGGTTTTGTAATATAGTAACGTAAGTCGTGAAACAAAAACTCATATGTTTCGTATGAAATCACCACACACACAACTTCTTTTTATTCGCGGTGTGTTTGTTATTTATTTTGTATATTGTATTGTATATATTTGTTTTATTCATATAATACCTACATACATGTCATAGTTATGTGAATTATTTAGAGAAATCATCGATAGGATTGATCGAAATTCACCCACCACGCATTTTAATTTTTAATATTTCGATCAAGTTTTTCGATATTGATAAAACAAGATATCTAGTTATTCCACTGTTGACTTTATTAATTTGCGAGCAGGCTTTCAAGATCGATGATGGGAGCGGAAGCTCTTGAAAGCCTGCTCGAAAATTAATTAAGTCAACAGTGGAATTACTATATTATCTTGTTTTATTAATAAATTAGTTAAATTTCGACTTTTATGTGCGTAAAATGTAAAATGAAATAATTATATCACCTATACAACTACCCTAATTTTAAACGTAGAGTATTCGAAAAATAATAAATCTCCTACTGTTTTTTGTAATATTTCGAACGCCCCGTATAAGGCGGGTTTTCGTAAAAAAAAAAACATTTCAGGTTTTAAAGTCAAAAATGACGTAGGTATGCCATCTGAATGTCTTAATTTTGTTGGCATAGAGATGACAGCTTGCATGTTTATTACATGCAGCTGGTCTGCTGGCTACCCCTTACCCCTATTCTACTTATTAGGTATACCATCATGCCATGGGATATGCCATGATGGTATACCTAATAAGTAGAATAGTAATTTGATGTTGGTCACATTAATTTTTGCCCTCAACCCTCAAGAGATGACCATCACGATGTGTCTAATAAATATCGATTTTAGTAAAATTTTGAAAATAGATTATATTGACAAAAAAAATCATCGATTTTTTTCATTTTATATTTGACATTCCTACGTAAAATATTATTTACCATCGAATGAGCCACATGCTCTCAAAATATAATAAATCTGTCTCGTCATCTTGCTTGCTTGCTCGCTTGTTGTTGCTTATTACAAGCAGAAATATTATAAAATAGTATCACTGATACTAGATATACATACCATACATTGCGGTTAGTTTTATAAATCCCTAATCCACAATATTGTATGCAAAAGCGGAAAGATAACATCGAAACTATACCACTGCACCCAAAAAGGGGTAAAAGTGTCATCTAATTTGAATATTTAGATTTTTTGTATATGCAGTTACTGTCTCTATTCAAATTTTTGCTACTCTGTGTGCTACTACTCGCCTTGAAGAAAATGAAATATAAAGTTAACGAGATGCATGTTAGTAGATAAAATTAAATACGAAATATTATGTAGGTACGTTTAAACTATTTATATTTATGCATTTAACATCTATTTATAAAAGTGAAAATGGAAAATGTGAAGCCATTAAATAGCCTATTCAGATTTGGGACAAGCCATTTTCACTTACCTAATTGGAATGATATTTATAAAAATACATAGGTACTCCTACATACTCTCACACTCTTCCCTTGAGAGGTAAACAGAAAGTACCTATAGAGTGTGATTGAAATGACATTTACTGACTCATAACCTATTCAAGCAAGCAACAGACAGCTTTCGCCCTTCACAGATATATTAAGTTTAATTTATCGATCGACGATTCCTGATGAAAGTTCATTATAATAAAAAATATAAAAGAAACAAATATTTAGGAATATTGTAAAGTCTAACAGGGCAATCTAGTTTAAACTGCAACATAATTTTATCCACATTGGTGATATATTGTACCTGTTTTGTATGTATTCTAATTGTTGAATAAAGTACCTATTGTTATTTGCCTGACGATGGGAGCGGAAGCTTTGAAAAGTTTAACCAATTAATAAAATAAGAAGTGGAATTACTAAAAAATTGCTTCATTTTAAATCTTACCATAAATACATATGTTACGTATATCTTATTTATGAAACTTTTATTGAATCATTATTTTATTAGATTTGCGATAAAAGTGTCTATAAATTATGTTGAACTAATAATAATGGTACAGAGAGGGTGCTTTCAATGTTTTATGTGATTTTTCACTACTTATTTTACCTATTGATGGAGAAAATTAATAAATGTAAATTGTATTTGTGTGTATGAAAAATAGTTTGTAGGTAGGTACTTATCTTCATATTTTTGGTTCATATTTCTGATTAAGATGCCCTCAACCGAACGAAAAATTAATATTTAGGTACTCTTCATAAATTCTTTTTGTTCTTATTTTTCTGATAAAAATAGATATGTATTAGGTACATTAGTTTTATTCCGTGAATCATCTTGAGATTCTGTACAGTTGCAACTTTGCAAAATTCTCAGCAACTTACTAAGAATTATTAAAATAATAATAATAAACTTGATCCGCTCATGCAATTTAGCGATCTAGTGATGTTCATGCAGATTTTATTTTCCGGGAAACATGGAAAATATTATTTTTATTATTTATTAATTATAAAAAATAACATATAGGTATTTGTGGAAGCGAAAAATGTTGTGCGGAATGTCTAAAAAACTGAACATTCGATTTTTATCATACAAACAGTTTGTCAATATGTTGTAAATATTGATCAATTTTCTTTCTCGCTACGTATGCGTGGCTGTTGTTGAGGATCGAATTTATATAGTCACGTGTCAAATATTATTTCCGCCTACATCGACTCAATTTATTGTAATAATCAAACGATGTTAAATTACAGCACAAATACCGATTTCAATTTCTATAACGTTATTTAATTAAGATGAAATAGCATAATAATTATGACATTCCAAAGCTATAAAACACTGACAAATGACCTAATTTATTAGTAAGATATAGTAAGATGTGATTATATTTAGACTGATTATGTCACCCAAGACAAAATGTCGTGAAATGCATATGTTCAGAATTTTTTTTCATCATATTTTGTAGCAGGTACACGTTAAATTAGTGATTAAGATACTCAAAAACTTCTCCATTGCAGGAATTACTTTATAGGTATATTTTAACGCATCATAATTTTTCCAGAATCCCGGAAACTTTAATAGAGTTGACATCACTAAAATAACAAAGTTGTCTCAGATACTTACCTCTTCATTTCAAGTAATGTGGTTTTCTGAAATATTTTCTAATGCACAAATTGCAAAATTGTTTGGACAATAATTTAATCCGTACATACTTACAATGTTGTCGAGAGAGTTTTTCCAATAAAATCATATTATTACTTTCTTTCATTTTAGGAAACACTGTTCTTTTGATGGATTAAGTTTGGGAATCTTATGGATGGGTTTTTATCTATTTCATTTATTATTCATTTCATCATTATCAATCAAATTCGAAAATTGTATTATTTTTCTTTTCAAATTAATAATTTGACTCACAACAAAATGTGAAATATTTTTAATTTATTATCTGTACGTAGACCACTACTTACTTTGTTGAAAAATAAAATACGTTGATTATTTTTCGTTGATTATAAAGAATAAAAGTCTTCTTTGGCTTTTGGGTTCCATCCATCCTTGTAGGTATTACAGAATTTCAAGTGTATCATAGCTTCTACTAAGTTTCATATTTGACAGTATCAATGTTTCTTCTTCTTATGCCATATCAAGTCTCCCAAGATTGTCTATCATTCCAGCATGACCTCTCTATCCTGAAGACAAAATAGGTCCTCCACCCCCTGCATTCTCGCTCAGTCCTCAATGTTATGCAGCCAGGATGTTTATCTCTTTCTTGCGTCACATTTTCCATCTATCTTGGCTTTAGGAGTGTGATGCAATCGACTATATTTTCGGTTTTTAAGAGTTTTATGTGTACCAAACCTACATGGCTGTTTTTTCATTAGATTTTTCATTATACGTTTTTTCTTTAGGTTGTTCATAAGGATGCACTGTATCTGAAAATAATAATTATAAAAATTTAAGTAAGAATACTGAATACTTAAAATTGCAGACTTAATTAGGTATTGTTTATGGACAATTCCTTAGTTCCAACTGTGATAATTAAATTTGTGTAATATCTTACAAGACCATTACCTTCAAGATATCTCAACCTTCAACATTCCATACTAACTTTGAAACCAGTTTCATTCTGAGACTAGTATCTAGCCATCCCCATCTATCAAAAAACTTTGAAAATTTAGTTTGTATTACTAAAATTTTGTTAATTTAGTTTATTTATTTATAAATTTCTCACTTCTTTCGATTAGATTTTGCACAATTTTTACATTGTGTAAACATGGTTTTCCAATCGAGATGTCTAATCGGTTTTTAAAATATACTTTAGCAAATTATTTAATCTATTCTGTTGGTTACTTTGGGAAAGTATTTAAAGAAAAATATATTTTGTTGAGTCTGAATAATTTATCTAAAGCTCAGCTCTGAATGCATCAAGGGGTAAGTGAATGCATCCAGGGGTAAGTGATAGGAAACCCTTAATTGAAGTATATCATAATTTTTCATATTTTTGTTTCAATATCCCTCCGAAACAATTTTTTTATTGGAATAAATAAGTTTCAAAATGATATTAAAAAAATAACACGTTATCTAATACATTTTTGATTTTGCGCTTCATTAGACAAAGTGTTAATTAAAATTGATATCAGATTACCGAAATGGTGACATATTTTTAATTGATTAGCTAACATAATCGACAAAAAATGTATTTTTTACATACTTACATAGTTATTTACATCTAATCTAATAATTATTGAAGTTCTTTTGTAAGTATTTATGTTTGCAAATCTTTTATAGCCGCTTTTACATCTAATATGCAAACTTGTTTCATTCAAGAATATTTTAGTTTTAATAAATTCATCCTTTGATTAAGTTGACGTCTATTTTGTAAAAGTTCATATTAATTTATGGAAATAAACTCCATCTTCCGATATAGAATTATTAGTACTACCATGATATTTCCAATTAAAGGTGGGGTAGTCACTGAACTAATTACATGCAGTGGTTGTCTTTTCTACGCCATAAAAATAAGGCGTTTTAACCTCCTGATATACCTACTAACAAATTAATGAATTTTTTATGATGTTATCTTTTTTGACACTTTTTATGATAAATAAACGTTTAACTCCCAGTACTTATTCAAAATAATGAAATTTTAATGAATAGAATTGATGTAAATTTAACACATGAAACTATCATATAAGGCTTAGAAAAGACAACGTCACCTTATTCGGTAGTGCCCCGGACGGGACTTGAACCCGCATCCCTACCGTGTCGCGAGGAGTGCTTTGTCCAAATAGAGTCGAGTTCGTAATTACGCAATATTTCTTGAGCGTGCTCGGGATTAAAGCTAGTTATCCTTATATATTATTATTTATGTTTCATACATTTTAAAAGCCATATTGGTTATTCAATGCATTTAAATTGCTTATCAAAAGATGGCGATAATAATTATTGATAAGATTTTAACATAATATTTAAATTCTTTTCTGTCACCGAATCGCACGAAATGGGTGGGATGGGTACACCATAAGTTATAATTAAATTTAATTAATGAAAATAATTATTATTATTTAACCGTGTGGTTACCGCAGTTTTTATTGAATTCTTAATTGAGATATTATTAAAAAAAATCATCATTTAACACCCCACTTTAAATTTTTGGAAAATGTATGAAATTATGAAAGATTTTGGAAAGAAATACTAAATATTTTCAAACGACTTTAAACAGATGCTGACGCGGATAAAATTTCGAAATTATCTTTTAGCGTAGTTACGTTAGTTGGAAGACATCGTGCTTCTGCGACAATCTCGCCCATTGCACAAAATGATTAGTTCAGTTATCGTGGTAAAGTTTTTTTTTTAATTCTTTTGTGCAATATACATTTTTCATTATAATGTTAAGCAAAGAAAGTAGTTTTTGCTATTATATTGTTTCAACATTAGTAAAAAAATATATTAAGATAAACTAACCTTACATTAGTTCCATATACATGTATTCCACATATATGTATAGTTGTATACCCTTTCGAAGTCAACTTGCTTCAAGGAGGCCGCCAGTTCGATTTTTGAAAGTATTTGCCAAAAATATTCTCATATATTATAAAGGTGCGATTATTTTTAGTCAATGTTGAATTGGGACAGCACTGGTAGTCTGGAAGAAGAACAAAAATAAAACTATGTCAATTTACCTAACATCTGCGTATAAAAAAGTATTTGATGATCGGATTGTGAACTGCGCACAATTTTACCATTTTTTAAATAATTTTTAAACCTGGAAACCTCAAATAAAGCTCAGCTTTTTAACTTGAATGGAAGACAAATTACTGATGCTTACATTGATTATTATGATAGAAAAATAAACTAAGCATATAAGAGTAGTACCTATGTACGATAGAAAAAGTTTTTGAAGTTATTTCTTTCTATACATAACAAAGTTTGAAACAAGGGACAAAATAAATAAAAAAAAAACAAATTTTCTTCTGACTTTGCGTATGTAGGTATCCATTAAAATACGAACGGGTCTTAGGTTGAGAAGAAAAGTGAACTAACAATGTAGAGTAAAAAAATAGATTGTCACGTGTATTTTTTTCTTTTGTACCGTAAATATGATATTTTGATATTGCTCAACGTTCGTGAATAAAAAATGCGTAATTTGTGTACCTACCTACCTACGGTTACAAAATCTTGTGGGTAGGTACCTACTACGTATCGTATAGGTATCTACATTTTTTTAGATTATGTTAGGCAAATTTTGTACCTACGAACTTTCACGTATTCGTGGGATACAATTTAAAAAAACATGTTAACTCTTTACAACAAACATTGCTTACATGTTCAAAGTATGAACGATGTAAAAAAATCGTCTTTTTTTCCTGCGTTCGCAATTCTCTACAACTTTAAGAACGTATATCGAAATATGAAGGGTGTTATAAAAATAACCTGAATCCAGTTTAGATGTAAACAAATCTTTTTTTAAATTTCATATTACTACTACTACTACTACACCATAACGTGGAGTAGCCAGCAGACCAGTTTCATGTAATAAACATGCAAGTCGTTCTCTGCATGCCAACAATAAATTTAGACATTCAGATGGGTGGCAAACCTCATCACTGAATGCAAGTTGTAAATACCTTTTACATGACACTCAAAAACTTATGAAAAAGAGTGAAAGACCAATTATTTTTCATATGGAAGTATAATTAAACACTTAGATAGGAGCATGGTTTCATAAAAGTATTTTGATTTCTTCTGTTAGAGGAATTTGAGTAGTGGGACAAGACCCGCGGAACTGTGATGTTTACTACGAGGATGCACTCGACAGAACCAGGTGGTGAAATATAACAAGAAAGGCAGACCCCACCGCCATATGCGACTAATAAGTGTCCAATAAGAAGAAGAAGAAGATTAATTTGCAAGTGGTCGGTTCCTGGCTTTTCCAAATGAATTCCACCAGGCACTCGCTAGCCGATCGGTTCAATTTCAACAAGGAAAAACTATACACTTTAGGATGGAAAAAGTTATAATATCTTAACA
This sequence comes from Athripsodes cinereus, assembly GCA_947579605.1. Lineage (NCBI taxonomy): Eukaryota > Metazoa > Arthropoda > Insecta > Trichoptera > Leptoceridae > Athripsodes > Athripsodes cinereus. The sequence goes on along the minus strand of OX388317.1, from coordinate 6,559,577 downwards.
ACCACATATGTTTCAAACGGTAGGAGTCCGGCACTACCTATTGAGGTGTCAATGAAGGATTTCCCCTCATTATTAAAAAAAAATGTTTCAAAACAAGACTCAGACTGTTTTTTTAATATAACCCTTATATATAATTTTGTGAGTAGATATGTACATCTCCGCGCTTACATCTTTTTTCGCAAAATAATTCGTTGTGGAAGAAAAACCCCGAGGTTGTTGAATCAAATATTCTAAACTCTATCAAGGAGAAAAACATTTACCTTCGTTCAAGAGGAGCGGGGGGGGCGCTCATTGGCGGGTGAATTCTGTTGGGTGGATGATATGAAAGTTTCATGGTGGAGATTGCCGGGAGCTAAATGGGGTTTGGAGTTGAATGTGGAGGAGTTACATGGTACAATATTATATCTAGTACGTGTAGTAGTGGAGTACCTAGTAGGTAGTACTGGAATAAGAAGACGCTTCTGTCGGACGGACGGGGTGAATCGCACCCCAGGGCAACAGTTACGTCACTCGAGGGTTATTCTTTGATATGAAAGTGGAAGAATGCAAACTTGCATTATTTTTTGACTTGTTTTTATGGCTATTAACGAAGGCTGTCTGTATAGGTGAATATCTAGCGAAATTAATGAAATTAATAATACAAAAATTTCAAATCTTCTTTATTAAATTTTATATTTATCGGCACTTATACGGTATCTTCCGTAAGTTCATAATACAGTATATACCTACTCGGTAGACTAAACTCGTATAAAACATAATTCGTCCTGTTTGTGCTAATTTAAATAAAATATTCAATTTGAGTGTAATGTTTAATAGCTACTGAATTATGAAATTCTGAATTAATTATGCTAAATGTATTACAATGGATGTTTTACTAACCTTAAGTGTTGCAGGAGTAGTGGGAAACCTATTCTATTCCAGGAATAAGAGAATTAATAAATCGCTACGAGAAATATTACACCCATAATGAGAAAACCAGAAATAAATATTACTAGGAAACATACTTTTTTTTCTATGTTAGAAATTAATTAATTTACCAACTGAATTTACCAACTGAATTTACCAACTGAATGTCACAAAATGCAAATATAATATGCATCTCAAACAAATATTCAAATGCTTCTAAGAGCTTCCACTTATCAAAAACCAATCATGTCTGTTTTATATTGGTAAAAGCTATGTTTCCTTTCTTATTTGACAGGCAGGTATTTTTGGAGAATAACAGAGAAAACCTTTTTTTCGCCATGTTCACTGCAAATAAGAAAACATGAAATATTTCTGATAGGTACTATCAGCCAACACACCTTTATAATATCTATAGGTAGTAGGTATAAAAACATGTATCTATAATACATACATACCATATTATTGTGTACGTAGATATCTCGCTATACGTATGAGTAGGTACTCAATTATTTACATAGATTGCATATTGAGTTGCCTGGATAGAGTTGGTCTCCCAACTCTATCCAGGCAAATATGAAATATTCGATAAAAGATAAGCACATAAATTTATTTTGTGTAAATTTAGTTGTTGTTCTGTTCCAACTGTGTTGTAAATGAGAATTATGTTTGTTTTTGTTTTATATTTTTAACATGTAAAAGGCTCACGCCGTGGATTTATGTATAAATAAATAAATTTATCGATCATACCGTGACAATATCTCTTATAAATGGCATAGCTAGAGAACATCAGGGTTCATATGTTTAGAAAGGGTAGCAAATTTATTAACTGATTTGAATTTGGCGATAATTTATTATTATCTTTGTACCTTTTGTATACTTTTTAATCATGTAAATATACGCTGTTTTCCGTGAGCTGAAATTTCAGACGACATCCATTTCCCAAATTAAATCTCTTTTTGAATCTAAATAATAATTCCAAAACGTCACCCAAGGGGGCGCTTAAGACCCTACTAGATCCTATCTATTTGGGTTAACTTTTATCCAATTTGGATAAAAACTTTGTAAGCTCGATACTCTAAATATTCGTAGATCCAAAAGGACAAAGCTGTTATTTTATCATTGTTCTATTATCTACGAATCGCTGATGTGAGTCGTAAGTGTAATACATGAAATAATGTTTTTTTTTTCTTTTGTATGATAAATCAAAATGAACATTTCCATTTCAAGATTCAGTATACCTATAAATGCTCACTTTTCATGATGCTTGCAGTAAAAATTAAACAAATATTAATATTTTTCATAAATATAGGGATAAAAGACATTATTGCTAAAATATTTTTTTCAAAAATACTACTATACCATCACGGCACATCCCACAAGTGGGGTAGCCAGCAGATCAGCTGCATGTAAGAAACATGCAAACTGTTCTCTTCGTGCCAATATAAAATCAAGACATTCAGGATGGGTGGCAAACCTCATCGCTGAATTTAAGATGTAAAATGTCTTAATTTTTTCGAACACCTGCCTTTTACTGTACTCGAAAACTTACGCAGAAGAGTGGGAGACCAATTCTTTACCGGGTGCTCCACGGGATTAACGTCACGTCAAAAATTAACATCAAAATAATGCAAATTAAACTCAAATCTAGATTATAGTAGGTATTAGTTTCTATTATTTATTTAAGTAGGTACCTACCTACCTATTTATTCATCACATTCGACTCACTGGCCTGTAACCATTAAGGTTACTTATCTATACATTCATATGATTTGGTAAGTGAGTACCTACCTACCTATTTATTCATCACATTCGACTCACTGGCCTGTAACCATTAAGGTTACTTATCTATACATTCATATGATTTGGTAAGTGAGTACCTACCTACCTATTTATTCATCACATTCGACTCACTGGCCTGTAACCATTAAGGTTACTTATCTATACATTCATATGATTTGGTAAGTGAGTACCTACCTACCTATTTATTCATCACATTCGACTCACTGGCCTGTAACCATTAAGGTTACTTATCTATACATTCATATGATTTGGTAAGTGAGTACCTACCTACCTATTTATTCATCACATTCGACTCACTGGCCTGTAACCATTAAGGTTACTTATCTATACCTACATTCATATGATTTGGTAAGTGAGTACCTACCTATACATAGAAAAATATTAACATATAACAAATTTAAAACAACCAATGCGTAATAATATACCTTATCAGAAATTGTCCAAAAAAATTGGTGTGTTAGTGCTTATATCAGAAAAAGACTTGCACATGGTGAATCCAATGAAATGAAATAACTTTTAATTTGTGAACAACTTATTTTCTTCTTTAAGCACAGTTAGGTACTTCTTTATTTTATTGAAACCATCGACTTATTGGTACCTGTGATTCTAACAAAAAAAGAAAACACCCCATTGTTGTTTATTCCACCCTATTTGACCTAAGAACATATTTTATTACAATTTTGCTATCAACTAGCGTTCGTCGTAAGTAGACACTAGACAGATACCTACCTACAGTCTTTATCAACTATTTGAAAATCTTCTACTTTGTTATTCCGTTGAATAGTACCTACCTATCTTAAGTAAATAAGTTCTTTCAGAATTATCTTATTCTTGTAGGTAGGTAGGTACTCATATTTTCTTTTTGTTTTCATTGTAGATTTGCTCATAGATTGCACAATCCACCTACAAATTTCTATCGCAAATCTGAATAAGAATTTCTAGAAGTTTAGGGTCACCATTAATTAACAAAAATATTTAGTATTATAATTATATTGACCCGTGGAATCCCCGATAATGAATAGTTATACCACTTTCTCTGCAAGTTTTCGATTGTCCTGTAAAAGGTTTGAAGAACTTCACGTGTAATGACCATGTAAAGTTTAGATTAAGGTTTGCTACCCACCCTGAATGCCTTATTTTGGCACTGCGTGTTTATTATATGCGGGTAGTCTGCTAGCTACTCCACTTGCTGTTACGGTTTAATAGTAGTAGTAGTAAAATATTGGTTTCTGATCATCATAGTAATTAATAAACAAGAGTTAAATGTGGATAATGGGCCACTTGCAGATTTTTTTTTATTACATGAAATTGTAAATAAGTATGAAAGAAACACAACCACAATTTATTTTATTTTTTCTTGCACTATTTTCTTAGTTATTAGCTTTTAAAAATTGGATATTCTCGGAATGATCAAAAACGATATGGCGGCGCTGTGACGTCACGGAGTCCCATGTGTGTATGAGATTATAATCTGTGGTTGCGAAAGTTACTATGATTCACGGGACTCCGTGACGTCATCAGCTGTTTAGAGTGTTTTGACAAACGTCAAAAATTTTGGGTTTTATTTTTGGAAATTCTCCATAATTTAGATATTTAAAAATTTTTAACTGACATAATTATTTGTGTTTTCCGACCTCAAATTTACTGAATTCGATCATTTTTATTAAAATCCCCCACGACTGCAAGTGGCCCATTATGTAATTATGAATTTAAAAAAAATGTATCTGGTTTTATGTCATAAACCCAAATATAACCTTGTACATCTTTTACAGTAAGCTACTAAAAGCTTGTATCGTGAAAGGGGAGTTTGCCGGCACCTGCTATCGAACCACGGACCCCTAGCATTATACTAATTTATTTATTTTAGTTATCTACTTATTTATTTATTCTTCTTGCACATCATCATTACAATACAGTGTTAACAAAATAATATAATTTTGATGATGCAATCATAATTTTTCATAGTACAATATAGACATTAGTTACTTTACAATCAAAGAATTAAAAAATCGCTTAACATTAGACATTTTTAATCTAACTTGTACATTTTTTTTTCACAATTAAGTTGATACCTATCGGCATCTATTTTTTCTCCATTTTGTAACAAACTATGTTACAATTTAATTTTCAATCTGCTTGTTCAAAGTTTATACAAAGTTTGATGTGCTGTGTTTTTTTATCATTATCCAGAAGAGGTATTTACCTTTTTACATTTACTGGCAACTTTTTTTTTTACCTTAATTCTGCTAAAATTTCTTTCGTAATGGTCACACTATGAATTATTTTCTACTCTATGTAACATTATGTTCTAAGACCTTTGTATCCTCCACATTTTCAACCAGACTAAGACAATAGCAGATATATTAGTTGTGAAAATGGACGACATGTGTGGTGTCGACAATAGGGTGAAATTGACAGCATTGGGGTGTCAGATAGTAGATAAAAAGATACCTACGTTGTACAGGAATAGGGTAAATCTTACTAAAGTGCAAGAACATTAGGTACCTACCTAAAGGTCGTCAGATAGATAAAAGGGGAGGAGGAAAGAAGAATTAATATACCTAGCGGTAAACGGAAACACTATTATTTATTAAACTTTTAAAAAATATCTTTATTCAATAGTTTATTCCAAATCTTTCTTTTGAAAATGGATGATTACTGAGATCATTTTTTCATATTTAATTATCTCCGATTGGAACATGTATGTAAGCACCTTCTTACGGACCACACAACGCGTTATTGACAATAAAAATACATAGATGTCGTTGAGAAGCACGTTTGCAAAATTTATTATGATTCAGTAATAAATTAATCGAGCATACCTTTATCATTGTAAATCATTCAAACTGTTAAATTATTGCAGTTAAAAACCCATTGATTTCATTGTGATCCTTAAATTGAATTCTGTATTTTCACTTGTATACAAAACTATTAACATACAAGTGAAAACCTACATAATTCAATTCTGTATTAAAAAGCATAAAATTCTGACGAGGTTGTTATAAATATCAGTCACGCCAGTTTCCCAATGTAGCTTTCTCAATTCTTCTGTAAACCTTTGCTGAATTCAAAATCATAAGCTTTCGCCCTCATTTTGATGTACATCGCGAGCAATGAGTTTCTTTAAGGGCTATCTTGGAAAAAGGTGGAGATAATACCATGTTAATCAAACTCAGTTTCAACATACCTACACATTAAAAAACAGCGAATACGTAGGTATATTTACAAAATATGAATACAGGGATATCTAATTGAGTACAATTAACACAAGTGCCTTGATCCTAATTTGTTACTACTCTTATAGGTACATAAAATATCTTTTAATTTAAATTAATACCCGGTACCTTCTACGTTATAACTATGTGGATAAAGGTATGTATGTAGTAGGTATGTAGGTACTCACAGTTCCTACAAATTGAGTATTTAGTTGGAAACTAGGTAGGTACCAATTTTCTTGAACGTCGAGCAATGTTCATTTGTATCTATTGTTATTTCTAGATGTGTCTTGATTTAGTTAATAAGCTTTTCATACTCTATCCTTGAAATATATACCTACCTACATAATTCAGTACATGTTATAATAATTATATGTAGAAAGTAGTACATACATGGCTTCACTTGGGAGACATCTGCATATATATTTGAATGTAACTGAAGTGTGTATGTTGGTAGGTATTAGTGCATTCTTCTTATCTGTAGAGTAATTATTATAGTTCTTTGAACTATGAGTGTTCCTCAAAATGAGGAGATATCTTTACGAACTCAATAAGAAATTAAAATACTTGTTAGGTACCTATATTGGGTTAGTTGGAAGATATCGCATCCCTGCGATAAACTCGCCCATTGTGCAAAATATTTGTATATACCATGTTGTAATCTAATTATTTTTATTAATATTTTGTACAATAAATTTTATTATTATTCTTGATCGGCAAGCTTTGATAATATCATCTCGTAAGATAAACAATTCGTTTATATATTATATTTCATGAATTTTCTTGGTAAAATGTAAGTATATCGTCCCTCGTCTGACTAACTGTCGTAACTGACTTTTTTGGCAAAATTGAGTTATGACCGCCACCATGTATTGTGATTTGATACGCATGTTCTCACCGAAGATCACAGCTGTAGCTGCTGCCATTATCCTGGAACAGCTTTCTGATTTGTTGTCGTATCTACGAATTAATCAAAATAATATCTTACTAACGGACGTAGGTGCAGATACTACAGTTAGTGTGATTTTTTATAAATGAAAAACATATCCAATGTAGGTCCTATCTTGAAATACGATACTTAGTATAGACATTAACTGGGAATAACTTTTTATTTATTTTCACATAGGATAGTATTTTTCTTTGTTGGAATCATTTTAGTAGAAATTCTCAATATCCCGATCATAATTTAAGTACTGAAAGAATTATTATGTCAAATATTTACGAAGTGCAGCCACAAGATTTTGAAGTTGACGGCTCACTGAGGGAAATACTAAGAAAAAAATCTTCTAAGGTCAATAAAAATAAATAAAAATAAACAACTAAAAGATCACAGAATGGAGTATATGACCCAAGTATCCAAAAATATTGTTGCATAGTGAATACTAAAACCTGCGTGAAACATTGAAATTTGTTAGGCAGCATCTCGTCAATGTTTTCTTTTCAACGAATATACTCCCGAAATAATTTGAGAAAATTTTCGGAGTCTTGAAGAAATTTTACAATTTATTATCATCATCTGCTAGACGGACATCAGATATGCCGGCCATTTTTTTAAAATACATAAGTGTTGGAAAAAAAACGGTTGAAACAGCTATCGATAGTTACTTCGGCGAGGATTTTAGATAAAGAAAATTGAGGCGATCGAAAAGCTTTTTACATTGATCTGAGAATGAGTCGCAATATTGAGGAACAAATTGAGAGATTTCCAAAAGTTGAGTCTCACTATTGTCGTGAAAAGACGACATGAAAATACTTGCATAGTGACTTGACATTGAGAAACATGTACGCTATGTTTCTGGATACTTTGAAAAACAATACTGAAAAACTAGGTTTTGTATCATACAGAAGAGTTTTAATATAAAAAAAAACCTGTCTTTCCATCTACCGAAAAAGGATCAGTGTAGCTTGTGAACGACATATTGCGAAAGCTCAGAAGATGTTAAAACTAAATTGAAAAATCAATATCTTAAGCATGAAAATGAAAAAAATACTTGTTCGTCCTGCTAGAATGGTTGGCAAAACAAAAGCTCAGCAAGATTCTATAACACAGTGTGCTACGTTTGATATGCAGCAAGTTATCAACTTACCAATCAGCAATGTAAGGGCAGTTTTCTATAAAAGACGTTTATTAGTATATAACTTCACAATATACGATATACCTTCTGGTGAGTGCTATCGTTACACGTGGCATGAAGGTGCAAGCAAGAAGGGTTCCTCTAAAATTTAATCTGCGTTTTTTCTTTTCTGAATATGTACTCGTATGATGAAAAATGTTATAAAAAGTATATTTATTTGCCGACTGCTGTTGCGGTTAAAACAAAAATTCAATAATCGCTTCTACCTTAATTTACTTTATAAATAATTCAAGAAATAATAATGAAATAAAATAACGTATCTGTTCCATGTCACGGACAAAGTGAAGGCGATTCGGTACACAGTGCTATTAACTATGCGCTTAAGAAAAGTGGTAATATCTTTGTTCCTAGTCAATTACTTCCTGTTTTCAAATTAGCAGGTAGAAACAAACCTTACATCGTTACACCCCTCAACTGTTCAGATTTTTTGGATTTTAAGAAATTATCCATTGAGCTACGTCTTCTTTCCCTTCGAATGACGACACAGGGCTAAATGTAAACTGAACGGAGATGACGTAATTTTCAGTAGAAAAACACAGTCTTACTAAGTTTTCTTTTAAAACTAGTGATGGCGACACAAATTATCGTTCAATATACTTGAAACGACAAGTATTTAACATAATATTGCATAACGAGATTTCTCAACTCAAATCCACTCCATCTAAAATTTCCCAGGCAAAATCTGCTGACTCGATGTCTTTGACTACTGGCGATACACCGATGATAAGATTACTCAAGCACGCTGAGTTTTATAAGTCCCTTCATCACTAAATTCGTTGTTTTGAAAATAATCACGAAATTTTATTTATTAACATCTGATGATGAGGATGAGAATTCTCGAACACCATAATCTGCATAATAATTTATTTTTTAGTGATTTACTATCATTTTATTTCCCATAAAACTGCTCTTATTACAGTGTAAACACTCTTGTTAATTAATATACTTTCTTAAATTATAAAATCGTTTTATTTTCACCTTTGATTCTTAAAATAGTTAAGTCCTATCTGAGCATAACTAAATATGGCCATGGGAAAAAAGTCTCACAAAGGGTCCTATCTACTTTGACGGTGCATAAAAATAAATCCAATATACTTATGGAAATTTAATTATCACAAAAATAATTCAGAGATTCATAAAAATACAAATAAAATAATAAAATACATTTAGACTCTTTCGTTTAGCTGGGAGAGACGAAACTATGCACGCCAAAACACTAAAAATGCTCTCCTGAACAATTTACATTTTACCAGTTACGACAGTTAGTCAGATGAGGGACGATATTACCGTGAAATAAATAGGTGCTCTGCTATCTATAAGTATCGGTACTGATGTATGCAAGTGAGACGTGAACATTGCTGAAGAAGGATGAAAGCAATGTGAATGCAGTACATATGAGAATGCAGTAGATATTTAAAAAAATGTGTGGTTAAAGTCTGAGAGATCGAGTGCGTACCTAATTTGGAATGAAATTTGGTGTGATAACCAAGATGAATATTAAAAAGATAAGGTGCTTTGGGCATGAGGAAAGAATGAACGAGAACAGAGTTACATAGAGAACAAAATATATGTCTGATAGAAAGGGTAGATAATCGGAGACGTGGCTATATATTTAATTAGAAGTAGGTTCTTCAATATATTATTATTCATCATCATTATTACAAAACATTTGAAAATACATATGGACAGAAATAATACACACAATCACAAAGCAAAGGCTACCTACCTAACCCACACTCATGATTTAACCCTTTGCTATACAATATCAAGCCCACAAGTTTGTCATTTATTACAAAAGTTATATAATCTTAATACTTACTAATATTAAACATTTCTTTAACACTAAACCTGATAAAAATAGAAAGACACATATTTGCTATCACATCCAGTTAATAAATAAATATTTATTATCGAATATTATCTATACATTATTGTTTCTTATTTTCAATTATAAAATTAACAAAGTGCATTCTTAAGTATTGCTATCTCATCTTCAATAACATGAATATGTACATTATTATACATATACTCTATCTGATGAAAGGTAGGTATACCTAAACCATAAATAACAATTATTGAATTGTGAGATTAAATTGAAAGGATTTTGAGAACCGCCCGTTACGATTAGATAAGAAGATATTATGTATGTACAGATGATGAAAGAGAAAGAGAGAGAAGAAAAAGATATTTAGTATATGTATCTCTGTCTTCTTCATAATCCACTATCTACCAAAATTCTCATACAAATTAGCCTCACACAACGATATGTACAGAATGATTTTTAAATATGTAATTTTTTAATTTTCTGTTATTTTTTTATCAATAATTAAATTGTCCAGATTTTTTTATGCGTTTATTTTATTATACAGTAGAAGCGCACAACTGACAATAACACGTATTTAAGTGCAGATAAAAGTGTAAATCTATCAAATATCAGCCATTATCCAACAATATGCGCATTAACTAGTTTAATAATAGGTAATATTTTATTGACAAACATTTATGTGTTAACCTGAATTTTTATTTTTTAAATAAAGAAGATAGGTACTTTGAAGTTCATGAAAGCGTTTACTGTATATTTTTGAGTAAATCTAGTCTTAAAGTTAATATTCTTTTTGATTTAAATGTTTTTGTGCTCCAAATTAAATTGCTTATTGTGAAGGTGTACGTGGTATATTTGAGCTTATGTCGTATCCATACTCATATTTTTTTTCCGAGATCACCATAGCCAAGAGTCTCACGGCAGGGTGAAATTTTTAAAATAATATTCAAAATACCTACAAGAAAAAATTAAAAGAAGATATTCATCTCATAACCTTGTAAATTAATAGGTATTTAGATATCTAATGAAATAAATACAAAAAAATCATACATAACCAAATAGAATTCTTATAAAACTTGGTCCATGTAGTTCCCTCAAAGTGTTTCAGCATCTCAAATGTTTGCCAATTTTAATGTTTTGCCTCATATCCTTCAAGAAATGTCTTCTTTAATAATTATTTGTACAATTTATATTCCTTTTTGGAAATCTACAAATAAAAAAGACGTATTAGATGGTTTTAAAACAACAATGCAAATAGAAAACAGAATTATAGGTAGGTACTCATGCATCAAGACAATGAATTTATTTAACTAGCAATAGCGCTAATTGTATCTTATTGCGTTCCCAATAACCCGAATTATTGCGTAGGTACATTCAAATTAGATAAAATGCATCATTTTTTTTTTAAATCAGCCTGTACATTATAATCTCCGTAGTTTCGCCTCAAATCCCCAGATGGCGTAGATAGTCTTGTCGTGGAACAAGTAGAAATAGTTGAATGTACATCGTGGGTATAATTTCTATATATAAGGTATACAAAGCCAAGTATATGTAGAATCTAGAAAATAGATAGACACTCCTAGGTATATAGGTATATTAGAAACACGACGTTATCCTTCTGTGTTATTCTAAGTCCCAGAAGGAACTCACTGTAAGGAGTAGGTAGGTACCTACTTAATAGATATAGGTATAGGTAGGTATTAGAGTAAATAGACAAGTGATTGGCTGGTTTGCAAATGGATGATGCTGAGAAAAAAACAGGTGCACTGATTGGTGTTTTTATTCAGGAGATCTTCAGAGACCACGCTAAATCAATTGAGTGTAATTGATTATGTGACAATTGATTATGCGGGCGTCCGAAAACCACGTGGCTTGATTGCATGCATCGAATTCTCAAAGAGAATCCTGTTAAGAAAAAGGAATCGCCGTGCTTGTTTGAGAAATTACTTGAATGTAGGAGAAGCCAAAGAAGTATGTAAAGATAGATCTATATTTATTATGACGTTTCGCTCTCTTTGCCTATACTACTTGGGAAATTGCGTGAGGCTACGTACCTATAGTATAGTATTGATTATTAGGATGGAATGAAAATTGAGGAAAATACTCAAATTTGGCGTAAAAACCATTGTTTAAAGTATAACATCAAAAAATTATGTTTCGTGTATAAATTCAATAACCGAAATTAATCTTGAAATAATGTTATTTATTAATTGAAATTAATATACCTAGGTACTTTGAAAAGAAAATAGTTGCTTTTTTTCTATCTTCCAAAAAATACCAAAAGAAAAAAAAACTAAACAAGATGACAAACAAAGTCATGAACTGCACAATATACTCTGATGACTGCTACATATGTAGTATATAAGTAGCTATGTACTTAATCATTATTCATAAACAAGGTATCTATCTAAATTATACATATATATATATAGCTCCTCGCCACGGAGGTTAGGTACATCTCTATTAATATAACATACCTAACAATTACATTATATACCTAGCACATTGTGGGTACATAATATAACCCTCCCAGACCCTAATTGAAATCTGATTGCCATAACGCCAACATCTCTCTGACAAGATGGCAGAATGGTTTTAATTAAAATTTCATATTAATTTACTAATTAATTGGATTAGGTAGGCTATTGTGCTATCATGTCACGTTTCCAGTTGGTTTGATATAATTTGATAAAGCTCTTGAATATGATTTAAAAGGTATTTGTTTTACCCATGCTGTTAGTAGGTACTTGCAGCTAAGCAAGTGCTCCTAATTATTATTGAAAAACTAAATTACCTTTAATTAATATTGTGTAAGTTTCTTTTTAAAGAAAAGTCTATTAATAATCATAAATCGATACCTATTATTTATAACCTGATAGCATCCATTGGTCGGAACACGTCGAAAACGAAGAAGTATTAACCAGGGTAGGCGAAAAAAGGCAACTTCTTAAGAGAATCGGCCAACAACGAGCTAACTGGATTATTCACATCATCATGCACCCAGGACTACTCATCGCCATCGCGGAGGGTAAGACCGAGGGGACAAATGGCAGAGGCCGACCAAGAGACGCGTATATGGACCAACTGAAGAGGGACATGAACTGTGGCTCATACGTAGAGCTGAAAAGACTGGCTGAGAATAGAGACGAATGGAGAAGAAAAACCAAACTCGTTGCAGACCAATCCAATGGATTGTAACTTATTATATATAGCAGTCACGAGCATTTAATCGAGAAATCACAAATTAGATTTCTCCTACTCTCAATATTTTGCACATATTTTAAAACACAGTGTATTTTTTTTTTAGAATAATATGTCGCATAATTATCACATTGTGAATACTAATAACATCGATTTATTCAGGTTATAGTCACGAATGGTGAATTAACTCGTTATACCATGTTTGCGAATACCGAATAAGTTTATTTTGGATAACAAGCTGTAAGTATCTAACTACTGTACCTAATAACCACAACAAATTTACGTAATAAAACAAGAATTTTTCTCCTTTATCAGCCCCCTCGCTATTAAATTCGACCGCAACCTTACTGGATTTCTAACAAATTTGGTATAAAGTTCAAAATATCAATGACAAACCATGTACTTCAATAAGATCGTGATGTAAGCTGTAATTTACGCTGATGGTTATGTTAAGTTAATCAAAGTTATGAAATCATGCTAGTTCTATTACAACAATACATAAAAATAACATTACAAGCAATTACATAATTATGTAGATATGCTTAATCCGAATAATTGGAAATGATATTCAAACTAATCCTTAAATCCAATCATTATTTATGGTACTTTATTTCATGAAATTCTTGGTTAAATATTTAAATATTTATTTAATTATGTAGAGTGGTATAAGCATAATAAAATATTCATACATTTTGTAGGATTTTTAGAAAGGAAAAAATGATGTCAACATATCTAATGTTGTAATCAAAAACAAATAATATGTTAATTAATCTTTTCGATTATCCGATTACCGATTGATTGCAAACTGTGGAAGATTATCCGACTGTCTGATTAATGTAAAATAATATTATCGGATAAAATTTGAGTTCGTCGGTAGCCTGGAGGTAGAGTCTCGGCCTTGTGAACAAGGGGTCCGGGGTTCGATCCCAGGTGCCGGCAAATTCCCCTTTCACGACACAAGCTTTTAGCTTACTGTGAAATGGTGTATTAGGTTGTATTTGGGTTTATAACAAAACCCAGATATATCTTCTTTTTTTTTAAAAAAAAATCATACATACATAGGTACATGCTGCTTATATGTTTCGTAGCTTTTTTATATTTGATGTATTGTACTAGTTGTATTGGTAATTTGTAGAGTCTTAATTGGTTCATTTGTTCTAAGATATTATATCGTTATTGCATATTGTGAGATTAACTGTATGACTCTAATGTAATCAAGTAAAATAAAAATAAATAAAATACATACCATCGTGCCGCTTCCCTCGCGGGGTAAGCAGAAAGGATCGAGCGCCACTTTCTTCTATCCATGCATACATCTTTCGCTTCCGTCACTGTCATACAACTCCTCATGCGTGCTCTTCTGTCCCATGTGCTCAACATGTGACCGTCCTGTAGGGTTTGATTTAAATGATCTTGCCATTTGATCTTCGGACGACCACGTCTCCGAGCACCATTCCTCTCAGCCAAATATAATATCTTCTTCGACATTCTATCTATCTATAATAATATAATAATATGTACATGTTATTATTTAGGAATAAAATAAAGCTGTGGTACCTATTCGGAAATAATATTCAACTTAAGTAAGTTGGTATATAGTGACATTTCGTTATGTAAGTAGATCCTACAGATATAGTTTTTCAAGCACAGTTACTTTCTTTTCATTTTCTTCCCTTCTATACCTGCAATAATGACTTTTATGAAATGTCAAATTTTTATTTAAAAAGGGGATATGGGTACCTGCATGTACTAAAAGCACGGTATATAAATAAACACTTTACATTAATCCATTGTTTATGTAAGTACTTACTTAAAGATATGCAATTTTTTTGCTACAAATATGGTAGGTAAATATATCTTACTTACCTCTAAGATTAGTAGTTGATGAGTCTTCATTTTTTTGCAGTATATTAATTATAATTCCATTTTTCCATCGATGGTTTCTTTCCATAAATAAAGCTAAATTTCGTGTTGTCCATGATTTATTATATCCCCTCCATTTAAAATTATTTTTCACTTGATTCTGAAAATAGCAAAACACATATTATTAAATATCATACATATATAAAAAAGCCTTGTAAAAAATACATGCAAGTATTTTATCTGATATGTAGTTTTATAACCTAAATTATCATATATGGTCCTGAATATTTATCTGAATATGAAAACATTAAATAATGGATCTGTAAATGATCTCAATATTGCAATTAAAATAGCTAATTCTATTAAAAACTTAAGTAAAGTTTAACATTAAAATTAATTGAAATGCGCGAATTAAGTATATGGATTTACATATCTAATTGCAATTAAAATCACTAGACATATCCATATATGTGACTTGTCATATGGCCGGTTTCAATAACCTATCTATCCGTGACTGTCGATTGAAATGTATGATTTAAAATATAGAACACAATAGATTTCAATCGACAGTAGCGGATAGATAGATTATTGAAACCGGCCAATAATTGTTAATAGATAGATAGATAGACATAATTGTTAATATTGATAAAATTTATTTATTTGCAATATAAACATCGGTATCGAGAACCTGTTCAAAAAGTCAATAATTATCGAGGATCCCAACAAATTCTGTGAAGCATTATTGTTTCTTAAACGTCACATGATATAGTAAAGAATGATGATATTAGGAGAATGTGCGGATGCAAGAGAAGTATTTTGGATTGAATGCGTGTAAACAAGTTGCGAAGGTTTATCTGAAAAAAAGAGTTCGTCGGTAGCCTGGAGGTAGAGTCTCGGCCTCATGGACAAGGGGTCCGTGGTTCGATCCCAGGTGCCGGCAAACTCCCCTTTCACGACACAAGCTTTTAGCTTACTGTGAAAGGTGTATAAGGTTGTATTTGGGTTTATAACAAAACTCAGATATATCTTTTTTAAAAAAAAAAAAGTGTGTATTTATCTGAAAAAGGGTAACTGTCCGATAACTACATGGCTTGATCATGTGGATCAAATTCTGAAGGATTTTTCCGTGTTGAGCATGAAAAATCAGCTTGCGTGTATGAGAAAAAGTATGCGGGTCGATTAAGCAAAAGAAGTATGTATGTAGGGATAAATCTATGTGGTGTTCTATCCTTGGGATACAGCATGGGGATATAGTATAGTAAATATAAAAAAAAATTAAAAAAATATTTAATTGAGCGCATGCGTTAATTTTCTTTTTAATTATGTCACCTGTAGCGTAGGTAATATATTGCTCGGAAATAATTACATATAATAATCTAAATAATATACATAATTTTATAATAAATTTAGATTCGCTTGTTAGTGTTGACTTTCTGGGTGGCATTTTGCAAGTGGGCAGGTATGTTATATACCTATTATTATAACTATAACATCTACCTATGCAGGTAGTAATGCAACATACGAAAATACACATAAATGTGTGTAGAATAATAATAATATAGTCACCTATGTATATACCAACCTACATGTTTGTATTGAATGGATTATCCTAGAACAGGTCCATCTTGTTGTCTAATCTAATGCATTTTTTTTATTTTTTATTATCCTTTATTGGCATTTCTACCTATAATGAATCGAGTTACCTGAAACTTCAAAAGCTTACTAGTATAGAATTTTCTGTCATTGAATGCAAATGGTATGTATGTAGCTGTCTGAATATAATTTATACGGTGAAAGCCATTAACATTTTATTTGCTTTTTATTTGTGAATAAGTCATAACTAAGCAGGGTCGGATTTTTTTTTAAACTGAATCAAAAAATATCATCTTACAAATAATACTTTAAATTTCTATGTCCATTCCTCACATAGCTAATTTTAAATATAGAACCCAATTTATAAATATTGTTCATTTCACGTGTCGTATTATTATTAGAAAAAAATCTAACATTAAATGTTTTAGGTCTTCCACACTTTTATGTAAGTTTTCAAGTGTCCTATAAAACATAAAATTTATTTAAACTTATTCATTCATTTATTCATTTACATGTTACACGGCAGAGCCTTTTTCATGTTAAAAAATTAACATCTTTATTTTAGCGATGAGGTATGCCGCCTGTTCAAAATTTTTTAACTTTTATTTGTATAGAGAGGACGACTTGCATGTTTATTACGTATAGTTAGTCCGCTGGTTACCCCACTGGTGGTTAATGCCATGGTGGTATGTATCTATAAACAATGTTTTCTATGAACAGTCCCCTCCCGTCACCAGACTTTCGAAAAGTTATAAGAATTTTTAATACATAGGTATTTCATAATCTCCTTAGTTTTGTTAAGGAACGCTTCACAAATTTGCTTTACGTAATTTTAAATTTCGAAAAAAAGAATCTACCTTCATGTACCTTCCGCAGCCCGGTACCAGACCAGGGGGCCTATTCTCCAATCTCGATTGACGGATGTCGCAAGCGAGATTTTATTACTTTCGATCGATTTCATAAAAACCCTATTCTTGAAAGTCGTGGACAAGTGTCGCACGATACCATGCGAGATTATTTCGAATGGTGTTTTACCACTCGAGATGAATGTCACACCAATCGACATGTCAAAAATTGATAAAAATGGCCGCCGTGAGTCACTCAATGGTTGTTTACATTTCAAATACGGTATAAAAATAAAATAAAGTGATGCCGGATTTATAAAGTATTTTAGTTTAAATAAAAATACAACGAAAAGTTCGATGCTGATTGTGATTCCTCATATAAATGCGCCATCTTGTGCGTCACGTGCCTCTCCACGAAAGCGCCATCAGCGCCATCTCTTGAAGAAAGGTATAAATAAAACAAATTTTTTTCGATGACCACATACAAAAAGTGCGACGTTTTCGGTAGCTTCTCGAATGTCGACCGTTTAAATCTCGAATGGCGTCAAGAATAGGGTCGTAGATTGCCATTCGACTTTTCGTGCGAGTTTTTCAATCGACATATCTCACAGGCGACATTTATCAAACGAGATTGGAGAATAGGGCCCCAGTGGTTTAATTAATTAAAATAAAAAATATAATTTTAGGTTTTCGAATACCGGTCCTGTGCAGGGAATACCTATTTGTATTCATGAGAAGTTTGTGATAATTAGTAACGAGTACTAATATTTAGAGTAGGTACCTTAGTATCCTACCTAGTAGGTACTACTCCAATTAAGTAGGTAGGTGCTTGCGTGTATCTTGTACTTATTTGAAGGCCTTGTAATTAATTAATATTACGCGAGTATCGTGTTCTGCATGAATTATGACATAATTAGTACGCAGTCATACTTAACTGAAACTTGTCGGAAAGTTTATTGAAGACGTGTAAAGATATTATCGGTGTAGCTCCCGAATTATACTTAGTCTCTCAAAATTTTAGAGTGTCTGTAAAAGGTAGATATTGAAAAAATATAATTAATATAACATCTTCGATTTAGAAATAATGTATAGGTACATATGTATCAATCATTCTGAATGGTTTGATTTGAAATATGTAATCATTTCATAAATTACTATGTTTATTTATATTGTGGTTTAATTTGTCTGAGGTTAAGGAAAACACCAATATCATTATATTTGCACTTATATAAGTTATTACCTAATATTTATAATCTTTAATTCTTATACCTAATATATAAATATGTTTTGTTTTGTAATTTGAAATGTATTTACATTGTTTGTATTTTTTATTTAATTTTGAGTTGCAAAAGGTTTAAAAAGCCGTTTATTGAAATAAATAAATAAATAAATATAACTATATCGCTGGCTATTCCTCCTTGTAAGAAATACCATTGTAGTATACTTATGCAAATTAAGAAGTAAATATCGATGGTATAAAGCACAAAAGACACATGTCCACATTTGACAGTTTAGAGAAAACAGGTTTTGAAAGTTTCAGGTCCTCAATTAATTCACTAACTCCAAATTAATGCAGAAGGTGTTGAAAATCATAATCTTTGTTCTTTTTTGATGTCATTTATTACTTATTTCTTATTATATTTTTATCCAGAATGTCAAGAATAAGCATTTTCAGATGATGGTCATGGACATGTGTTTTTTGTGAACTAAAGTGAGACTGGGATGGGACATGTGTTTGTTTGATCATACTAAGCTTATACTACAGGATCTTTTAAATTGTTATATTTATAATGAAGAAACAAGTTTAAAAGCATTATTTAAATCTCATTATTTTGGTTCTCATTTCAACTGAGATTAGGGAGATAGCAAAAGGTATTTTCCATGATGTATATTAATTTATACTTACTTTTATTTTGTTGTGCATAATATTCTAATAGAGATGATAATGGGATAGTTGTGTTTGAATAAAAACAAATAATCATTTTTTATACATTTTATTTAAATGTTATATAATTTATTTATAAAAAAATATTTGCATTTTTCCTTACAATAACCACAATTTATGAGGTCAGTGATGGAAGTCCCTCGATATAATCTTTGTATTCAGAGGGTATAATACCCCGATCCAATAAGTATTTCAAGTCTAGCATTTTCTGTCGACTTATGGGTAAAGGATTTAAATATTTGTACGGAAGTGTTAGATTCCATGACCGGTTTCTTCCACTCCTCCTATTCTTTTTCATTACGTCTATTTCTCGAAACTCGTCATCGCTTAAATTATATTTAAATAAAATTGAGTTGGGGTTTTTTTTTTGAAAACGTAGCCATTTAATTTTTAACCAATTGACAGTTTCCTCCTGCGTATCAATTTTTATATTCTTAAGCATTAATTTTGAAACTTCTTGTAGGTCAAACATATCTTTATGCTTCAGGACACTTACTTTATAAGGACGGGGCTTTATTCTGGACAATTCTATCAACAGTTTCCATTCATTCAGACTGTATACATTACTATGCTTCTTTTTACGTTCGATGGTCGAATGAATAGAATCAGCCTCTAGATATGAATGTCCGGACTCCATAAATTTCAAGTCGATAGTATGGCATGTATAATTATTAACCGCAAATAGCATAGCAGTAGCAACATGCTGGTTGCGGTTTTGCCCTCCACACGTGTCCGAAAAACATGACACATGCAAGACTTCTTTTGGCAATCCCGAAAGGTACTTCAATAGACAAGTCCCTACTTCTGATGATCCTTTTCCTCCTTGGGTTTCATCCCAGATATAGCACAAACCGTCAGCATTGTAATTGTCAAATATTGTAAAATTATACATTGACAGTTTGCGTTTGTAGTATATCTGGGAGTCACCTGAATGTGGAATAGACAAAATCGCCTGCATATCAAAACTTATAGATCTGTAGGTTTTACCTTTATCTTGTACAGATCTGATTTTGTCTTCGTTCTTCATTTGCATTGATTCTGCCTCTCTCCTTTTGTGGTGTCTGTATTCTTCTTCCAGTGCAGTCTTATCTTTTTCTCTATTATATAGATTGCACACACTGCACTGATCTTTTTTTGGAATATAAAAGGTCAATGGAGGATCATACTCGTTAAATATCTTTCGGTATATTGCTTCACTTACAGGTGTTGTCGCATTTTTCGGACAGTATTCATCCCTATAAAAGCGATACATCATTGATAAATTGAGGTCAGCTGAAAGGTATAGTCTATTTGACTCTTTTCTGCAGTAGTGCGATTCTACGCGAGGAAAACTGTCTATATGAGCCTTAATGGCTTCTACTGCTGCTGCTGGCGTAGCATTAGGGGCTGGTCTCCCTTTCCTACCATCACTTCCAACATATGTCAAGTTCATTTTATTATTCATTGCCAGCCTTATTACTGAATAACTTATACAAAATGTGTGAATGAAAAAGTTCACACAAACTCGTAATTTTTTGTCATCTTTAGGTAGATAATAAAACCTGGAACAGGATTTTGGTTTCAAAGGAACTTCTCCTCTGAACCTGTTCCTTTCTACATTCTTCTCTTCTATCAAATTGCACAACATACTTTTTTGTAGTTGAGCGTTACCCAGTTGGTAATATTGGCCATGGAGTGTGTCAATCTCTTCTTGACTAAAAAAATTGAAACATTGTAGTTTGCAATTGCAACATAAGTTTGGCTTCTTAGCTGGTACTTGCACACCTTTAACACTGGTATACGCTTTGCCAGTGCACCTGTTATTTTTACGGATATTTTTTTGCCACATGGCTGGGTCAGCATGCCTTCTTTTTTTTTGAGACTTCTCAGCACTGGTTTCAGCTCCCATCTCCTCGTCAATACTGGTCCCAGTTGTAACCTCTTGAAAATTAGTTTCAAAGATTGATTCTACTGCTGCATCAGCGCTAATTCCAGCTGTCATCTCTTGGAGGTTAGGTTCACTATTTGCTTCCGTATAAATTACTTCAAGAAATTCTCCCGCACAGGCCAGGTCTAAAAATACATTTTAATTAGTTTTATATTGATTACAAAATGAGCACATTTACCAATTATAATACAGGATACATACCATATTCACTATATTCTAAACCAGTATTTTGCTGCTCAGTTGTTTGATCACATGAGATATCGGCATACTCTACTTGTATCATTTCAATTTCTATATGTTTTGAATTAGTCTCTGCAAATACAAAAATTATGTATTTAAAGTGTTTAATAAGTTCACATTTAGATATTGATACCTGAATGTCAGTATCGTACTTACCAACTTCCATTCCTGCACTCGTGTTCTGATGAGATGAAATTTCATCTGAAGACTCCATTGTAGTCTCTATAAATCAAAACAAAAAAATTAATAGAATCTTATGAATAATTATTTGTACTAAGTGTTTAAGTTCACATTTAGAAATTGATATCTGAACGTCAGTATCGTACTTACCAACTTCCATTCCTGCACTCGTGTTCTGATGAAATGAAATTACATCTGAAGACTCCATTCTAGTCTCTATAAATCAAAATGAAAAAATTAATAACATCTCATGAAAAATTATTTGTACTTAGTGTTTAAGTTCACATTAAGATATAGATATCTGAATGTCAGTATCGTACTTACCAACTTCCATTCCTGCACTTGTGTTCCGATGAGATGAAATTTCATCTGAAGACTCTATTCTAGTCTCTATAAATCAAAACAAAAAAATTAATAACATCTCATGAAAAATTATTTGTACTTGGAATTGACTAATATACACATTGTTTATATTCAATTAAGGTATATTTTAAATGAAAAAAAATGCTTATATTATTTACCTTCTGGTATTCCACTATGCTTCAGCATCTCAACTATTTTTACACTTCTTGCACTGAATGGGAATGGCATTTTGATTGTTTGACACTTATAATAACTTATTAATAAATCATGTATTACAAACTAAACTTTGATGGCTATTTGTAAAATTTGACTAAATGAACTACACTACTTAAAAAAATATAACTATTAAACACTGAACACGTGGAATGTTTTTGTCTTCACGATTTATAACTATACTACTTAAAAAATATTATAACTATTAAACACTGAACACGTGGAATGTCTTTGTCTTCACGACTTAATAGCTATCCTACTTAAAAAATATAACTATTTAACACTGAACACGTGGAATGTTTTTGCCTTCACGATTTATAAACAAAAATTGTTAAAAAGCATAAGGTTATCAATAAACACTGGGCACAAGGAGTGTTTGAAATGTTAATCATTTATTACAAATTTACTCAAAACTGTCCAAAAGATTTATGAAATTAAAAGAAAATATTGTTCTTCACATATAACTGCACTGTAATAAATGCAATATTACTTTAAAACTGTTTAAAAAACCACACAAAACTAGATTACGTCGAAAGCAAAACAATGCGAACGATTCACACCAGAAGCGCTTGACTGACAGTATGGAGTAAGTGTTGTCAACGCTTTAAAATAGAATGCATAAAACAAAACAAGGATGTAATATTTAATTTGATGCATATATTATTTTTAGCATGTGAAACATTATTTTATGTCTATTATATTATTTCTTTAGTATTAATAAAAGCGTAAAGTGTATTTCAATTATAAAAATCCTTAATTTTAATATATGTATTTGCTCTTTGACGGGTTCATCAAAACATAGTTATCCTTATTTTTGTCTATTTCTTTAACGCGATGACAACACTCGTCGTGAAAAAAAATTCGCACGCAAACGCCGCCTGTCGGTAGGTGACGGAAGTGCCACTCACGGCGACTTTTGGGATGCGTTTATGCGTGCACAGATGACACACGTCCATATAAGACGGACATGTGTTTTTTTAGAATTAAGAAAGTCGATATAAATGCATTCTCAAATATCTTATGTGACATGTTACACCTGTGCACAAAACAAAGTGCATTTGTGGACGTGTGACATTTGGTTTTTATAAAATATTTCAATAATGATATTAAAATTGTTGGTAATATTTAATCAGGACATAGATGGGGTTGCAACTGATCTTGTACATATATTAACTCATTTTACCTAAAAAGTGGACATGTGTCTTTTGTGCTTTATACCATCGATATATACATTTTCTACTATTGCAAATAAGAAAATATTAAACTACTGTAAGGAAATAACATTATTTTGATACACTTGTATACAATCTTATTTACTTTCTACTAACAAGAAATTCACTGGAGTACATAGAACCACCGAGGTGTTATAGAGGAAAATACACATTTTCCATTTCTAGGGTTGAGCTATACCTACTTTGTATATGGATTGAAGCAAGAAACAGCTGATTAGAGAGAATAAACGTTATGCAGAGAAATAACAGTGACTTGTAATATCTGCTGTTTTTACGTGATTAAAAAAGTGGCTCGATTTATAATTATCTGGATCATTACGCTGAATGAAAAAGTTTAAAATTTAGCTATTGCTTACTTACATTATGTAGAGATTTTTTTTCAGTCAAATATATTCTTTAATTGAATCAGCTACCGAGGAGCTAATTAATTGTAAGTTAGACAGGTTTTAAAAAGAAAAAAATTAACCCGTAATGCAATAATACATAATAAAATGAGTTGGTCGGTAGCCTGGAGGTAGAGTCTCGGCCTCGTGAACAAGGGGTCCGTGGTTCGATACCAGGTGCCGGCAAACTCCCCTTTCACGACACAAGCTTTTAGTAGCTTTCTGTGAAAGGTGTATAAGGTTGTATTTGTGTTTATAACAAAAACCCAGATATATCTTTTAAAAAAAAAAAAATTTCAAACTTTTTGTATATTTTCTCCATTTACCTAGTTAATTTACCGTTAAATGTTTAAAATATAACGTTAAACCTTGTACAAGTAACAGCTTTTTATAATGTTTTTAATAGCTGCTTCACTTAATAATTCAACGGTAAATAGTTACCATAACTGTGTAAGTTCAAAAATAGCTTTTAAGAATTACGAAAGCAGTTGCAAAGTAAGTTGGTAAATATAACTTAAACTAATCAAGTAAATAACTGTTAGGATTAACATTCCACCAAATCACCTATGTAGAGTTGTGACAAGTTATCCGTTAAAAGAAAATATTGTCCTATTAGGCAGTTTGCCCAGTTTTATTAACAAGTTATTCAAATGATAAAAAGCTTACAACAAAATATTATGGTTATTATGGTTATGGTAAAAATAACGGTTATAACGGAGAGATTAGTGTTATTTACGTCACAATCAAAATATAACGTTATTTGTGTTTATTGAAGTACCTACCTAGAAGACAAAACAATGTTATTTTTGTAATGTTATAAATATTTTGGCTATTTTGTATCGTCAACGGATTTAACAAAAATATAAAAGCTGTCTTGATGAATATCACGAGTGCCCATGTATGTTTTAAATAAATTAACTCAGAAAAAATCTAGGTTTCAATTTAAAATTAACGATTTTAACTCAGTGTTTAAAATATTTGCATTGCAAAATTTGAATATTCGAAATTTAATAATAACACACCAAATTCAGAAGCAATGAATGAATGCTTATTTTATTTATACATTAATTCACAATTATTTTCTTCTTTTTATACATATCTTTAATTTATAAGTTTTTTTTAATGTTTTTTTTATTGCTGTGTTGACTTTTAATTAAATTTGTTGTGCCTGAATTCATTATACTCATGTGTACATTTTTTTTTATTTATTCACAATCATACGCCTACAGGCACAACATAAAGGTTAAAACAGAAACAGTGAAAAAAATTACAGTCAATGCTGTGCCCTATAGAAATTATGTATGTAAATTTTCTACGTGTGAAAAGCTGGTGCCGTTAATCGTTAATAAATAAGTTTTTAACACTTTCAATAACAGTAAATAATTTCAAAAATAACGGTGATTAATATTTTCAAGCAACACTAGTTAGTATGAAGCAGAGTAGAAAGAGCGAAATTCTCGCAGTTTTTCAGACGAGTTACACTTTGATGGGGAACATTCAAATAAATTGCGAACACCCTGTACACAACACTGAGTACTTTGACCCTTTAGATACTTCTGACAGCACAGAGAAAATGTTGTCATCATTTTTTATATAATGGGTATTTATTATAATTTGATATTAAATAAGTTTTTCGCTCTAAAAGCTATTGATGGATATCGTGTGAGGGTAGGTTTTTTTTGAAAAATAATTATGTAATATGTGGAAAAAGTAATAAATTTAGCGTAAAGGAGCTTTGAATGGAGAAGGCTGATTTTTGCCTGTGTTTACAATTGGAGGATTGGAGGTTGAATTATATAATTCATACAATACATCCAGGGTGTAAAATCTGTACGAATGAACATGCATATCGTCCTCTCCATGCCGTGATAAATAAGAGATTCAGAAAGAGCAGCATACCTCATCTCTGAATTGAATATTTTAAATATCTAAGTGTAATATATTTTTATTTGACTTTATTTATTTCATTCAAAAAATTAAAACATTTTACATTTTTAATACTGTAATAAGGTTTGTCACTAATCCTGAATATATTAATTTTTTGTTGATACAGAGAGGACAGCTTGCATGTGCATTATGTGCAGCTGGTCTGCTGACTACCGCACTTATGGAATATGCCGTTATAGGATAGTAGTAGTTGTAGTAGTAGGTAGTAATATTATGTTAGGTGCCTACTCCACTGATAAAATATGTCATTAATAAACATAGGTAGGTATGACGAACAAATTATGTCATAAATAAATATTTCAGTGGGTGGTTCTAAAAGTGTTAAAGAAAGTTGATTTATTTTATAAGAATCAACTTTCCTTGTTTACATAAGAAAACACAGGGTAATTCGAATGTTTGTAGTAGGTATACAAGTCAACAAAAACAAAACTACACGTAAAAAAAATTTTTCCTCTATTTCTCTACAGAATTTCGTACTACGATAAACCACATTGTATTAAAAAGTATTCTCTACAAAATTCTGTGGCTTCATTTCTCATCTATTTTGTATGATTTTAAAATAATACATTCTTCTTTTGTTCGACGTTGTTTTATTTTTTTTCCCTCACTCAGATAACAGCTGACATTCTTGTTTTTTTTTTTTAATTTTCTTTTGTTTTTTTTCCCCATTTCCTTTCAAAAATGTTCATCTTTTGTTTGTCTTTCCGCGTCATTAATTAAGTAATTTTTGTTTTGGAGGCTTTGTGGTTTGAATTTTCTTTTCATGGGAAATTAAACGGAAAAAAAATTTAGAATAATCTTAAAAGTAATTAAAGTTTTTTGTAATAATGATAGTATTTAAAAAGCGAAGGCTTTGAAATTAATTGCGTTCTATTGAGTGCTTCAAACTATTTTCCACAGATGGTACTCGAACATCAAATTCGATACATACCCAGTCGAATATTAATTTCTCAGTATTAGGTCGTAGTTAGCAAATATACGATAAAACTTTTTCTAATACGAGTATTTAAATAATC
This sequence comes from Athripsodes cinereus, assembly GCA_947579605.1. Lineage (NCBI taxonomy): Eukaryota > Metazoa > Arthropoda > Insecta > Trichoptera > Leptoceridae > Athripsodes > Athripsodes cinereus. Next base: position 6,532,751 of record OX388317.1, on the reverse strand, counting down.
ATAGAATTTACTCTAGCTTAGTTAATCTTAAATTAATTCTTATTAAATATATCCAATATATACACATTAATTTGTCTTCTCTGTGAAAAATATTACTTTGAAAAATTTATACTGAATTATTTTTTACATTAGAATGTTTTTAATAAAAGAGTAATTTAGTTTCTTTTTCTACTTATAAAAAACTATCCATTATATTAATTTTAAGGGCATTAAGAGAAAATCAAAATACCTTTACGTTGGAGGTGCATTTATGCATGTGTTTCTTTTCTAATTTTCAGAAATTGCCTCAAGAGTGTCCAATGTTCCAAATACCTAGTCGGAATTCTGAATAAACCTGAAAAATAAAACACGATTTAAAAACAGATCTATGAAATGTTCGAAGAATGAATATGAACTTCGATGAGTATGAATTCCGGAAAGCTACCAAATTTCTTCATTTTCAAATAGAAAATTTTCACTAGGTAGCGATATTATGTTCGGAATAATTTTCTCTAGGAAATAGACCCTTACAAAGGCCGTTATGGGGGTCTCAGTCTGGGTAACGAGCGATCCATAGGCAGGACCGGCAGGACAATTTAATAAACCCTCGTTTTCCTACAATAATATTTTGTTATCAGAGTATTGCAAACTTGAAGTGACTATCGACAGAAAATAGAATAAAAACTATATAATATTTTATTTACTTTATAGTAATAGAAACTTGGACATTTGGTTTTAAAAGTGTGCCATTTTGTGGAAAACTACCTCAAAGATTCACATAAGAATCATCACATCTCTCGAACATAAAAAAAAACTATACATACAGTTATTTTTTTCTCCATAGGTAGGTACCTACTTTATTTAATAATTTAAAATGAAGAATTACAAAGTTAATGCCGATGCAATCAAAGAAAAAAATATATTCTCATTTAAACGGTAACCAATTTGAAACAATTTAAAAATGTTTTAAGTGTGAATTTTGGTTTGTCATTACCGGGTTAGTTGGAAGACATCGCATATTAGCGATTTAATCGCACTTTGTTAGTACAATTAATTGTATAGGAAACTGATAATTTAGGATGCTTTTCATTGATTTATAATATTGTAATTACTGTACGGTGAAGAATATAATTTAATACCTAATTATCTCAGCTTCATCATTTTAAAAATCATTAACATTTATCGTTTATCATAATGGAATTACTAAGCTTTTATTTAATTGATTAATTACTTGTAACTAGAGCGTTGACTCTTTGATAAATCGATTCAATAAGTTAGTATTTTATTTGACATTCCTCTCGATGTATGACAGATTAAACCAAGGTTGTATTCCAATACGTCAAATTTAAGAGCCGTCTCGTATTTGTCGAACTATAGAGACAAGATATAGGTAGGTTACATAGTACTTTATCTACGTGTCTGACGATATTACATGATGAAATTATACACGAAATATTCGGGTGTAAGTCAAAATTGTTGGGAAATTCATTAGACTCGTCACCCCAAGCAACCTACGTACAAAGAACAATCTAAGTACATAAGTAGGTATATCCTACAGCAGAACCAGCCTAAACGTAGGTACAGAAAAAGTAAACCTGTAGTGTTATATAGGTACCTACATAATATGTAGGTATAACTTTGAAAATGTTTTGCCTTTGTGTTATACAAAATACTCCCGTAATTCAGAGGCCTTATCTTGAAGCGAGTCTGAAATTTTGGGTAAAATAAATTATAATAATAATAATTATCCTAGAAAATTTACTCGGTGCCTTTTTAAATTACATGCATCGAGGCACAAGGTTTGTGACGGAAAATATTTTTGAAAATTTACTTACAAACTTTGCTTTTTACAAAAGTAGAATATTTTGTACCTGAATAAGTTCTCCGTAATATTATAATGTTCTCTGTGATATCGATTGAACCAAATAGATATTGAGCTTGGTACAGGTAAAGTTTTTGAGCACTTTATTGCTAAAATTTATTATAGAATGGTTGTAGGAATAGAAATATTGATTTGATTGGACAAGCTGACAAGCTTCAAAAACTTCTTACTTATTTTATTACATAAATTGTTTCAATATTTACGAAAACTAACTGCTGCGTTTTTCAGCCCATGTCCATCCATTTCCGAATATAAACCTCTTCATTTAGACACCACTTTTTTCTATCCTCCATTACCTACTGTCTTTTTCCTGAATCCGCAATAATCCATATACCTATCATCGCTTCATTTTGTCGATTTTAACATTTCAAGCAGTTTCTCCGTCAGTTACCCCACTTGAGCGATATGCAGTAATGCTATAGTTATATAGATAATCATACATCCTTTTTTTCATCCCTTAAATACTACTATACTATACTATACCATCACGGCATATCCCACAAGTGGGGTAGCCAGCAGACTAGCTGCATATAAAAAATGCAAGCAGAGTAAATCAATCAGTAAAGCAATCAGCACAGAGTAAAAAATATTTTACATAAAAATGTTAAATTTTCGAGGATTGCCGTTATCTAATTGTTGCAAATAGGAAGGTAATAAACAAACTGAAATCGAACTTAATTAAAAACAAAAATTAGTAGGCAGGTATAGACACAAATAAAAGCTTGTTCGCCTTTTTCTATCTATTTCGTGATCAGAAGTTTCTGCTGAACCATTCAACCTGTTAATGAAAATCATAAGTTTATCCAATGATAGCAATAAGAATATCTAATCATATCTAGTAAGAACCTACTACCCAATCTTACCTGAAACTTGTTATAAACTTTGAAATTAGTTTGGAAACTTATTAGGAACACTGGGGAAAATTGTAGCAGTGGAGAAATATTTACCACTATTAGGTATATTGAAAAATTGTTTCCAAAAATGCCTTTGTACAAATATATTATTTTCCAAAATAAAATTTAGATACTCAATCATTACATTATTTTTAAACTATATATCCTTAAAAGTCAAACTATACCTGCATAAGTATTAGGTACATATACCATACCTATCAAAGCAGAACTATTCCGTGGAGCACCCAGCCAATTATTAGTCTCCCACTTTTTTTCGTAAGTTATCGAGTTATTAAATGCAGATGTTCGAAAAAAAACAGATAATTTATATCTTACATTTATCTCTGAGGTTTGCCACCCATCCTGAATGTCTCAATTTTTTGTTTGCACGAAAAAGAGAGTTTTTATGTGTATTATATGCAGCTGGTCTGTTGCTACCCCATTTATAGGATATGCCGTGATGGTGTAGTTGTAGTAGAAGTAGTTAATTTAATTTAATTAATAGCTCGAAATATTCCCCAAAGTTAAGTTCAATTTGAAAGAAATTGTCTGCTATTGTAAAAAAAATCTTTAAAAAATATTGTTATGAAATCACTTTCTGATGTCTATTTACAACAACGCAGACCTAAATATATGACAACATAATAAATCAGAAACAAATTTTGGCGAAACGTAAATTTTTAAGAAAAATTGCAGTAAATAATAATGTTTCAATTTGCCCCGTTGTTCTCCAAAAATGTCAACGCTTCGCACTGAATAGATCCACGAAAGGGAGCGACAGGGGAAAGGTATGACATTTATATACAAAAGTGTAGGTATATTTCTTTAGCTATATATACTCTTCATCCTTCTTTCTTTAGGTATATTTATATAATATATATTTACAGAACTTCTCCCTATCATCATAGTATTTCAATTCCAACTTTTCTCATTTGTCCAAATAATAACATTATAATATACATACCTACGTAGGTACGTAAATATAGACGGATACTTATATAATAATAATCTACTTTAATAAGAAAGTCAGTATATAATATCTACCTATATCTACTAATAATTTTCAGGTTTTAGATTGGCATAAGTTTTCCCGACAGCATGCAATATATACATCTCCCTGTGTATAACAATTTCAATGACTTTCTTCATCAAAACTTTGCAAGTAGAGACGTCTATTTTCTGTTCATGCACTATACCTAATACTACTATTAACTTTTTAGTTATAGAAACTAATTATTTAGTTTCATTTCACTTCAAACTTTCTTCTACTGGATATGTTTGAAGTAAAATTAACGCGATATTTTTTAAATAGACATAAACTGATTAAGAAGATAGAAATGAATTAAACTATTAATTATTTATTAAATCATATTTAGATTAAAATCAACCCTATAATAAAGGCCGAAATAATTATTGTGTGTCCTGCAGTTTGAATTAAAAAAATCAATACCTACACCTTCGGATCTATCCTAAGTGTCCAATCACAATATACGTAAGTAAATTATTTGATGATATTATTGATGTTTCCAGCTGCTCAGTAGGAACTGGAGAAATCAAAGAACGGCATTAGTTAATAAATAAACACACTAGCTAAAAGGTTTTCTTCCGGCTACTTGCAGAACTAAGAAATTAGTACTTTAGTTCTTTTAGTATTAAGTACCGTACTATTTTCATAAAACCTTTTACTTCTAGAGCAAACTTAATGAAAAAATGTAGTCTTCAACAATACATTTTGTTTCGAAAATAGAGCAATTAACAAGTAATTTGTTCGATTCATTAGTTTTAATTTGTTGAACAGAAATATTTTCTTGCATATAATGCAATGAGAGAAAGAGTAACCCAACTAAAAACACGAAATCCTAGAACCATAGATAATTACTTAATTTTGGTAGTGGACACATTTTGTTTATTACAGACCGAAGTGTATGCAACTTAACAACACGAAATATGCAAGTAAAAATGCTGCAAATGTGCAAGAAATGTTATGTAACGTTTAAACCTTAATTAAATATATAGGTAGGTAAATATGATATATTTCAGCTTATGTAGGGGGGGGGGGGGGTAGGGGTGGCAGAAAATTAACATCTCGTTAATCCGCAATGGTTTCTTCCTCACTTTGTTTTATCTGTGAATATATCTGTCCATAATATCATGGCATTTACTAAAGTGGAGTAGCCAGATATGTAAAAAAATATGCAAGTCTTCCTCTAAGTGCCAACAAAAGTTATTCCGGATAGATAGCACATCCCATTGCTGAATTGAAATTGTTAATTGTATATGTGGACGTAAAACTTACAGAATTTAACGTAATCAAAGTGAGCGACGTTTGGAGGGAAAGCTTGGAATAGAAACATACATTTTTAAATACGAAATAGGTAGGTATGTAGACAATAATAAAAATATCGTCCCTTTTCTGACTTACTGACATCTTTGGCGAAATCGAGTTACATATGATCACCAATGTGTATTTATATATGCCTTGCATGTTCTCACAGAAGATCACACCTGTAACTATTACCGTTATCCCGGAATATCTTTCTGATTTGTTGTAGTATTTACGAATTATTCTAAATAAAATGTGTTGCATCTACTTTTTCCTCAAAATTTCATCACAAAAATGATTCTGAGATATATAAGAATAGGTACAAATAAAATAATTTAATATATTTACACTGCATCATATAACTAGGAGAGACGAAAATATGCACGGCAAAACACAAAAAACGCTCTCCTGAACATTTTATATTTAGGCAGATACGACTGTTAGTCAGAAGAGGGACGATATGTCATCGGTCATCTATAGGTCTAATATCGGTCATAATATGTACAGTTATCGGTAAAATATGTTTAAAATATGCTAACATGTATTAAAATAGGCAAAACATGGAATATATTTGCATACCTATAATCGGGCCTTTATACAGTAGGTACATGTCTGTCTCGTATTTATATTATAAAAGGGGAGGGAAGTAGGTAATCCTTGTTAATAATAGTCTAAAATTAAGCAATAATTTCTTCTATAGTTAGGTAGGTACCTACATAATTTGGCAAGACTAGTATTATTTGAAGTAAGTATTTGGCTCTAGACAAAGTCCGCTGACCTATTTATTTACATTATATTTCCTTAGAAACTAGGACGCCATTTTCACAAAAGCCTTTTCGTCTGTATACAAGGTACCTACTCAATAATAGCGGTTGCATAATGATATTGTCTGGAAGCTTAGTAAATAAGATGTGTATGTTTGAGATGTTTAGAAATTTTGTAAAATTATTTTAAATAGGTAATATCAATGCGATATCATCATCATCATCATCCCCCTCAACGCTTCTCTCGGGAGCACAGGGAATAAACAAGCCTCCTCCATTCAAAGCATCACTGTGCCAAATGCGTCACCTCTTCCCACGACATTCCATGCGCTCTGACGTCGTTGTCATAGGAACGGTGTATTGTAAAAGAGGACGCCCGGGACGACGATACCTTTATGTACGATATACATTTCAATTATATTTTTTAATGTTTCACGTTAAAGAAAGTAAATAACACCAAGGAAAGTTTGCTAAAAGCAACTATAACATGTTAAGCAATAAAAATTTGAACTCAAAAATAAAAAAAAAGAATGATAATAAAAAATATACAATTTTATTTAAAGACATTAATTTTCACAAGAAATAAATTTGCAATGGATTGTCTACAAAAGACTTGGGTTATGATAAAATTTACTACTCGATTTTTAAAACAAACATTTGCAGCTGTATCGCTGAACCGCATCTATCGAATTCCAATGCAAGAGGTTTTTTGAACAATTGCCAAATTCTTTTTTTTTCACCACAATAATAATGTAGATTTTATTTATGTATGTATTCACACATTCTTAGTAGGAATATCACGGAGAGTGTTTTCTCCTTTTTTCTATAAAATAAAACATCGGGAAAATATTACATTTTCAATTTTAGCTATCCATACATATGTACACATAAGCAGAAATTGATTTTTGTTGAATGAAAAGATCTGAAGCCACGTAGAGTTCTACTACTACTACTATACCATCACGGCATATCCCACAAGTGGGGTAGCCAGCAGACCACTTAGAGTTCTCAGTAAAGAATAGGTCTCCCACTCACTTTGTTTGTTTTCGAATGTCCTGTAAAAGGCAGGAGTTCGTAAAACAATCTGCATGTTTAATAAATGTATTTATTCCCCAGACTACTCCACTTGACGAAGTATTACCACGTACTTAATGTTGTTATATGTTGAATTATTGTAGGATACCTATATGGAAGTTATCGATATTGAAAGTAAAAAGAAATCGACATATCGATAGAAGAAGGGAAAGGAGTAGGTACGTAAGGATAGCTCTATATAGCGTTCCGTTCTCTCTGCCTACCCCACTTGGGATACGGAGTGAGGTTACCTAGGTATATTATAGTATAAAAGTAATTGAGTCAATGTAGGTCTTAGAATAAGGGGTGCTCTAAGAGCTCATTGAAATAACGGACCATACATAGATTGAACTTAATTAATTATATGTTTATATTTTTTCGTCATACGTGGAAAATATTATTGGATATTATTTGACGTGCGAAGAAAATACCAAATAAAAACTCGTAAAATAATACAGTGGCGTAACAAATTGATCAGAATTTATGTGTAGCAAGTAGCCCTTTATTGCTATAATAATATTATTATTATTATTTATATCTACCAAAGCCGTCACCTGATTAGTGGCTGTAAATACAATACGTGACAAAATAAATTGGACCCAACAATAATTTTACTTATTTCTCCTTATTATGTTTTACCTAGAAAATATATTGTGACTATTTACTTATTATTGAATCAAGATTTGGCTACCTTTTACGTATAGTTCACACAATGTTTACCAAATTTGTTAGTAATGATGTTGGATGATTATTTTGTTAAGTTGACGCCGTTTTGCGATTCTTCAACATGTGAATATTGTTTTTGTTCATCAGGTTTATTTTACTTTTTCTACTAATTCAGCTATCAAAAAAGAGGTAACAGAAATAATCTATAAGGAATAGAAATAATACAATAGGAAAGGAAAAACTTTAAAATATTATATGTGATATTTTCAAATATTTATTAAAATCGCGCTAGTATTAATTTGTAGTGTAATGTATTTGGGGTTTAGATTAAAAAACAGTTGAATGATAGAAATTGAAATATCATTCAACAATATTTAAAATAAATTAAAGTTAATGAAGATTTCACTGTTCAGTATATTCACAGTACGTGTCCATTCGTTAGAATCTAGTCTACATATTCTATGCATTTGATTCTTGAGCGTTCACGTTTTTACGTTGAAAAAAATAAATCATGTATTTAGCATTTTCATCCCTACAAACGAAGCCTGTTCAATACCTATGCATTCTATAGTGAACGATTTTTCGTGTCTTGGGTCTCTGGTATAAGGGATGTCTATGGCGACAAATTGTAGCGGCACCCCTGTTTCGCCAAGAATAGGTACTTCAAGAAGGACTTAAAGGTTATTTCGTGACAAGCAGAAAAGGCAGTTCAGGATTATCTGGAGTGGCAGGGGAGTTGTAGAACTTTGTTGCGAGCTAATGTATTTTAGAAAATTTACAACATGCAGATAGTCATAGATAGATAGCCCATTGCACAAAGTTATGTATTCAGTGGTAATGTTGTCATGTTTTTTTTTTTTAATTCTTTGTATAGGTACTAATTTTGTGCAATAAAGGTTTTTATTATTATTATTATAGTCCTCTCTGTGCCAATAAAAAATAAGACATCCAGAATTGGTGGCACGATTGATCACTACTTTGAAGATTTGAATTGTCTTTATCGTGAGGTTTTATGAACACCTGCCTTTAACAAGACGCTCGGAAGCTTACAAAAACAAGTGAGAGACATATTCTTTACTGGAGACTCCATAGGGAGAATATAAATAATATAGGTTTTCAGAAAACAAGACAGCTCGCATGTTTATTACATGCAGCTGAACTGCTGGCTACCTCACTTTGTGGGATATGCAGTGATAGTATAGATAGATAGGTTTTCGGAAATATTTATAGGTACATATTAATAAGATTTAAATAACAAAGGTTTGTAGGTGTAGGTATATCTATCATATCAATGTCTACCTACTCGCCAATGTGATATATATATTATGTGGTATATGTAATCTTATTGAATAATTTTTCTGAGTAGGTATGTGCTTGTTCTTTGTGTCGGCCAAGAGAAAATTGAATTCGTGCTTATGTTCCAAAATAGAAATTGTATTGAATATTGTATCAATGTCTCTACTACAATAAAAATATTTTCAGGTTATCTGTTCGTTCCCTTGATTAGCCAACGTAATAATGTGCAAAGATGTAAACTGCCGAGCATTACATTGTAATGTAAGTATCTAGGCCCCTACCTATATTAATTGTTGTTTTAACGTAAATCCATAATCTTTTAGAAATAGGTTTGTACTAATGGAAACAAAAAAAAAAAAATTTTATCTGCATTACTATGTCAAATCTTATCCACATTTCAGGAAGTCAAGGGAGCAACTGTTTTTAACCAATATATTATTACAAATCCATCTTCTTCTTTGTAGTGTGGAAAATAATACATTCAGAATAGGTTCCAACATAATAGCTGCATTAAAGACTTTAAATAAATATTTATTTATAGTTTTTATGAAAATAAACACAAACTGTTTGAGTTTTCCTAAATTTAATAATAGGTACATTAACCTGGTTTCGACTTACAAAATCAATGTCAAATTCAATCGCTAAGCTAAATATATATTTATGTGATATTTTGCAAATACATCGCTTTTACTCAACGAAAAAAAAGTAAAAAAATATAAAACAAACCTTACAAAGCCAGCAATACACCTACGTCTTTATGAAAAATAATATAACAGCTGAACAAGAGAAATAACACTTATGTGAAAGAAAATATTACAAGTGTCGGGTAACTATATAACTCTATATACAATATATAGCATTCATGCACACATCTTAAAATGTATAAGTACCTACTACATCCTTACATAGTCACACATACGGTAAGTAGGTACCTACGCATGAAATAGTTCATATATTTATACTATATGATGTAAGAGGGAAAAAGCAATATGTTAAGAACTGTCATTTTTCAAAATGAGCATTCAAAGCGAAAAAAAACGTCATTATTATATTTACTGCTCACATCTACACGTGAAGCTGTCATTGTGGTTAAAATAAAATTTCGAAGCCTTCAACATGTTACCTGACAATGCACACCTCGCGAAATGGATTGATTGAAGGTTCATGTCCCATCTGGGGAATCACCAAATAAAGTGACTTCAAGCCGTAGATGATAATTTCACATGTTAAAGTTATTTATTTATCATTATACACATCTGAGCCTTTTATACGTTGAACAAAAACAAGTACGTCGGACAACAACAACAAAAACAATCGTACACAGTCACGAAAATAACCACAAGTCAAAATCAATGTCTTCTTCTCCTGCTTTAGTTAGGACAGAGTCCTGTATTTCTCGGAGCCTGCTCCTGCGAGGTGAATGCTCAGCTATCCCTCCAAAATTAATGTCAAAGTTATAAATATGCAGTTAATGAAATATTGTCAAAAGTCGATGGAAAAAACATCATCATCATACATAATATTACTGTCATGGGTCGACACTGCTATTAACTATTACATTAACTTTCTCTAAAATGCATATATATCTAATATCACTTAATAATCGTTGTTTCCAGTCAAAGATTATTGTGGGTCAATCTTAGATATTTTGACTTTTGGTGACACCTTTTTTGAAAAAAAATAATATCACGTTTTATAAAAAGTTTTTTTTTTTCTTTAACAACAATTTGACATCATCTTATCACATAATATATTGCGTTTTCAGCATAGTTGAATATGTCATAAAAAAGAGCTTAACAAGGATTGAAACACCATGTTCTTACTTCAATTTGGACAAAATTTTACATTGTACAGTTTCCATTCGACAGTTGGATATTTCCTCTTGTTAAAAAACTTATGAAAAAAATAACAAGTGAAGATATCTATGGGAAAACAAAAACCTCAATAAAATATTGTATTTTGTTTCATTTCGATACACTTTTGTTTCAGTTGTCTTTATTGTTTTGTTATTATTGGGGAAATAATATTACTATTGACTCGGTGTGAAATACAGATTATCATTTTTTTTTTGTTTTTGCGTTTGACGCCTACGTTACCATGTAGGTGTTATTATTTTTTTCTTTAAAATAAATAAATTCTGAAATAATCCATGTATTTCAATTTTCATTTTATTAATTCAAATCTACATTTTGTTTATTAATTAAAATAAGGTTAGTATCTGTATAATTATATTGATTGTTTAAAAAAAATTTACTCCACCATAAACCTTCAATAACCGCGCCCTTGAGATGGATGCCCCGTTAAACGGTGCCGAATAAATTATCCGATATAGGTACATACATAATATCTCGCATGCTCATACACTTTCAAATATTTGGGTGGTTGGTTTAGCTTGTCGACTTCTGAATCAAAGGGTGCGGTTAGAACCCAAATGACAATTTAATCCACCCTTATCGTATAGATATTGCTCAGTTTGAAAATATTTGAGACATATCCCAGTTTTTAAAATAAAAACTTTTAGAAAATAATAAGTAGCTTATATGATGAAGACGAGAATTCCTTGGTTGAGATTTCAATCCGTTTGGAAGTCCGAAACTCTACCATCGGAATAATGTCAATTTCAAATCATCTACCAATTAGAGGTTTTAAGCTTTTTCTTTGAGAATTTTCTTAAGGTAGGTACTTATCTTAAAAATGTTAGAATTTAAAATTACAAAGAACGAAAGGAGAATTTTAATATTTTAATGCATTAAAGAAAGTCGATGATCCTACAATCTTAAATCAATGTATAGGTAAATCGACTATGATAGGAATCGGAGAGATGTGGGTGTATCTGTGTAAAAAAAATATTTTAAAATTTAAAATTCGAATCTTATTAAGCATTCAAAAATCGAACGATTCGCACATTTCTCTCAGGAATTATATTTGCATACGTGCTAAAATTCCATTCGCGTGGGAAAAACAGCATCAGATATTTTTGTTGTTTCAACATAATGTTGCATACAGGTATTTTCTTTTGCATATTTTATATTAATAATATTTGTATAGTACAAAATTACTTATCCCGAAATAACATTTTCGGCGGCCATTTCTGTTACCGTCGGCAAATGTTGTAAAAGTCACACTGCGCATGCCCGGAAATTCAAATTGTACTTCTCATTCTTTCTTTACTTTATTATATATCTCTATTTCCCTCTAGTGATAAGTGGTTTTTGAATGGAATACCAGCTGCGTACGCATTCAATGTCAAATCAATTCTCCATAATGTTCAACTACACGCCATCTGCAAAATATATATTCATTGTTGTAGGTAAATAATCGAATCCGTTTGGAACTTGGAAACTTTCTAAATTGGAAAAAAAAATTGGAACAAACCTATTCGAATTATAATTGAAACGCGTCTCCCACATTGTTCCTTTATCGTGTCATACAAGAAAAATATTTGAAAAAAGAACGCATTCTTTTGTAGGTAAACCTATTTTTTCCTCGTGGTACCTACCTGATTATTTCAATCGGCATTTTTAAATTGTTCTACTTTTTGTTTTTTTTCGAATTCAGAATCCTTTTGTTCGAAGTTTTTCACTCTTTTATTCTTATTTTTTTGCAATGGGCTTTAACCTAGATTTCACTTTTTTTTATCGACCTACCTGCGTTTTTTATTCAAATAAAGTTTTAGAATATTTAGACTAAACACAAAACTATTTTATTCTCTTATTTCGTACATTCATCAATACATATTTATCATAACGACGCTTCACAGGCAAACAGCATGCATTGTATTGAACATACAGGCTATCGTCTCCATGTCACAAGTTTTTTAGATATTCATACTATACATACCGTGCCCTGAAGCCGTGGAGCACCCGGCAAAGAATTGGTCTCCCACTCAATTCCGTAAGTTTTCGAATGTCCAGTTAAAGGCAGGTGTTCGAAAAACTAAAGACAATTTACATCTTAATTTGAGCAATGAAGTTTGCCACCCATTCTGAGTGTCTTGATTAATTGTTGGCACATAGAGGACAGCTTGCATGTATGTTTATTACATGCAGCTAATTTGTTGGCTACCCCGTTTGTGGAGTGTTCCGTATATATACTAAAAATAACTAGAAATTTTTTTAAGCCCCGTTTTGTAGAAAAAACCACCGCAAGGGCTCATTAAAGATTCATAACACCTCTTGAACAGTAGGGTCTTTAACCCTGCCTTGAACACCTCCACACTCTCAAGACTTCGCAAATCATAGGGAACTTTGTTCCACAGCAACGAACCAATCACACATACCATTCATTCGTTAATTCGTAATCTTTTTTTATTTTAGAACATACCTAAAAAGAATTTCTAGAAATGAAGGTACCTAACATCGATTAGCTATTTTAAATACCTGTCTAGTTTAAAAAATAAGTGTTGGTAGGTATGTATGGAGATTTTTTGATGAACACTTTCCCATGCTAATTCGCCCATCTGTATTCCACGGATAAATTCTCGGTTGGAATACGATTGATCTAAAATTTATTTACTTATCTAAAATAAGTAGTATTTACTTATTTAAAACTGAATTATTCATCAGCTGTTTTCAATTGATTACTTAGTCTAAACACGAATAACCAATCACCGGTTCGTAAGTGTTCGAAATTTAAATATTAACCACTCACACTTTAATAATAAATTATCGTTTGCTATAACTATGTATTATGAATATACATGGTAATTTATATACTTGTTAAGAATTGTTTTTGTATACCTACCTATGTATATGAATTTGTTGAATTATTATAATTATCACATAAAGCACTTTGTTATGTAACGTTTAATTTATTCAAAGTGTCTAGGACAAGGTGAACCTGTTATGAGTTCGTATGAACCGAATGTTCCGTATGTTGTTTCACATCACTATGATTAAATGCGAACCGATTTTTTGTTTCACAAAATATAATGCTGCGAACCGTTAATTTGCCAAGTTTTTTTTTTGAGATTAAATGAAAAAATAAGAACAAATTTGAACAATATAATTTATTTTAGTCCATTCTTAAATAAATAATTGCTTACAACTTTCCCAAAATTAGTGCCTACAAGGAAAAAAACATTTAACTATATCTTATGACAAATACCTATCTATGATATGCAAATTTCTCCCTTATGATTAATTCACTCTCTGTGCCAACACTATATGTGACTGTATACCTTTTTCAATTTATAAAACAACATAGACGCTAAAATTAATGAAATGCACGAGGTACTTACCTACTTATGAAAACATGTCGGTTCAGGCGAACCAATTGATAAACTCACGTAATCTTTAAAATATTATTATATTATTCATACAAGCTTATTCGTATATAGGTATATACCTACATACCTATGTAGATATGTTATCAGTTATTATAAATTCAGTAGATAAATACAATTTAAAGTTATATACATAAGATATTGTATCTGACAAGATTTGTGTAAGTAGAATAAATATATATTGCCATTTATTTGTATTCAAATTTAGTCACATACAACTGTATGGGTATGGAAACGCCTACACTATTGAAGTCAAGCTTTGTTTATATGTATAGGTAGTACTAATGTTAATTTATTTATTTATTATGTAATGATTTATTAATAAAATTATTGACTCCAATCAATCATACACATCACGCTGCAAATTTTATTGTCACCGGTTTTTTATTAGACATTCTTTTTGTTTACACAATGGCCACACAGAAATAAAATTATGTATAAAAATACTATTGCTACCTACATAATATTATGTTGACCAATTATTGTATTAGACATTTTGTATTTGACTTAGACATCATTGTGGTGGCAAGTGCATGTCAAGGTCTATACTATACTACTATACTATACTATAGTAAAGTTTGTTCGAATAAATATTTCCTAGTGCATCTATTTTATTTTAAGCCCTTCTTTATTAAACATAACAAACACACCAACAGCACATGATTCCGTAATTTATCGTCTATTGAAATCAAACCATGGATCAAAAAAGAAACGGATTTATACTATGTAGGTACCTGTCATTTAGATTATCTATAGAAACTTGTATCTCATAATAATTTACTATTGTTTTAAAACAATGAATGAAATATTCAGTACCTATGTAATTAAATTATAGTTCATAGGATATGGTTCGTAGAACAATAACGTAATTTTGACCATTGTGAATGATAATTGAATCAGTCATTTGAGAAACAACATATGTCAGGTTTTTGGCGAAAATGTTTTTATCTTATTTGGGTCCTTTTTCTTGTTACACACGTTATTTCATTTAGAAATCACGTAATTTTTAACCTATTTGATACAAATTGAGCTGATTAACTTGGCCAGTCAATAGAAAAACAACACAAGTCACGTGACTACAGCTGACACTTAACGCCAACCACTAAAGTGGGTGAAAATTATGAAAAATAGTGATTTTAGGTTGTTTAATAAATAATTTGGGATGAAAATGTTGATTTTTATTCCTTGAAATGGTGTTCATTTGAGAAACAACATAAGTCAAAGGTTTTAAATTAACAAATTAATATACAAATAAAATATTTTGACATAAAATAAAAGTTTATAATAAAAGAATACACTGTAAGTAACATTTTGATTTGAGTAAGATATCAACATTTCATTCAAAATTTTATAACAAACAGTATTTTGTGATTTCTGAAAAGTTTGTATTGACTGACTTATGTTGTTTTTCAAATGACCGATTCAATTGCTACACAGTGTTCGTAAAAGGAAAAAGCCTGGTACTCTAGGTATAATGTATTTTAGTAATTTTTGACATCGTGTTGTCCTGCACATTACAAATGATTTACTAATGCCCTTTTGAGCCTCTTTCAGAGTTCATTCCACTCAAAAAAATCAAGTTATGTATCGAAGATATAAAAATAAGTATGAAGTAATCCACATATTTACCTGTGATCAATAAATTGCCTATAATTTTCAATCGAGACATCCCAGGTTCAAATCCTGGCGCTTACCGTATTAGCAATTTTATCCAGCGGTTCATTGAGTTTTTTTTCAGCTACAAAGCTGGCACTTACTCAATATTAAAAAAAATGTTAGTACACCATTCTAATAACGCTAATAAAGCGTTATTGGAATGTCGTGAAATAGATAGGAAAGAAAGAAAATAAACCCATGGGTCGTTTTTGTATCCATCGAGTCACTTCCTACAATTTTCCAAACACCCTTATGTCGTCATAATTATGAATGGTGTATTGTGAATTCGAGCTAAATTAATAGTCGAGCACCTATGAAGGAAATATTAATTTTATTAAAATATGTTATTTTATGAATTTTTGACACTATTGGTTGTCAATAATTATGTCAATACACAATTGGATGTCAATACAGAGGAGATGGGGATGTTACCTAGATTTAAAGAGTAAGTACTCTCAACTGGACCTTGAGTCGATTCATAAGCGTCGAAACTCTGTATCATGGCACTCCTAATGGAAGTTAAAATAAGCATGTGTATTATAAACAACATATCTACCTAGTTAATATCTTTTCAAATAGACTGACTTTCGGTGAGAAGAATTAACTGGAATGATCAATCTAGAGTGGATCAAAACATGTAAAATAAAATATTTAAACCATATTCTATTATATTATTTACAATCCTGATCCACTCGTTTACAATCGATACAATAACTATACAGTCTATATTTTATAAGTAGTAAGTAGTCTTATTGAGCAGTGATTATTTACTCGACCACCTATATATATGTATAATTTTTTCAGTACATAGTACATAGTTTGAACCTACCTGCATATTACATATTTCGTTCCGGTTGTTGATGCTATTATTATTATTTTATATATTAGATAGGTAGGTACCTATATATTATCATTGAATTTCCATATTTTTCCGATATCTCACTGCTCTCTCACTCTTTCTCTGCCAACGTCCACCCATCTATAGATACTATACCTAGTACTGTTATTATTATTATTTTATTCCCGTCACGTCACCCAGCCCGTCATCTTCTATGTACCTACATCCAGATACTATTCCCATCTACTACTATTCCGACACCTACTCCTACAATTCTTATTATTAAGACCTTTTCACAATTGTGGTATTTATGTCTGATCGCCGATTGGAATGAGACTAGTACCATTTTGATAAAAAAAAAACAGTTGGTAGCTCGACTACCACATTGACACTGTATTGCCTAAATTGTTCATAAAGAATAATCTCAATCTACAAATTCTAGATTCAGTCATAAACTATCAAAAGAATATCAAACAAATAATGGTCAATTTAAATGCATATGTAAAATGCTTTCATTTGTGTTTAGTGTACGGCAAACCATAGAAATGAGACGTATCGTGTATTGTATCAGTGCGATTTTTTTTGTCACTTTTTGACATATTATTCAGCGTAATTTTATTTGTTTATTTCATTCTTCACTGCACCCACTGCACTACAATGTTATTTTAATCATTATAAAATGTTAGAATACAAAACTCACCAACTTTACTAGAGAGTAAGCATCTGTATTTCTATGTCTACCAGTTTACTCATTTTGAGATTCAGTTTAATCATACTAAAACTTTAAACTTTTACAGATCTTTTACAAAGAGCAAAAGATTGCAATTATTATCATATAATTTACGTAAAAAAATTAGTATCCGATCGGTATCCAATCGGAAAAAATCATTACGTGAAATGATCTTTCATGCTTTCCTTCGTAATATAATATTCTCTTGTTGTGCCAGAAATGATGAGTATTTTCCATGTTACTACATATCTACTATTACCTACTACTACTACCACTATTACTAGATATCGCATACAGCAACTGTTGTGCCTTTTGTGATATTACCTACTACTATCCGTCTATATGAGTATTATCTCTATGTACCTACCTACCTATGTGTGTAATTCACCATATCTCATCATACATATCGCCCTTGGTGCCTACACCGTGGTGAGGAAAAACTCTCCCTTTTAAAATAACATATCCGTAATAGCAAAATATATGTATAAAATGCACAAAGAATGAGAGATCATAACTTAAAAGAGTTAAAGACAAAGATAAAAAACGTAGAAAAGGATGTGCAAATTCATTCAGTGCAATGTTTTAGTGTTGACACTGTGAAACAGCATTTAAATAATAATAACATAACAAATAAACTTGTTTTTTAATAACAACGTAATTCTTATAGGTATTTTACAAATTTATACGATTTTAGATGACTATGTATTAATTGTTATGTTGTGACATAACATATAACAATTAATACATAGTCATCTAAAATCATATAAATTTGTCTAGAAATTATTAGGTATAAGTATAGTCAATGCCGAAAATATAAAAAAGGTATTTTACAATTATGCGCATTTTTTTAAAAATAAAACATCACCTGCCTATATCACTGTTTTAATAACTAGTTAAAAAGAAATTCAAAATTATTAATTGAAAATAGTAAAATATACCTACCTACTCTTTTTACTTAAATACTCACATACCCTTTTATAAATTTTTTAAAAAATATCTTTCCTTATTGCCCTTAAAATACTATTACTATATTGCCCTTAAAATACTAATACTATATTGCCCTTAAAATACTACGGTAGGATGGAAAAAGAGTACCTACTTTCGCGTACAACATTGATTGATTTACAGAAATTTTCATATACATATATGATTTTATATGAAAATCAATTTCATCACAAAATCACAACTTAGTTAACAATTTAACCACCTGCATGTATTTAGAAAAAATATATACATATATGAAGAAGTCACGAAATGACGAAGTGTGTGTGTTAAGTGAAGTTTAAAAATCATGAATGGATTTAGACATAGGAATCTTAGTATTCTGGAATTTGGTGTAGGTTACTAAGTATTGAGTTAAAATACCTACCTATGTGGTTTATCTGCAATGAAACAACAACAACAAAAATGCCATCATTTGTAATTTTATCATGTAGGTATCCTGTGAAATTAAAAATATGTATTTTGAAGGCAGGTATTAATATGGTGTATAACAAAATAAATATTAACAAAATAAAAATAAATAAGAGTAATTTTTATTTTGGGCCACCTTGTACACCATTCAAAACATGACTACTGTAGGTACTACGAAACATTACCAGCCTTAGGGCTAGACGTGAAAAATAGCTCGCTATCTCTAAACAAACATACATACATACATACAAACAAACACAAAGATTGATAGGTAGATAAATAATATTATTCTCAAGGAGTCTCAAAACTATACCACATGTGAAAAAAACAGAAGAACGTGATCTTTATGAAAATACATTTATTTTCCTACCAAAACAATTCTAGAGAAGGACTATCAAACGACATTTTTTCTTTTCAAGTGGAATTTATTTTGGTATCAAATACTGCAGGATATTCTAGTTAAAATAATTTATAAATAATCAAAACACTGTTGTATTTTCACTATATTTATTTAAACTCTAACGTTAATGTTACTTAAAATAGATAGAATGATAGGTACCTACATTTTTTGTACGTAATAGTAATAATTTTAGAGTAAAACATATTTTGTTATTTATATAAATATTTTATCATTATGTAGCCACGATGAAGGCGTGCATCAATGAGAACTTGGATAAATATGGAGAAAACGAAAGAATTAGATAAAATTGGTATTATTTTCTGTCTATCCTGCATAAAATTCAGGGTGGCGTGAGGTTTGAGTGTAGTATAATATAATTTTTTTGTATAAATTAAGTACTTACTTATAGGTAAATGTTTTGTACGTGAATTATTGCCAAGATAAAGAAGTAGTTAAATATGAAGAAAAAATTAAGTTTAAAACAAATTCTTATATATACCTACTACATACTATCGTTTCACTAAAGTTGATAAAATACAAATGCTGACAATATTTTATTTAAATTTTAAATGATAATAGGTTAGTTCGTATCCACTTACCAACTCAATATTCTTTTCGTATGAAAAACAAGTTTTCGAGATATAATTTATCTCATATAGATACATGCCTACTTACTTTAAAATTAGTATGTATGACACATACATACACAAAAATATTTATGTTAGTGTGTGTCTACCTACCTTCACTAATATATACCTACCTATATTGTATTGTATTTACCGACACATTGATAATATAATGTGGCTATATTTGTGTACATATATGTGTATTGTACGCCCGCCCATACACACAACTTGTATGCCGCCTGACAGTTAAAGATAAAAGACAATAATTTATATAAATGAAAAGATCTTAGCGGTATTTATCTACCTGTTATTTTGGTATGAATTAAGTATAGGTATATTTACTGATTTCGTATCAAATATGCGCAAAATTTGGATTCAAAATGGGTTTACCATGTTAAGTGTGTTGGTACCAATTTTTCTATTAGAATTTGACACATATATTATTATAAGGTATATATCGTCGTTGTATATTTAAAATGTCGTACGTGCGAACATTTTTATTTAGGCATGCTCTTAAAAAATTGTTAATTAGGTTATTAAAATGTCATAATAAGTAGTTGATTCTAGAAATGTCAAAACAGTTAAATATTTATAACGCCATTTTAAATACGCAACGACAATATTACTTGCATATGCAATCTATTTTTTTTTTAAATTTTGAAATTGGTTTGTATTTAAATAGTAACGCCCTAGAATAGATGAATTGTACAGTGTCCTTGAGGTGCTGTGGCACGTAAACGACACTTTAATGTTGTCAAATAAAAAAAAAACAGCTAACAAACTAATTTCAAATGGTGAAAATATAATATTACTAAAATTACTATTCTAAGTTGTGTCAGTTGAATTTATTAGATTTTTTTAGTATAATTGTTTTTTAATCTATACTGAGTACCTATAATTTTTTTGAATTTATAGAAACAAAATAAATTTTGTTCAAAATTATTTTTACGAAAAAAGTTTTTATTATTTTTAAGTGCTCTGTGTCAAGCCACTCGATAAGGGGTAGATAGCCGAGAACAATAAAAGTGCTCTGTGCTAAAAAAAATCGAAAGTTCATTGTACAAGTCAACTAGTAAGCTTCTAATAAGTAGGTACAATAACTTTTCTATTTTTGAAGACGAAACACTATGAAAGCTCATTTTTAAATTTAGGTAAAAAAAAATAAAAAATGAAAAACTGTATAACTTTCACTAATATATATATTGCTTAGAAGCTTTTCGGACATACGTCCATCCATATTTATTACTGAGGATGGACGTAGGTATGTCCGAAAAGCTTCTAAGCAATATATTAATTAGTGAAAGTTATACAGTGTTTCATTTTTTTTATTACTTAAATTTAGTAGGTACAATGTTTTTTAAAAAAGTTTTCATAATGAAAGGGTTAAATTTACCTTATCAATGAGTCGTATTTTCTTTTTTTCTTCTAAATAATCAGGTACTACACTTCAAAGCTTTTTAAACGTCGCATATATTATTCATACAATACGTGATAAGAACAAAAAACCGATTGTCGGACAAAAAAACTTTATATGAGTAACACAACATCTATAGATAAGTGTTCTCGACTAAAAATATTGTTGAAGTATTTTTCATACTATAAAATATGAATTAGATACCAATCGGATACCGAAGTCTTGAAATTTTGGAGAAAAATAGCTCGCAACATGAAACAAATAGTAGAAAATTTCATTTACGTGATATACATAATAACATTATATGTTATGGAATGCAAAACCAAAGATACCTAATTAATTATTTATTTTTTTTAAAAGATATATCTGGGTTTTGTTATAAACCCAAATACAACCTTATACACCTTTCACAGTAAGCTAATTTATCTGTACCTAGAGAAATTTTTTAATAGCAAATCTGAATTTATTATAAATTGCAATAAAGCCCAAAACTCTCATAGTCAGTAGGTATCTAATATGTTAACATATATAATATGGACAATTTACAGAAATCAAGCTAGTCCCAAATTCATATATTAAGTCATGAAGTGTGTATGTACTATGTATTATGGGTAGTAATGCTATAAAACATATAGGATATGCTATTCACCAAACACACACCTACATAACACTCAAACCCATGACAACTTGAAAAAGGCAATTTTTCATTTTGCTCTGGCCGAGAATCGAACCCGAGAAACCGTGACTCAAGGGCGAGAGCGCGCTACAAAGACCATCAATTTGTAATATGAAATAAGGTAGGTAAGTTGGCAACGGGGTGTGAACTCTGGATATTTAGATTGAAATTCCTAGACTCTTCCATCAGGCTATTGATAACGTCAGACTTTTAATTTATTTTAATATATAATATATTATTTATTATAAAACTTACGTCGTGTTTTGTACACCGAGTATTAGATGAGTTGTTGATGAAAGCATCATGGTGTGAATAGGACCTTATGAGTCTGTTTTTCATAGCGATAAGCGAAATGACTTTTAGTGTTCTGAGCAATGGTGCCACTCAAACATGCACTTTGCGATGTAAGCACAAATTCATTCATAATAATATTGTTTTAATTGAGATAATTTTTACTACAATTTATTTTTTTCATTAATATTTATTTACCCATTATTTCTTTTGCGTTCTAAATATTCTCTACAATATTGGCAACTTAATATACCAACTATGGGAGAGATCCAGGAGTTGAAATCTGCTGGCGTCTTACTTATCTTTCACGACCCTAGCATATTACTTAATGGGTGCATTTCGGTTGACAAAAAAAAATACCTAGTATTAATTCAGCAAGCGAAACTTGGACGTGGTAGAAGAAAGACGAAAGTAGAATAAATACTGTGGAGATGCGTTTACTGAGAAGAATGGTTAGTAAAACGTTGCGAGATAAAGTGAAGAATCAAGATATCAGGAGAATAAGCAGATGCGAGAGGAGTGTTGTGGATAGAATGCATGTAAATAAGTTACGATGGTTCGGACATGTTGAGCGAATGCACGATGAAAGGATAACAAAGAGGATCTAAACTTTCTGAAAGAAGAGGTGTAAGAAAGAGTGGACGTCCAAGAACTACGTGGCTTGAGAACGTGGATCAAATTCTAAAGGACGACCGCGTAATGAGTAAGAGAAATTGGCGTGCATGTATGAGAAACTGGATGAATGTAGAGGAAGTGTGTAGGGATAGATCTATATGGTGCTCCGTTCTCTCTGCCTACTCCACCTGGAACATGGCGTAGGTATAGTAGGTATAGTTAATTCAGTGATGAGGCGTACTGAATTTAATGTATTTTTTGATGGCATATTATGCAGTTACTCATTCTATGAGATCAATTACTGATCCACTCGCAAGAGATTCGTGTCATGATACGGCAGTAGATAGGCTTGAGTAATACATATTACTATAATTTGTCATAATTAGGAACGACCATATGGATAGTCAAATTAGATTATAGGAATTAGAACGAATGCATTTATAAACGTGGTGACACATCTCAGTAACACTATATATTACAGCAATTAGGTAAAAACAATGCATTTACATTATTTACTTATACAATGTGTATCCATGATGAAATTAAGAAATAAATGTTTTTTCATAATTGATTATTATGAAAAATCTTTGACAGCTGTCAGAACGTCAACATTTTCGCGCGGGTAATCTGAAAGAGATTTATTAATTACTTTGAATATAACTGTGCGTTACAAATTAGTGTGCTCTAATTTTGTGGTGTTAAACAATCTGGACATTTTAACAATAGCATCATCGAACGGTATGTGATTTAAGATTGTTTTTTCTCAAATTAAAATTCGAATTTAAAATATTACATACCGCATGAAAAAAATACTTTGACCTTTCAAGACCTACTGAACAAATTATTTCACTCATTGAAGATGAAAATGACATTGACAGAACCCTGACATAGATAAAGTTAGTAATTCCATAGATAAAACATAGAAAAACTGCATATAATCAAAGACAAAAGTTTCATGGAACCATAAACAAAAATTGCACGAAACCATAGACAAGAATTACAGCCATAGACATTTATCCTATATAATAAATAATACCTCAATGAGGATAATAATATTATCATAGTGAACACATTGAACTTAACAAGTACTTGTTTTTGTGTATTTGTTGAATTATTTTTTTTAAAAAAAATTGTTTTTGTTTTGTGAACTGAGTTGTGTTGTTTATTGTCATACTAAAGAAGAAAAAATGTCTAATATTATTAAAAGCGAAAAGATAAATAGGAATAACAGCTATATTATAATGGTTGACAAATCTATGGATGATGGTGGGCTCGAGGAAGCGCGCATCAATAACACATATACTATGGATAGCTCAAGTAATATCATAGATGAATCAACAAGAAAAATTATAATTGACTCGGAAGAGATTGTAAAAAGCTTTCCAAAGAACAAAGTAGATTCAAATGGGAATATTGACAATTCTAAGAAAGATGTGTATAATTTTAGAAGGAATACAGATAGTGGTGAGGATACTCTGGGTACCCCCAAGAAAATTGAAGAAGAGCTAAAAAAGCAAACAAGTACTTTGAGAAGAGGAACAAATAGCTCCAAAAGAAACACGAATAACATCAAGAGAGACAAACTAGATGAAGATGGAACAAATACAATTAAAGAACTACAGGAGTGTAGGCGGGAGTTGAGGTTGAAAAATAGGGAGGTGTCTATTTTGAAAAAGAGAATTGATATTTTAGAGAAACAAGAGACAACCTTGATAAATTACAGGAAAATAAATTCAGAATTAAAACAGTTAGTGGCAAGCAAAGACAATATACTAAAGAATATGAAAATAGAAATGCAGAGATTCTCTGAGAGTAGAAGAAGGGAGGTTGAAGACTACAGAAGGAATACTGAGGAGCTATTGTTGAAGCTGGAGGAGGCCAAAAGATTCAGTGACTCATTGAGGGAGCAAAGCTCGAATAAATCATATACAGGTTCGGGAATCAAACATATTCCTAGTATTGACCGAAAACTTAATAAGGATTGCACACAGAAACTGTCCGAATATTCTAAGCCAAAGTTGTTTGTGTTGGGAGATGAATTTGGCAAGGGAATGGGCATGAGGCTGTTTGAAGAAACAAATTTTGATGTTAATTGTAACTGCAAACCCTATGCAAAATTTAGCTACCTAGTGGATGATATATATCAGACAATCATGAAGGGAAAAGAAGGAGATGCCATTTTGTTGATAGTGGGAGGAAGCAGAGATAAGTTTTGCGAGAGAATCCGGGAAATCGAAAACATCGTCGTAAAAACAAAAGAGAAAAAAATCAAATTATTAATCTCTACAATTCATTATGTGAGAAATGAGAGAAAGAATGAACACATCTATAAATCAAATTGCAACTTGTATGACACTATTAGAAATAATAATCATGGTAGAATCATTGAGTTGAATGATGAAGAAGTTTCCTTAACGGATAAAATTATATTTAATCTAAAACATACCACCCAAGTAGCGAAAAACATAATAAACATTTGTTTGCAAGATGGTGAGAAACAAGAAACAGTGGAGGGGGAGAATGTTAGGGATAATAATATTTTTTTAGAGAGAGACAGAGGGGAGGAGGTAGCAGAGAGGGTGAAACAATAACAGTTGTCCATCAAAATGTGCAGGGACTGAGAGGGAAATTACATGAACTACAAACATTTGACCTCTCGGCCGTAGACATAGTATGCTGCACCGAATCTTGGCTGGAAGAAGATGAAGTTAAGATTTATGATACACCTAATTTTAAAATAAACAGTAAATTTTGTAGTTAAAAGACAAAGAGAGGTGGTTGTTTGATTATGAAAAACATCCAATTACAATCAAAAAATAGACAGGATGTAGTAGACTGCTCAATCGAAAACCACTGCGAATTGAGTTGTATAGAGATAAAAAATATTATAATATTATGTGTATATAGACCACCATCTGGTAATTTTAATTTATTCATTGACACAATTGAAAAAGTCCTGACAAAGATAAGTTACAAGAACAATAAATATATTATTGTATGTGGGGACTTCAATATTAACTTTGACAAAAGCTCTAAGGAGACTTGTATTCTTTTAGATTTATTTAATAGTTTCCTATTGACACGCAGCATATTCACTGCTACACGAGTTACTTCACATTCTTCAACCTGCATAGACAATATCTTTACAGACTTAGTAGTTTTGGATATATCAAAAGTAAATATTGTAAAATCTGATCACTATGGACAGATGATCGCTGTTCATGAAACTATAGATAAACACTTGGAAAATAATATTAAACATATATATATAGAAGAGTCTATAACAAAGAAAGCATATTTTTTTTTGAAGAGTCAGTATCATCATTGCGCGCTGATATTAATAATGATGACATAAATTCTGCACTTAATAAACTGTTTAATGTGATATTGACAGAAATAGATCACCATTTTCCTCTTAAACAAATAAAAATAAAAACTAAGAACACATTTCAGGTATGGTCTACTACGGGTATAAATGTGTCAAGAAAAAAATTATTCGAACTATATGAGGTGAAAAAACATACCACTTTAGAAACCACAAAAAGATATATTAGTAGGTATAGTGCGATTTTTAAGAAAGTTTGTATGGAAGCCAAAAGAATGTTTTTGTGTAACCAGATCGCAAATTCCAAAAATCCTATCCAAACTACTTGGGAAATAATTAAAAATGAGACTGGACGATCAACTAGTGAATGTAATTCATTTGATAAACAGATAACCCTTAAAGAAACTAATCACATGACTAACTTAGATACAGCTAACTTCTTTAACAACTATTTTGTAAATGTGGCGTCCTTACTAACAAATAAGTCTACTCACTCTATTGACCAATCCTTGAAACATATTAAGAAAGAAACTATACATCTAAATACTAACTTTAAATTTAAAAATGTCACAACGGACGATGTTTTAAAAACCTGTAAACTGATAAAATCAAAAACATCAAATGATATATGGCATGTTTCTACTCGCCTACTCAAAAACATTATAAATGGTCTATCTCCTGTGCTAACGGACATAATAAACATTTGTTTTGAGAGCGGTACTTTCCCAGACTGCCAAAAAATTGCAAAAGTTATACCACTTTTCAAAAAAGGTGATAAATTAGATGTCAATAATTACAGGCCAATATCAATCCTACCAGCAATTAGTAAAATCATAGAAAAAATTGTTACTGACCAACTCACAACATTTTTAGAACATAACAAAATAATAAATCACAATCAATTTGGATTTCAAAAGGGAAAGAGCACCTCTGATGGAATAGCCTCACTGCTTAAAACCATTTTAGATGCCCTTGATAAGAAAGAATCAACTTGTGGTGTTTTTTGTGATCTATCGAAAGCATTTGATTGTGTCGATCATGATATATTACTCGAAAAATTAAAATGCTATGGAATTATTGATATGGAAAACAGATTCTTTCAATCGTATTTAAAAAATAGACAGCAGTATGTTGAAGTTAATAATGCAAAATCACAGACTGTTAAAATAAGTAGTGGTGTTCCACAGGGATCCGTGCTTGGACCGCTTTTATTTCTTATTTATATAAATGACCTCCCAAATTGTACTAACCCAAATTCTGAGATTGTAATGTTTGCTGACGATACCTCACTGATTCTCAAAGGTAAAAAAAATAATTCAGAAAACATAAATAATGCTCTAGAAACACTAACATTACTAAAAAAATGGTTTGATGATAACTCTTTAGTCCTAAATATGACAAAAACGAGTGCTATGAGTTTCTCTCTTGGTGGACCAGACAACTTAGATCCATTTACCAGTGCTCTCTCTGAGAAAGGTATAGAGAAGGTTGTTGAAAGTAAATTTTTGGGAGTAGTTTTGGATGAAGGTTTGAAATGGGATAAACATATTGAACAATTATGCAAAAAGTTAAATAGTGCAATATATGCCATAAAAAAAATAAAAGACATATGTGGAAAGGACACAGCTAAATCTGTCTACTATTCATATTTTCATTCCATTATGTGTTATGGGATTTTGTGTTGGGGAATGGGCGCAGAATCAGGTAGAGTGTTTATTCTACAAAAAAGGGCACTTCGAACACTACTCGGTATGTATCCTAGAGATTCTTGCAGAACTGCGTTCAAAGAACAAGGTATATTAACAGTTCCATGTGCATTTGCTCTTGAATGCTTGTTGTATGCACATAAAAATATTGACAAAACACCTTTTAACTCTGACTACCATGACTACAACATAAGAACGAAAGAGTTAATACGCCTTCCTGAACACAGGTTAACTAAAGTGTCCAAGAGTTTTATCTGTGTGAGCGTTCGACTTTATAACAACCTACCAAAAAAATTCAAAACACTGGATATTCTGTCCTTCAGGCGAGAGATTAAAAAGTATCTTGTTGGCAACGCCTTTTATACTATCGAAGAGATATTGGCTATCAAACCGACTGACTCATAATTTATAGCTTACCAGCCTTTATATCATGTGTATGACTCATCGTTGACTTTTGTTCTTGTGATTTATCTGATAAATAATTAAATAAATATTGTACTTTGGACATGACACTAGGGGGACTCTTTACATCCTGCTAGTGTTGAAAAATATATTATAACATAATATTATTGAGTGTAATGTGTGTCATTCGTCCTTCCTCTCTGTTTCTTTTGTTAAAAAATCAAATATTGTACTAAAGACGTGGTACTAAGGGGACTCTTTACATCCTTCTAGTACTGAAAAATGCATTATTATTATTATTTTTATTCACATTATATAATTATTATTTATGTTCAAATTTATATGTTCGGCAACTTTTTTACTCAATTTTCATTGTTTTGTCTCGATTTTGATGCCTTACTACT
Organism: Athripsodes cinereus; assembly: GCA_947579605.1. NCBI lineage: Eukaryota > Metazoa > Arthropoda > Insecta > Trichoptera > Leptoceridae > Athripsodes > Athripsodes cinereus. Next base: position 6,504,094 of record OX388317.1, on the reverse strand, counting down.
TTGTATTCTTTCATGTATTCTTTTAATGTTATTCTTTTTATCCTGTGTAATTATGATGAACCCAAGTGTCCTGTAAGGGGCCTATGGGGAATGATTTACAATAAACAATAAACAATTATTTAGAGAGGCATCTTTCGTCTTATAACAACATTGTCAATCGAGATATTGTCAATTGAGATATTGTCAATCGAGATATTGTCAATTGAGATATTGTCAATCGAGATATTGTCAATCGAGATATCGTCAATTGAGATATTGTCAATCGAGATATTGTCAATCGAGATATTGTCAATTGAGATTGGTACTGTCGTTATAAGACGAACGACGTCTCTCTAAATATATAATAAACAATATAGTGGAAAAAAATGATTTTTTTTTATTTCATCATGGAATTCTTCTACCTAAACACCGACTCAGTGAATATAATTTGTATCCAAATTCACCGGTTAGTTGAACAATTTTATGTACCTACACAGTATCAAAATATCATTAGGAAACTTAATAAGGTGTGGATCATCCCTAAGGTGCAGCAAGAGTTTTAATTTTATTTATTTAATTATCTAATTAGTGAGTAATTCATATCAATTTTTGGCAAAACCTCGCGATCCCTTTCCAGTTTCCACAAAACTCTTTGAGATATTATAATATATTTGCCATAATAACAGTTTGCTGTGAATGAAAATGTTTTCGGATTCATATGAATATGAATAATTTCTCATATTTCTTTGAGAAATAGATTTTATATTTTTATTTGATTTTTTTATCAATATACTTATATTTATCTAGGTATTAAATAGACAAATAAATTTTGAATAACACAATGTACCTACCTTTTAGTTAAAATTATAGCAAATTCCCTAAGTGGTATTAAAACCAAACCTTTCTTATATATTTAGCAAATAATTTTATTATCGTAAAATGGAAGAATATTAGCAATAGAAAAATAAGATGTTGGTCAGTGGCGTAGGTAAAATTTAAAGTGTATTTTTATTTGGAACATATCATCATAATCGAAATAAATAAAACAAGCGTTTTATTCTACTAATGATTTATTCGATGAGAGAGACGTCTTTCGTCTTATAAGGACATTGTCAATCCTTCCTTATAAGATGAAAGACGTCTCTCTCATCGAATAAATCATTAGTAGAATAAAACGCTTGTTTTATTTATTTCGATATGGAATTTTACTACCTAAAACACCGACGCAGTGAATATCATAATAATGTTAACAATTTTTTTTTCTCTAGTATCGTAGAATATTCACCCAAGACGTATAACGAGACAACGAGACAGATCATATTTTTTTGAAAATAATATCTACATTTATAAAAAAAGGACACTGAAATTTTATGAAAAAAAGTAGATGCAGCTGTTGTAGGTATCTATACAATTTAAGATCTTTGATTGATATTACTAAAATATGTATATTTTTGAATTAAAATGGTAGCGTAAAAAAAACGACAATGCCAAGAATCTGCGAATACCTATGGATGTCATAAATTATTTATTTATTTATTCATTCTAGGTATATTCTTCATTGATCACAATACATACAATTTTATAGAGGAATGCATTCAAATTAGATATCATCAATATACAGAGGGCTAGTTTATCGCAAAGGCCCAATCTCTTCCAACTAACTCAAATAATATAATATTCTACTGATTATACAAACCACATAATTTTATGCATTATTGTATCCTATCATATTTTCGAATTTACTTTTCATTATTCTTAATTTTACAAAGTAAGAATAATTTGTTTTTAACAACTCCGCATCTACGCCACTGAAAAAAGGTAAAAATGTAAAACAAACCAATCAATTTTTATGTCAAAATCATCTATAGATGAATTTTATTGATTATATTTTGATTTAATGATAAATATCATTTCCGATTGTTGTATATTTTTGAATAGCAACATTTTGTCTGATTGTCTAGGTATATATTTACCTGATTGGAATATTATGTCATAATATGACTTACAATAACTGGTTTACTGCTAACATTTTTATATTATATATTTTAAAGTTATTGCTGTACAAATATTATGAAAGTCTAATATTAATTTATATTTTTTATTAAACTATTTGTAGGAAATCTCTATATATATTATATATATTTAAAATTTTATCTACATCCTTATGCCGTATCCCAGGTAGGGTAGGCTGAGAGAATGGAACGCCATATTGCTCTATTCTTACGTACTTCTTTCGCTTACTCTGTATTAATCTAGTTTTTCATACCGCTAACTTCTCTTACTCATCACGCAGCTGTTCTTATAAATTTAACCACGTGGTCATTTTGAAGAATTCTGAATGCAAACAATTAAAGAACACCCATTCTGGATGTCTTGGTATACACTAGGACGGAGAGGACAGTCTTGTTTACTGTGGGAGATATAGTGATTGTACAACAGTCATAATAAATTAAAAGAATATTTAATAAATAAAAATACAACAAACATCAATTTGTTTCCAATCATTAACTTATATATTTCCCTAATAAAGTAAATAAGTAAACATAATATATGGAAAGTTTTGAGTTTCATCGAGTAAATTTTCACAGCAGGTTTTACACGAAAATATAATATTGTCTTTTACATAAATAATAATATTCATTTGTTTTATATTGTTATTCTTTTGTTTCAGGACAAAATAAAATATAAAAATATGGCGCGCGTGTTAAGGACGTATTGTGTCGGGAAAGTTTACAAACCGCCCTGAAAAGTTCCGGGGATGAGAAAACTGACTAGGGGGTGGTTTTCAAGCGAGGATTTTAGTGCGTGGAGTGGGGTAAGTATTATTGGATATATTTTTTGTTTTCAATATCATGTTGAAGCAGTACCTTTATTATTTTTATTATTGTTTACCTTGTTGTTGTTGTTCTATTGTTTTTTTTCTATTTTCTTTTGTTTCGTAAGACAAATGAAATTGTGGTCCTACTACCTATTCGGGTACTATTGTTATTATTATTATTGTATTCTTATTACAATCAGACCTCAAAAAATCAAATTTATAGATATACAAATAAAATATCAAATGTATTATGAAGCTTTGAATTTTTTTGATGTATGTAAGTATGTAAGGATAGATCTATATGGCGTTCCGTTCACTCTGCCTACCCCACCTGGGACATGGCGTGAGGGTATAGTATATAATAGTATACTGTAGTATTATTTTGAATAAAATTCTTTTTACTAGCACTGCTCGAAAACTAGAGTAAATAAATTCAGGCAACGAGTTCAGAAATCTGCGCTTAGAGTAGTAGAACCGTAGAGTCGCTTGTAAAAAAAACCATATAGGTCTCCCACTCTTTTCCGTAGGTTTTCAAGTGTCCTGTAAAAGGCTAGTGCTCGTAAAATATTACGTATAAAACATTTAACATCAACATTTTAGCCTGGAGGCATACCACCCATATTATGTTATGATTTTTTTTTAATATTTATCCTTCTTCTAAAATTCTTTCCATTTATTATAATAGGTAAGAAGACATTGTTTTACTTAATATGTTTTGAAACTTATCATAGTTTTACTGTAGAAGACAGTAGTGACTACTCAATATCTGTTGTAGATAATATACCTATAATATTATATCATGTAGGTACATGAAGGAATACAAAATTAGTTTTTGCAGGTAAATATAAGAAGGTTTGATGTCATTGTATATTATGCGTTTTCATATGAGGGAACCTACCAACCTATCTTTGGATACAAAAATACATAAATAAAAAAAATATGAAATAGTTTTGTCTCGTTCAATCAAAGAAACGTAGGTAGGTTTGTACATATTACTGTAAGTATATCATAATATTATGTGCATTGTATGAATTTGTAACATTTTTTACTCTAATCCTACCTGTGGTTCTATTTTTAGAGAATGAAGATTTCTCTTTTTGACTTTTGCAGGTATTTCCTTAAATGGACATAGGTACACATTAATATGATAAAATTTTATACCTATCAATGTAATCACTCTGGAATAATGATTTTCATAATTGATATTTTTTTTAATTACTTTTTGCATTGTTCCACCTATAATCTTCATAGGTAGACATGTAAATTATATTAAAAGCAAGCACCGACGTAGATATTTTCAAATACAAAATAAGAAGTGTATATAAAATCATAATTTACATTTTAACTAAGCGAGCAGAGATACATAAAGGGTATATTGTATATGCTGCTTAAAGTGGCTATGAAATAAATGTTACAAAATTTTCACGATAAAGCATATCCCACAAGTGGGGTAGTCAGTAGACCAGCTGCATGTAATAAACAATAACGCTGTCCTCTCCGTGCCAACAAGAATAAAAACATTTAGGGTAGGTGGCAAACCCGATTGGTTAAATTTAAGATGTAAAATGTATTGATTTTATCGAACATCTGACTCGTAAACTTACGGAAAGAGCGGAAGTTCAATTATTTTCCGGTTACTACACGAAACGTAGTAAATATTACACAAGTCTATGTAGGTATAAACTACCAAAGAAAGCTGCATTTGATAAGAGAAAAATAATATACCTACCTAGGTGGAAGCAAAAATAAAACAATTTCGTCACATTTTTGCGACACAATTTACGACTCATTTTGACCTCGTAATTTGTCATTTGGGATTTGCACCCCGACACAATAATAACAAAACAAGATACATTTCTACTGGTCACTCAGCCACACCGAATCATCCCTCCATGCTCACCTATCTAGCCACCCCATTTCAAATAAGATTCTTCGACATGTCATCCCTTCTATATTATTATATTTGTACCTTTGTTATTATGATCATCCGCCATAGATTAGATACTTAGGGGTGGGTTGTGTGTGTGTGTGGACCAAGAGTCTGTACCAATGGTTTCTAGAGTAAGGAAGTACTTAGTTAAATATTACATTACTTAGTTATTTATGTATGAAGTTGCATATGCCTATACTCTATACACAGGGTGTTTCAGATTGATGTTTCAGGATGGATACGTAATTCAGTAGAAGGATCAGGGAGATTCAGTTACATCCTGGATTACATTATTATAGATAGATATGTCTTATCTTATCCCAGTAGTAGTAAGGTATGAGTGGGCAACCTACCTAATCCTTAAGATTTTGAGATAATATTTCTCCCATGGCATTTCAATTTTGGAAGATTTTTTATGAAATTAAAATATATTTTATAAAATTAAAGTAGGTACCTATATTTAGTATTTCCAATGATTTATTCATTCTACCAAAACACATCGTTAACAAAGTCATGTCAATAAATCTCCCTCGACATCCATTAAGCAAGAGACTTAAGAGTACCTGGATGACACAATGTAATATAATCGTGCGAAGAAATGGCCTGGATGAAGATGACATAGAGAACAGAAGAATAGGTATATAACCTTAGGACGAGAAGAGCCGACTCCAACAGACTTCAGCGGCAATAAGTTGGGACAGTGCCAGGAAGAAGGAGTGTAAGTAGATAGTGACTTTATCCATCGTGAGCTTGCTCTCAAGAGCTTCAAGATACGTTACGTTAGGTATATTTTACGTTAGCCTGATGATGAGAGCGGAGGCTCTTGAAAGCCGGCTCGCGATTAATAAAGGTACTGTGCAAATACTGAATACAAGTGTTTTATTTATATTTACTTAACATGAACTTCCACCGAGTATCGTCGGTCGACAATATCAACTACATGAAATTAAAATTATTATAGACATTTCTATCGAATGATTGGGGAATAGATTCTTGTTACAAATTTAAAAACGTGAATGATCTCTCGTTTGTTTACAAGTGGGTTGGCATTAGAAATTAAATAGAATTTAAAACAACAAAATATTGTCAAACCAACAGCAGCCACATTCTAGAAAATTTAGAAAATTTTAAAACAACAGTGGCGTTATTATACAAAAAATATAGATATTTAATAGACGGGCAGGCTGGAAGTAGGTACTAAACAAACAGTGGAGTAACTAGCTACGTCTAGTAATAGTATTAGCCAGTGGCGTTACACCATCGTACATAAAACCTATTACCTCCATCCATCGGATGTATACTTTCATATAGTTTCATAAAACTACATCAGTGAGCACCAACTGTAGTATCCATCATTGCTCCCAAAGGATCAACAATGTGTATCCAGATATTACTACTCAGGAACGGTTGCTCTTTATAAATTCAATGAAAAAATATTATATTTAGGTATTATTTAATTCTTTAAAAAAATATATTCTCGATTTCTTACACAAAACCTTTCTTTTCTGAAGATATAATTTTTTTAGGTTTCCTGGAGAACATCGCCTGCCTTTATCATTGGCAATATGTGCGCCTTTTGTACAAATTTATTTTGACAATAAAGTGTTGATTAAAGGGACAGGTGATAAATGGCTCCTATCATGCGTATGCCTGTGATAGGGCGCAACATTGTTTTTTTTGATATTGTTTAATGTTTAGTGTATTGTGCCTATTGGCTTATATTGTATATAAATTAATTAATGTATACCTACCTATATTGATTTTTGTTATTTATCGTGAGAGAAAATTAAGAAAGAAAATTGTTTTTTCCTATATGACGTTGTTTTTTATCGTTATTAAATTTTCTAACTAGGTAACTATTTAGTGCACCGTGCAACGAGACACAGTTTTTTTACTAGTTCGCTGCGCCTTGATAATATATTATGTGTATTAGTAGGTACCTACTGTTTTTTTTTGTTGTTGAAAATATCTGTAATTTATTAGAAATGTTGAACCTTAGAATTTTGTTTTCACCGCTCCCCGCTGATTCGTTCCACCAGCCGCCTCTGACTACTTCTACTAGGTATAGGTACCCTTATTATATATTATTATAATATACTCGCCTTCTGTGGCTTGTCCGCCATTTTGGGATTCGGGCACCTACCCATAATATAATAACACTATACTATTTGTTTCATACGTGACCAACGTTGTTGATTATTATCGTGATGATGAACCTGAGAAATTAACATCAATAATTCAGGATGCTCCCTGTTGTCCGTTTATTCGACCATTGCTAAAATAATAACAATTTTGGACCCTAGTACCTACGAACTCCTACCACTGGTTTTATTATGAAATTTGTATAGCTCAACCAGTATGAAATGAATGAAATCGGTGGACATCTTTGCATTTTTTTAGGTAGGTTCTACTTTTAATACTAATTTTCACCGCTGAGCTTATTACAATATAAAATATTTCTTGCTCGACTACTATGAAATGAATAAAATAGGAGGACGTCTTTGTGCTATTTTATTAGGTTTATTTTTAGTACCAACTTCCACCACTTATTTTATTGTGAAATTTGTATAATTTGACCAGTACCAAGATAATGAAACCGTTGGGCGTCTTTGTGCTATATACGTGTTTAGGATTTTTCTTACCAATTTTCGCTGCTGATTTTATTATATAAATTTAATAGTTCGACCAGTATGAAATGAATGAATTTGGTGGCCGTCCTTGCTTTTAACCAAGATCCATACGTTATTTGCCAATTTTAGTAGATTCCGCTAGAAATTAAAAATATCTGTGTTATAAGACTTTTTTCAGTTCAGAACACGCACAACAATAAAAGATAAAAAGTCGAACGGCAGGTAATTAAAAATTGCTCATTATTTCTGAATTGCAGTTTCTTTTTTAACTTCTTTAAAGTACCTTTATGATGGTTTATCAATCTGCCTTTTTCAACATGACAAAAAAACCATCAATTAAAATGTAAGAGATATTGGTATCTATTGTTTTAGTAACTATGTATGGTTATTATATTTTATGAGCTTTTCGCTACCGTGGTTTCGATGGAGCGTCCACAGTTTACGAGTGATTATCTAAAACTTAATGCCGAAAATATAAGCAAAATGTAAGAGGCCTATTCTGCTCCACGGGCATCATGTTAATAATAACACTCACCACCTACTTAATGTATTTACTCATATAAAGCTGCAATGAAACACATACCTAGTGCAATTATTCATATGAAGCTGCAATGAAACACATACCAGCTAGATAGCCTTGTCGCCAGTATAACGAATGTATAAAATAACACAGGTATAATGTAAAATCAAAATTTATAGAGACCAGCTGTTTCGTTGTATCAATGGGCTTATAATATTTATTAGTACATATGTGTTAGGCACAAACCCCTTGAAATAAGTTCTTACATATTTATTGATATATTTGTTATCTCTCCCTTTCCACCCCCTAATATTTAGCACCACCACCACCACCCCTTGTTTTCAGGAGCACAGTAGGTGGTGTATTTTATTATTATTATTATGAGTAAAGGTATACAGAGGTTTAGCGAAAATTGAATTCGGACGGACACGTATTCCGCTGTTTAGTATTTTTATATATCCAGTGATGTGATTGTGATTTGAGATAAAATTATCGATGTTGAAAAATATGAGCCAATACATAGAGAGTGTTTTTTTGTAGAACGTTGACCAATCACACAGCGTGTATGAAAGCGATAACTTGTAACTTATACCTATTTGTGTTTTTTTCCAGCTTGCAAATTATTTTTAATTATTTTTTATTAAGTCAACAGACCATTAAGTTTTATTAAGTACCCAGAAAGTAAAGTATTCACACCGATGTTGCTTAATTTTTTTATCGTTAATTGATCCATGTTCATGCTTAATTAAAATTTATCACAGATACCTAATAATAAAAATAAATATAGATATCAAAAAAGTCTAGAAAATGGAATATAAAAAATTAACATGCCGTTTTTACCTAACATTACTAGCTGTTTTTTAAAACTTTGTAATAAAATAAAATATGTTTACAGGAATTATGATATCGATGTAAGTCATCGATAACTTTATTAGAAAACATCTTGATCTCACCACAGGGCTATTAAAAAATCAGATACGAACATATAAATATTCACAATATTGTTTAAAGTTTCAAGAAGAGTCTTTCTCTCTCTCTCTGTCTGTCTGTCTGTCTATCTATCTAATTTTTTTCTATTCTATATAAAGTAATTCGATAGGTTTAACTATGTATAGTATTATATATGTTATCATTCGTGTAAAAATTGAGTGGTTTTCTATACGTATGGGTAACTTAGGTGTATTTTGTATCAATATTTTTTCCAGCTTACCATGTACCGGATTACCGTGTAAAGCTAGCCTTAGCAATTTGTTTTATGACTATTTATACGCTATGGAATATAGGTACCTACTCGAGAAAAAGATTTCTCTCCTTGGCGATATTTTTCTCACGTGGATTGTTAGAAATTGAATTGGATATGGAAGTGCCTTTACATAGCTCTATAGTAACGCTTGAAAATAATCATTTTCTCTATAATTCTAATAAGTATTAATACCAACCTAAATAGAAATGGATAATATACTTATAGTATTGTTTTTTCTATTGAATTGTGGATAAGTATTTTAGTACTTTTTAACTAGGAATTAAAATGTGTGTTCCCAGATATACAAAGAGTCATTTTTTTTTTAAATTGATCAATGATCTGTTGGTAGAATCTTCGACTTCCATTTGAAGATCAGTTGTTCGATTAGGTACTAATATCTCCTCCCACGGGCAATGATTTTTCGCAAAATTGTCAATGTGATTAATTAGATAGAAATATTTTTAATACAGTCGAGGTATTTTATGTGTGCACAATTTCAATTTTAATGAAATTTCCAAGAGATTGGAAACAAGCTTATTCAATGTGCAGCGATTATGTACCAGTTGAGCCACCTCTTTCCGCAACAATGCCATGATTTTTCTGATGTCGTTATGTTTTCAAAATACGCCTTTGTTGATATTTCTTAGTCGTTTTTCAATACACTGCCCAAGTTACCAAGCACACAGCTATATTATGCGTGTGTGACCAATGATTACTTACACCAACATTCCATATAATGACTCAACAAATATAAATTATGAACCTAAAGGTTTGGATAATCTTAATTTCAAGGTTTATCACATCTGATTCACTGTTCACCGCCATGGTTCAAAAACCATGTAAGTGCATAACAAGAAGCCAGATCAGTGGTGTAGGTACTTTCCTTATAAAAACTAATATCTTTATTTCTGTACCTACTATCACGGCATCTCTCCACAAACGAATGGATAGAAAACTAATCGAATGGGTTAATAATGAATATATAAATCATCATTAATCCTATCACGCCATCATCCACACTGAGAAAAATGCTAACGAAATTTCACAACGAATCATTGGTATGTAATATCAGATTAGGACCAGAGATCGTACAAACGATTCATTAGTACGAATCTATAATATTAACTCTTCGCAAACAAGTTGTTGGTAAATTTACCAATGATTTGTTTGCGAAGAGTTAATACTATAGATTTATACCAATGAATCGTTTGTACGATCTCTGGTCCTAATCTGATAGTACCGTACCAATGATTCGTTTTGAGTATTTTTCTCAGTGCACAGTTGAGGTAGTCCATAGACTAACTTCGAATACTTCATAGACTAAACTGAAGATGTTTTATAACTTCCTGTGTTTTATAGGATACTCAAAAGCTTACAGAAAAGAGTTGGAGGTCATAGGAAGATACATAATAAACAAACCTACAAGAGTTCAGGGGGCTGTCCTGGGGGCCCTGGATTCATCTGTTGTTCCATAGAGGAATTTGGTTTTCGTACTTTACAGTTTCAAATGGGCTTTTAACATGGTAAACGCTACTTTTGGGGATTGGATTCGTGGACTTTGGTGGATGTGTGTATTTTTATGTATTCTTACATTTTACACATTTTTATATATGTTTTAGCATTTTTAATTCTTCCTGTATCTTTTTCGTTAATAAAGCACCTCAAATTTATGTTAATTAGTTGGTAAGGAAGGGATCAAATAAGTTTGCTCAATATTATAATTAATTGTTTATATTTATTGTTACAACTGATAGAATAAATATAAAACCTACAGGTTAATTTTTTTGGGTCATAAGAAACATATTCAGAAAGAGTGCATTTCAGAATATTGAAGATCGGTGAAGTATCAGACCTTCCATCGAAAGAATCCAAGATCAAATCCTCTCGTTGTCTACCTACTTTATCTTCAATATATAATAAAAATATTTGCTGGTGTTTTTGGGTTGTTTAATAAATAAAATAATCCCGCCACTGACTGCCGCATAGGTATTACATCTATTATATAGAATAAGATATTGCTCACATTTCAATCCAATATACTCGTAATCTACACCTTATTCCAAACTCAGGTCATCCAACCCTGCAGACGATAGTATGCATCCAGCACATATCGCATTATCATACTTTGGCCCTTTTGTGATCAATATAATAATAATATGTAATATGCATATATCTATACTATATTAATAATATGATGTCTACCTGCTATTGAGATGACTATCAATAAAAAATACCGACAAAATATACCGCTATTAACAGATAGACAAATACATCATAATAGACCCGATTTAGTATTACATGAAAAACGTAATAAAATAACGTACCTAATAGACATCGCTGTCCCAAATACACATAAAATACAAACAACCGTCGCAGAAAAAATACAAATACATCATAATAGACCCGATTTAGTATTACATGATAAACGTAATAAAATAGCGTACCTACCTAATAGACATCGCTGTCCCAAATACACATAATATACAAACAACCGTCGCAGAAAAAATACGTAAATATACAGAACTAGCAGGAGAAATAATTTTATTTGGCATTCTAGGTCCGTTTATATAATACCTTTAGTCATGTCAGCTACAGGGGTAACTCCGAAATCTTTAATAAATAATTTACAAAAATTAGATTTACCGGTTAATTTGTACATTAAAATTCAAAAATCTATTATAATAAACACTTGTAATATTGTAAAAAAGTTTTTGAACACAGATATTTCAGGCACAATGCTGGTATTTTGAACCCGCGTTCTTAGCCTAATCCTTTGATATCCTGTATATCTGGATAGGTGAATTTTTCCCGGCATTAGACTGTTAAGTTTTTGTGTGACCATGACTGATCATATGGAGACTTATCTGGTTGTATAATGCTGAGAAGTGTGGATGGCAATTCTGCCGCCGCGTAAATAAAAAGTACTTATATAAAATAATTATAATAGGTATGTTCTTATAGGTATTCATTGGCAATCAGTAGGAATAGGTACTTACGTACCTCATTGATATGGTCGAAAATATTTTCAGGAATATTTGATCCGTCCCGAAAGCTCAATTCTTTCGTAAATTTAACACATGAAAGTACCTACCATATAAGACAACAACACCTTATTTGGAGTGTCACAGACGGAACTTGAGCTCGCAATCCACCTCTTTCGCGAGGTGTATTTTGTCAATGAATTTTGCAAATAGGGTGGTATTCTCTTTTCTAAGCATTTTGTGATAGTTTCATGTGATAACTTTTTATATGAAATTTAATATAATGGTCACTTGTAAAAATAACATTGATATTCAATTATTACGTTAGGTAAATTAAAATGATATTATTTATTGATTTGGCGGTAGCGTTGTGGTAGTTTCTAAACATAATTACGAATGTTTGGAGTCCAAAAACTTTACTAATACCACTAAAAATTATTATACGCGCGATCAAGGTTTCAACATGTAACCTGTCATTCTCAAGTGCAATATTTGACTAATCTATCTAATGTACAATGACAGCGAAAAGGTTTTTTTTACTGTAATGCTGTTAATTGTTTCTTTTCACAATAAATAAATATAATCTATTAACCTACAACCTATGTGCTAATGGTGACCGTTAATGCGGGGGATGACGACTTCTTCGAATTGGGAACTGTGTAAGAAGCCTTGGTCGCGCCTATAATAATTTTTTAGTGGTATTAGTAAAGTTTTTTGACTCCAAACATTCGTAATTAAATTTAAATTAAATAAAAAATTCAACGTTCACGTCAGGGTATGATGTATTCTTATTATGAAGAATGATCAAAACTCTTAATAATCGGATTCTATCCTAGATCTTTGTATTTGCAAAATAAGTCGATAAACCATTGCATTGTATTGAGTCTGTGATTCTACTGAACACTCGCTTAGAAGAAAGATAAATTCACTGTGTCGGTGTTTAGGTAATAGAATTCCATAGCGAATTACCTAAATCAAACAGATGTTTTCTTTTCTTCTTTATTTTCATATTCTTATACATATACTTTTTTAAATATACCTTATAATCTTTCATCATAATGCATGTATTGATTTTATAATGATATTTTTTTTATTTTATTTCTTTTGTTTATTATTTCAATTGTTATTATAGTATTCCCTGATTACTGTTTGATCTTCGACACTATAAATTATTTAATATATTGTTATGTCATTGTTGTGTCTACTACATATGTATTTTGTTAACATGTAAAAGGCTTGTTGCCGTGTATGTTTAAATAAATAAATAAATAAATAAATAATAATTTTAATAACTGTTTTATATAATTTGTTTTTTAACTAACATTTTGTATTATATGACTTAAGTTGTAATTGGCTTTAATTTTGCACTATTATTGTTTCGTTAATTATGTTATATAAGCTGTAACTTTAAGTTTGAAATAAATAAATAAATAAATGTTTTATTTAATTCGCAAGAGAGATAAAGTTTCTTATTCGGTAAAGCAATCAATTTGATTAGATTCATAATTTATATTTATCAACGTTGTTTATATTAGGTAGCTAAATAGGTAGATACTTGTATAATAATGATTAATTATGATATTTTTTCGACAAAACTTTTGCGGTTAACAGTCCCTTTAATATCACGTCATGTGCACTGACGTATGAAACTTATTGAAAAGGCATCGAATTTACATTTATTTGTCTGCACACATCTGCTTGTAAACATAATATAGGTATCTATGGTTATGTAGGTATTGCATTAATACATATATGTAAATACATAATATACCTATAGTGTACAATTTATCTAACAAATTTGATTTTAGTGCTGTCAATTACGGTTCGATGCTAATGTATTCCTAACAAGATTTCCATCGAAATAAAATAATATATCAGCAGGGTGTCCCGTTGTGGGTGGTAACCACATTTAGGTAAATCATCATTATCATGCGATGGTGAATAAATATATTTACCTAATTAGGTAGAGTGCTGTCATTTATTGAAGAAATTTCCCATAAATATCGAATTTATTAAGCTTTAGTTGTTGCTTGCATACTTTGAAATTGATTCGAATAACCTTAAATAATTAATTAGTTAAGACATTCATAGCTTCCTTAACTTCCATAACTGTTCAGTTCCATAAATAAGCATAAATGTCATAGGTATGTTCGAGAAATTGCATTTTTTGCAATTTTGGTACATTTATATCATTCTTTAAAAACACAACAGAAAATGAAATACCTCTACTATATAATAATCGCACTGTAATAGACATGTATTTGTTCTGTAATAGTTAAGAAATTCGAAATGTTTATTTGTGGAATTGAAAATAGGTACCTACAATATATTTTATCAATAACTCAATATTTAATATGGGACCGTGTATTTCCTTACACAGTTATTTGTTTTTGGAATGAACAAGTGGCGTTGATTGTGAATATTACCAATTAAATTTAAAAAAAATCGACTTCTTGAGCTATGGAATTAGACAGGTGATATTTTTAGAGATAAATAAATAATAATACATACACAAAACAATAAATAATAAACTTTATTCCAGAAATATTATACAACACAAAATATAGCATTTTCACAATTTATATTAATTTATACATTTTAATACTACCTCACTGGGTTTGCACCCGTATCGAGGTAATATTATGAAACAAATTATATCAAAAAATAAAAAAAATGGATATAGCAAAACAAGATATTGTCTTCAGACCGGAACGCTACACAGCAGGCTCTCAGAATCATCCAGTCCCAAGTTTAACAGAAACGAATACACCCATATCTTCGTTACAGCACTCCCATCTGGACCCAGAACACTCAGAAGTTGATTATAGAGACGTGATTATTGAGAAATTTGATTTGTATGTTTTTTTGTATATTTTTAAACATGTAAAAGGCTCACGCCGTGGATTTGTAAATAAATAAATAAATAAATAAATTACCTATTACAATACTTTGTCTAATTGATATGTTATATATGAAAAAACGGTACATTATTTATAAAAATAATCCTCAAATGACAACATGACTCAGGAGTACCTAGATAAGTAAAAATAATTTTAAAAAATACTTCAAAAATTTATTACTTATACTGATTACAAGACAGTAACATTTATCTAAACTATAGTCGGGTTAACGGGGAATATAGTTAAAAAGTTAATTGGTAACGGGATATTTTTTTAATTGTTCGTTATTTATGGATAGAAAAAATTCTTTCCAACAAAAAATAAAAAGCTATATGTAAGGATAACAAAGTGAGTGGTTATTTGGAAGATAAAATATTTAAATGTTTTAAATTTTTAATACAATGAGTAATGTTTTTAATACGTGTTTTCGATAAGTACCTACATAAAAAAAAATATTTATGTCCGTCAAAAGGAATTAAATATTATTTAAATTGAATTGTGGAAAATTCTAATACCACAAAATTATTTTTCGTTATGTTGCAGAACTATAGAACCACTTAAGATATTGCTCAGTTTTCATTGGAAAATTTTAAACCAATCAAAATGATAGGTACCTAATATTATCCAATTGGTGAATCAAAGTAGGTATTAAAATATGCATTTTTATTGATCACTATTAAATCATAAGATGAAACATCTCTACATACATAGGGGTAACTACGTAAAATTTTGTATTAGATGATTATGTGACATTCTCTTTAGGTACCTACATACTTCCTTCAGATGAATATATGTAAATATTTCATAAATTCCCAAACTAGGTTAAATCGCCCGAGCACTTTGTATAATTTTATCATAATATTATCAACAACGGCAGAGAATTTGCTTACAAATATGTTATTCTTAGTTCATTTATTTTCTATTATGTTTCCTCTACGCAGTAAGTAATGATATCTACCGTCTATGAGAAATTATGACGAAATTGTTCATCTAGAAACTTCTGGGTTGTACAGAGAGGATGGTAATGATACTGCGATGATGTTTGCTCATCGCATGAATTATTAATGCAATATTAAATAGGAAGAATAATTGTGATGGAAATGAAGGCTTTGTTATAATTTATTCTTGCCTGGCTTAATATCTACGCGAATAAGACTGAAAGAGTTAAATATGTACCTACTTATTTATTCGAGTATTGAGTTTTTACATGGTAAAAAAGTAAGTGAAATAAAGTTATAATATTTGGAAATGAGTTAGTCCGCAGGTAAAAAGATGCTTGAGACGATTTAATTAAGAGACGAGAAACATAAAAATTTCACTTAAAATAGGCCTAGATTAAAAGCTTAGTACAAAATCGCTTTGGATAATGAACTTTCGTTTCAACCTTGTGTACATGAGAAAACCATCGAAAAGAAAATGAATGTAAGCAAGGATATATAAAGATTATTTCACAGAATAGATCGATAAGCAATGAATTCAAATTCAAATATCGAATGTTGTCAATCTTTTTTCTTGTTCATGTCAAATTCTGTCAAACCTCATCAATAAAAACTGCGTTTGTATTTTCTATGTTGGTAGGTTACCATATTACGGGTAGGCACCCATCTACTCTACTCATAGATACTTTAATAAAGCACAAAAAACAACTTGAGACACAAAAACTTTTCAAATTTCTATTCTTCTTTTTTCTACGTTCACTTTTTTTTATATTATATTATACCATCTCTCTTCCTCCCTTCTCTCATTTTCTTTTTCTCTCTCAAATATTCTATCTTGTAGAAGATATTTGCGGTCCGCTTCATCGGGTATGTTTCTAGTAGATAGGTAGGTATACATAATATTATCAAGATCTATGGATTAAGGATCCGAAAAGAATGACGGAATTTTGCAAAAAAAAATCATTAACAAACCACGTGGAGTTCCCAGTAAAGAGTAGTAGGTCTCCCACCCTTTTCTGTAAGTTTTTGACTATCCTGTAAAAACCATTTTAAGACAACTTGCGTGTTTATTACAAGTTACAAGTGGTTGGTCTGCTGGCTACTCCACTAGTAGGAAATGGTGTGGTGGGATGGGTTTATTTATTAAATTATTTATACAATAAGCAGCTGAATCAGCCTTTACAAATATAAAAACAACAACAACAAAACAATCAAGTCAAAACCAAGCATTTCAGATAAGTAATGAAAAGGATATTTTAAATAAAATAACCAAATAATTTTAAATAGGTAATTACAAGTAACTACGGTTTAAACAAAAGTAGGTATTACGTAGGTACGTAAATATTTTTCCAAAAATATGTTTATGTTAATACAATGCACTAGAAAAAGAAATTGAGTCATATTTTTCTTAGAAAAAATTACGTTTTATAATAAGGGAGAGAGACAAGACTTTGAAAGTCGTTCAATCTTCTTCATAGCGAAGAAACACAAAGACTTGGTTAAAGTTTAATAATATTATAGTTGTAGAATATTCTCCTACTTGTTATAATAAACCTACCTAACCTACCCTACAAGTGATAGAACCAAATTAGAAAGAACTTTTGAGAAATTGAGTTTCTTTTTTCCCAACGCAATGCACCTGGGTTAAGAATATAAGATTAAAGTGGGTATTTACGTTGGTACATGTTGGAAGTTTCGATTTGAATATAAGATAACTTTTTATGAAACAATTTTATCTATGTGGATATAATTTAATTTTTCTCAGATTTTCAGTTCAGCGATAAGGTATGCCACTCATCCAGAATGTCTTAATTTTTATTGAAAAAGAGAGGATGACAGATATTTCTATGTATTATTTCTGATCATTATGTCCCTGTAAGCCGTTTTAACTATCGAATAAAGGGATAAATGAGTAATATGCATACATAAATCACTGGAAATCGGGCACTTTGCCCTTAAACGAAATAATAATAATGAGGATTAAGAATTAATCTGGAATATTTGCACCTATACTAAATTTCTCTTGTCACTTTGTTAATGAATTCGTCTAAAGCGTGGTGCATTTTTGAATGTTAATAAGTTTCCATTTTAACCCTTTACCCTCGCAAAATCTTGCTATATAAAAAGTTCAAGTAGCTACCAAATTGTATTCGAGTAAATTGAAAATCTTTATCATTGTATGTAGATAGTACAGTGTGTTCATTATCCCGATTCTATTTTGAATATCTTTAGAAGAATAATATCATGAAACAATAGAGACGGATTTCTATTATCTTACTCAGCATCAGAAGATCTGAGAATAATCAGCTCTCTTACAATGTAATGCAATTTTTTTACGTAAATAAATTAGAAAACTATGCTCAAGAGTGTCGCATTCTGTAAGATAAAAACAGGCCCGCTGTACGTTATTTAGCTGGCCACTTTACGCAGAAATAGAAGTACCTAATAGGTATTGATATTGTGCATGTTCGATTTTGATATCCATTAATGAAATTACATATTTGCGAATACATTCATATTTTTTAGTTTTTATTTATGTAACAATGGTATATTTTATGTCACAAATATATATGAAAAATTAAATTAATATAGAAAATGCACTTTACGTTCTACAGTTTTCAGTTCAAAATCTTTAATGATCTTTGAAATATTTTAATTTATATGTATATTTTATTCTGCACTGTACCTACATTTGTTACATTATTTCACATCAATTCAAAGTATCATAAAAATATCAGTTATTCAATGTACAGAAATCAAAGAAACATACATAAGAAATAAAATATAAACCTATCAAAAAAATAATAGAAATAAAAACAAAACATACACACACACATTAAGGCCATTAACAGACAGTAGGTATGTATAATATAAGGCTGTAGGTACGTGTATAATAAAAACTGAATAAGAAAAGCAAAAAAAACGGACACACATGCAAGCAACAACGCACTTAAAGATTCATATAATAATTTAAAAAAATGAATTAGAAGAATAGAATTAAAAATCAATTTATAAACACGCTGTAAAACATTTGACATCTTTTTTCTATTTAATGCCCGCAAAACATTGATTGGGCCCGCAATATGCAATACATAAATTTATCTAGTTCATACAACTTTATCAGTCTACATTCATCGCTTTGGGTAAGGGGGTGCTTACATACAATGTTCTTATTTTCCACTTAGTTGAATAAAATATAGTACCGTACAACGTGGCAACTTTACCTATCAATGGCAACTTTACCTACCTCTATCAGGTCTCAAGAAAACTATTCCTTCACAAAATGTATCAGCAGTTGTATGGTCGTTTCAGTTTAGGAATGTGTGTTAATTAACTGGCAATACTAAAAAAAGTTTTCGTTGGCAGCACTGCAATAATTGTCAAATTATATCTATATTTCTGAACGTATTGCATGCAGTCATTTCTGGAAGTTCACCAAATTTGATATAATTATTGTGTAATTACTGAACTGAGGTGAGTCATATTTATATATTCTAAACAGCACATACTTATGAAGATATTAAGATAATCAGAATGTTTTAATTTTCACTGTTTTTGAAAATATTTTACTTTATATTAAAAATCACTTTAGGTAAAGTTGCCACCACTTCAAGTGGTGGCAACTTTACCTAATGTTAGGGCTACCAACATGAATACATATATTTATATTTTTATCTACTTAATAATTTTTGTACTGAGTTCGATGGGAAAAAGTGCTCTACGCGATAATCCCGCCATCACCGTCACACTTTGTATTGTTGTTTATTACGTGGAAATTTATGTTTTTAATTAATATGTAAATAAATTATGCTCTCTATGATTCACATAAAGAAAATAATTACAACTTTTTAGGTTTTATCACCATGTCATCTCAGAAACGCAATACACGAAACAGACGAAAGATTGGGGCAAGGCCGTACAAGAATTATTCAGAGGAGACGCTTTTGCTTGTTGTAGATTTGGTTAGAAATAAAAAAATTAGTTCATATGATGCAGAAAAAAAGTTTTCAATTCCCCGTACAACAATTGAGAAAAGAGTAAAAAACCTGCATTCCGATAAACCTGGTCCTCAAAATAGACTTTCTGCAGATGAGGAATCGAAATTTGTAAAAGTATTGATTGCTTCATCAGAGTATGGATACCCTTTGACGCAACTTGATCTTCGTCTGGTAGTCTTTGATTACATCATGAAAAACAATAAAGGCAGTTTATTCAATAACAAACCTCCAGGTGACTGGTGGGTTAAAAACTTTATTAAAAGGCATTCCGATGAGCTCACTGTAAGAGCTACCCAAAATATTAAAAAAGTCCGAGCCGAAAAATCACTCGAGGATTTCAAAACCTTTTATGACAATCTGAAAGTGTCCATTGAAGATGTGCCACCAAGTAATATATTAAATTATGATGAGACGAATCTTAGCGATGATCCCGGAGCTAGCAAGTGCATTTTCAGACGTGGAGTCAAATACCCTGAACGAATTTTAAATTATTCGAAAGGATGCATATCGATCATGTTTGCCGGAGTCGCCAACGGAGATATTTTACCACCTTATGTGGTATATAAATCAGAATGTGTGTGGACTCAATGGTGCGAAGGAGGCCCGGAAGCAGCGAGATACAATAGAACGAAAAGTGGTTGGTTTGATTCTACAACGTTCCTCGACTGGTTTTCGACGATAATAATACCGTGGGCAAAACGTCTTGAAGGACCAAAACTGATTATTGGAGATAACCTTTCTAGCCACATTAATTTGGATGTAGTAGAGCTCTGTGAGCAGCACAACATAAGATTTGTTTTTTTGCCTCCATCATCTACACATCTGACACAGCCTCTCGATGTGGCCTTTTTTGGTCCACTAAAAAAGTCGTGGAGGAAGATTTTATTTAAGTATAAAATCGAGAATCCCAAGCAGACCTCTTTAAATAAAAGTCATTTTCCAGTATTGCTAAAACGATTACTTGAAGACTCTGATTATAAACACACCAATATAATTAGTGGGTTCAGGGCCACGGGAATATATCCGTTTGATCCCCAACAGGTCTACAGAAAAATTCCTGAATGTGATGAAATTTGCTACAACGTAGATCAAGCGTTACTTGATTACCTCAAAGAAAATAGAGCGCCAAACCCTATAAAGCGACAGGCAAATAAAAAAATGAGTGCTCCAGCTGGAAAATCGGTTCAAAGTTCGGATATATCAATCTCCAAGGGCTCAAATATAAAAGTTAAAGAAAAGAAGACATCAATTCCTATCAAAAAGCAGAAAGAAGGTTCCAAGGAACCTAAAATAAAAATATTATCTAATATTATGATAAAACCTCCTGATTGTCCAATTGCTATGCCTGTTGTAATGGATATGTGTTTTATATGCGAAAAAGAAAAGAAAAAAGTAAATTTGATTATTTGTTACGATTGCAATAAAAAATTTCATAAAAAATGTATACCTACCTATCATCAAGAGCATATTCCGGAAATTCAGGATAATGGCTATTTTCTTTGCCATTTATGTTTCAAAATGTCAAATAACGACGATGAAGATGATGATTTTGATGTGGATGAAATTTTAAGGGAAGTCAAGAAAACATTAAAATAAATTGAAAAGGTACCTACATTTCGATTGCCAAAATTATATTTCAGGCAATTTTTTTTGTTATTTATACATTATTTTCTTTTTCTAGTTTAGTACCTATGTCCTATTTTAAATGGTACAATTTTATTTGAAATATATTTTTTTTTTACAAATACTCCTGCTTTTTAATGAATGTTTACTACATATATGTTTATTATATTAAATTCAATTAGAAGTGTGGGTAGGTTAATAAAAAAAATATTGCCGTGATTGGACAGGTGTTCAAAATAATTTGTGGCAGCCCTACAATAAAACATGGATTAGTATGAAAATGTTCATAGAAGCTAAGGCATCTTTACCTACAATCATAAGACAAATTATAATATTAACAATGTTGCCAGGAAATGTATTATTTAAGTTATAAAAATCAAAGACAAGTGTAGAGAGTGTGGTAGGCATGATAATTCAACTTTCGTTACACTCTTAATCCCCGTTTATTGAAAATATTGTGAGTGGGTAAAGTTGCCCATTTCCTTCCATCTTTACCTATGATTTATTTTTATCAATAACTCGTTAATTTTTGACTTTTATTTATACGTTTATGCAGAAATTTACAACCTTTTATTATTTAAACTTATATAAAGTCATAATTCACTCTTATGGATATTTATTTCAGAGATATTTCATTTTTTCCAAAAAAATGTGGTAAAGTTGCCACGGTTGACGGTAGGTATTTTCCAGATTAGGTACCTATCTTCATACAGATCAAAACAAAGTTATTGAATTTCGATATTAGACATCTATTGTCTACGAATTTATTTAATCTATTTTGATTAATTTCATCAATGATAAAGTGTTTTGAATAAAATAATATTTATTTATTGATTTGGCGGTAACGTTGTGGTAGTTTCTAAACATAATTACGAATGTTTGGAGTCAAAAAACTTTACAAATACCACCAAAAATTATGAACGCGCGACCAAGGATTCAACAGGTAGGTAACCTGTCATTCTCAAGCGCAATATTTGACATGAGATATTGCGCTTGAGAATGACAGGTTACCTGTTGAAACCTTGGTCGCGCGTGTAATAATTTTTAGTGGTATTTGTAAAGTTTTTTGACTCCAAACATTCGTAAAATAATATTAGACTAAATATTTTGTCACTGTTAAATGCAATCGTAATTATCTATCCTTTTCGGGGTAAGCAGAAAGGTTCGAGCTATCACTAACTCCTATTCTTGCATACATATTTCACTTCCGCTACTGTCATATAATTTCTCCTGCATGCTCTCCTATTCAATGTGCTCAACACAATATGTCCGTCCTGGAGGATTTGGTTTGCATGGTCTTGCCATTTGATCCTCAAACGGCTACCTACGTTTCCGAGCACCATTTCTCTCAGCCTTAAATTAAAACTTTAAATAATAAATTATAAAAGTAAAAATTATTCAATGATGAGGGTTTAGTACTGGACAAGATTAAAGTGTCATTGGCGTGCCAAAGTTCCTCAAGGATACGGAACAATTCATCAATTTTAAAGAATAACATCCACGTCACAATATAGAAAGTAAATTGTTGAAGGGTGTCTGTGTTCACACTGTGAAAAATCATATTTAAAAGTGGGCGAAAACGTTAGAGTTTAAATAAATATAGTGAAAATATAACAGTGTTTTGATTATTTATAAATTATTAGAAAGTACTACTACTACTACTATACCATCACGGCATATCCCACAAGTGGGGTAGCTAGCAGATCAGCTGCATGTAAGAAACATGCAAACTGTCCTCTTCGTGCCAATATAAAATCAAGACATTCAGGATGGGTGCAAAACCTCATCGCTGAATTTAAGATGTAAAATGTCTTAATTTTTTCGAACACCTGCCTTTTACAGGACACTCGAAAACTTACGCAGAAGAGTGGGAGACCAATTCTTTACCGGGTGCTCCACGGGATTAGAAAGTAAATAATTAAATATATTGAAATACTAATGATAATTTCGGGTTCATAAAGATATACACGTCTGAAGGTATGCCACCCGTCTTAAATGTCTTAACTTTTATTGGTATGAGGAGGGCAACTTGCATGTTTATTACATATAAGTAGTTAGTACGTTGGTAGGTAGGTATTTATGTCCAAAAAATATTTCCTAAATTTGTATTGATAGTTACTTGGTAAAAGAACAAGATATTTTTGTCCAACTATCTAATACATGCTTAAATTCAAGAATATTTCTTTCACATATTACTTATACCTACATCTAAGTAAGAATGTACATTTGTATGATCAAAATACACTTGGATGATACTTTGTGGATAAAATAATATATCAGGTATTGCTGGAGGAATAAATTCGCCAATGGCGAGTGATGAAGGAGAGAATATGTAATACATAATATGCACCTATATAATATGTCGGAATAAGGAGGGGGTAGTGATAGATAGAAAAGAGTATTGGAATCGTGACGAGAGGAAAGAAAGTTTAACCGCCAAAAGCAATACTTTATATTCTGTATATTACTTTGTCAAAGTTGGTTTGTAAGTTTGTTTGTTGAACAATACCTACTATGAATGTATTTCAACAACGATTTCAAATTAAGAAGGTTTTTTTTTACAAAATACGGACTATTATTTCCATTTTGTTTATGAAAAACTTTGTATGCCTTAGGTATAGGTCTCCCCGTCAACATGGATCATCTGAAATAAGATGAGACAGCCATATGTTTGGATTTATTGCATAGTCTCAAATTTTTTGCAATTGTCATAATATATTTATAAGTACCTACCTAAAACTAATTTCTCATAGAAAACTGTATAAATATAACTTTTGAAAATATATTTTTTATTTTGTGTTTGTTTAGGTATACAAATTTCGTAAACAAGAAGATATGTAACAAATTATCTTTTATATCGTAGATTATTGTTGATGATTCTATCGTAGGTTCTTATTGATTGATTGATATTGTATTTAATTTTCGATTCTTAATTTTTACAGACAATCATGTATTGACTTGTTTTATTTCATTTGACTTGGTTTTATCTGGAATTCATTGATTCGTTGTCTTACATATTTGATGATTTTTATTTCATTATTTTATTTTATTTTGTTACTTTATTTTATTGTTTTATTATATTGTTTTATTTTCTTTAATTTTTATCTTGTTCATCTGTTTATTCTTGTATTCATTGATTAATCTGTTTGTTTAATTTTCCATATATTCATTTTTTCACCTTATTTTGCATGCGTTTAATTATTGAATCATTTGCATATTTTCATTTTTATTTAGGTAGTTAGTTAATTAATTTATTTGATTTTTTATTTATTTATTTATTTGTTCATTGTTATATTATTTTTTTTATTCATTTAATTTTCCATCATTTTCCAAATATTCATTTGTTTACTTTATTGTGTTTGCGTTTAATTATTGACTCATTGACATATTTTCATTTTTAATTAATTTATTTATTATTTGTTCATTGTGATTTTTTTTTGGATATAATGATAGTTTGTTGATTGTATATTGTTTATTATTTTTATTCGCAGCACGCCTCGATACAGGTTAACCTAGTGAGGCTGCTGCAACTTAATTGTAACCATGTTAAGAAAAAATGTATGTTGATATTTTGTATTTATGCGCAATATTATTATAGATCATAGATCATCAATCTGTTGGTTTCAAAGTTGTTCTCTCTTGTGACACTGAAGACCAAGTAAGTATATTATGATGATCTTCCTCGCGAGCTTAAATAAACTGGTATTTATTTGTAGTAACGTGAGCGATCCTGAATAAATCAATATCTAATAAAATGAAATAAAAAATCTACATACACGGGCATCGCCAGGTATATTATAAAAATGTAAAATAAGGCGAAAAACACAGCTAGAGATGAATTTTCGAGTAAGTATTTGATAGATAGGTGGGTTTGAGTAGGTATATAGAATAGATAGATAGTTTGGTGAAGATGATGGTGATGAGAAAAATAAGAAAAATAATAATACCAAATATTCGCAAATAAGAGTTCACTCTGCTGCAGACGAGAGATGGCGTTTGTTACTTTGAGATGAAAATGGCAAAGTGTGAGGCAGAAAATTGGATGGTTACTGTACTACCTATAAAATACCTACTCGATAAGTAATAATTTGTATCAAAATTTAAGTAGCTATCTACAGTCAAATTAAATTTATCGGGTGTTACCTAAGTTTGATTTTTTTTAGATGAACATGAGTTTTAAATAAACTCAAACACATCCTAATATCTTCATAGTATCACAGTATCCCTTTGTATTCTTAGTTATGTCGAGTTATATTTTATTTACCTTATTTTATTTCGTTTTATTTTTACTTGGTTATTTTATTATGAACAAATATTAGTATAAATAATTATAAACTATCACCCAAAGCACGAGCTCTGCTCAAATTTGATGAAATCAATTTATGTTTTTACTATATATTTATTTATTTATTTATTCATTCTTTACTGATTGATATTGATTAAAAATAATTACATAAAAGGTATACCTACATTCAAATTAAATACAATCAATATACAGAGGGGGAGTTTATCGCAAAGGCGCGATCTCTTCCAACTAACCCAAGAAATAAAGAATATACCTACCTAAAGAAATGATTATTATTTTAAAATGTATTTATCCCAAATTAAAAATATTTCAATTTGAATTATTTTATATGTAACCTATGATATGCTCTATAAATGTCTATCAAATTCAATCTATAAATACCAACTGGACTTATTGCATGTGCCTAACATCTAAATATACAACTAATACTTTCCGTTCCATAAAAATATGACATTACACAGTTCAAGAATTTTTATGTGTTTTGCTGGCTACCTCAGTTGTAAAAATGAAATGATGGAAAAGAAACTAATTGTATTTGCTATTTAACAACAACAAAAAATTATGGAGTTGTGAACATTATGTTCCGTTTGGAATTCTAAATTCAATTACATAAAATATTCCTTTTGAAACTATTTTTTTATCAACAATAGTAATGGACTTTTTCGAATTTTATTATATTATATTTTTTTGGCAAAAGAGAAATCTGGTTATCTCTTTTTTCTATTCAAACATCCATACGAAAAAAAAGAGAAATCGTCATTCCTAGACCTCGCCTAACAATAGACATTTTTTTGGCCAATTTCAAATTTAGAACTTGCATCCCATAGACAGAGATGCCACTATTGTTGTTTATTATAATAATGGAAATGACGTCAGCCAATAGGAGATGTTTATAACTCGGCGGCCATTATTATTTTATCGGTTTCATGACATAGTATTGTAAGTCGAAAAAAAATAAAAAAAAATGAAACTGGATTCACAAGAATTACTTCCTTATATTTTCTTTAATATTATCTGCTTCTTGGTTTTATTTATTTTCAGTATGTATGCAAATTATGGCAATTCTGATTGTTTTTTTTAGTTGAAAAAACAAGTAGGTATGCTAAACTTATATTAAAACACAAAAAAATATACTTATGTAGTATATGCAAATATTTAAATTAAATTACACAAGAATATATATTCAACTATTACTTCTAATTAGGCATTGGAATAGACAAGTAGATAGACACTAAGCAGAAAACAACGCAATAGATTTTTTTTTAATTTCATTATTCCCAAAAAAATATTGGTAGGCACTTAAAAAATAGGATCTTCAATTGGCGAATAAATTGTTTGACAAAATATTTCCAGCAAGCACTCGGCAGCCAATTTAAAATAAACCCTCAATTCTATTTATAATTCCATATTCAAATAAATTCACAACCACGTTCTATATTCAAATGTAATAGCTGATACCACTTGGCATCTTACTGGGAGAGCTCCATTCATATAAAAACATTGCCAACTGCCATTTTGTACGGAGAATGAGGGAGTATTGATCCAATACAGTCTAACTAGAAACTGAGTCGAATTAGACTACCGAAAGCAATACACATAGCGCCATCTTCAGTCGAGTAACACGTGAAAGGTTTGAATCTAGAATAACAGAACTTTTCCACGAATACGACTACACGTAGAGAATAACTGACACCGATAACAATTTTACTGACAAAATAATCTTACACTTTACATATCTACAGAAATAAATAAAATAAAAGGAAAATATATATTATTTTAGTTATTATTTGAACCTACGGTGTTATTTTTTAAGTTCAAGTGCGACAACATTAGAGGTCAGACAACGTTGAAAGATAAATAACAAATCTCTTCTTTATACCATATATTTTCAAAAGGTCTGTATCATTTCACGGCAAAAATATACGACGCATTCTATTGGATTGAATTTTTTAACAAGAGGGATTGATTTTGTTAGATGTTATCAATGTTTTTCTTTTTATTATTTTTATTGAGATGTTCTGTGTTTTGTTAACTTGTACTCATGAGCTTGCACGCTGTATGTTATACCTATACACAACTAGATAATATTATGTATACAAATTTACTTACAAGTTTATATAAACTGTACAATGTTATTAGTGTTGACTTGGTTTATACACAATTTATTTTGAACATTGTTGGTACTCCGTAGAGATAAGCAGATGTAGGCGTTTGTAAGTAAATAGATTCTGAAAATGTTACTGAATGAACTCACAGTGTAAATTATTATCATGTCTATAGATATCTTGAAATATTTTCAGAGATTTGTATGTATAAAATTTAACTGTGCCTAAATTTAATATATCGTATTATACATATGAACCAGCTGATTATTCGATTTTTGAAAATTTTGGAATAATAATATACAATTGCGTAGTTTTGTAGAACTAATCGATTTAACATTCATGACAAAGTTCTGTTATTTCTTAGTTTCAAATTTTACATTCAAATATTATATCAATGAAATAAAATAAAGATTTTTATAATGAAATCAACATTCAGAGTGGATGGCATACCTACCTCATTTATCCGAATTTTGTTTTTACAATTAACCATTGTATTAGGTTTCATATGTACATTTTTAACACATGAAACTATTATATAAGGCTTTAAAAGGAAAACAACTCCTAATTTGGTAGTGTCCTGGACAGAACTTGAACTCGCAACCTGGTAAATATTAAATATTTTATAAATTAAAAATTCGGACATCCCTACCTATCTATTGCACTATTCATACTTGAAAACTTTTAACATAAAATCATGACAGATAATTAATATACCTACTCATAGAATTGACTAAAAAAAAGTTAAAGTTCGTAGACATTTCCTTTTAAATCTCCTATATTTAAATCATCTTGGAGTTTTGTAGAAGTGGAGTAACCAGTGAACTAAGTACACTTAATAAACAAGCAAGCCGTCAACTCCATGTCATAAATATATGCCAGAGAGTCTTGTATGTAAATACCTATATATTTTTTATGTGTCGGCTAATAGGGTGACAATGTTTGGATAATTTATTTGCTCAAAACAACTCAATGAAAAGTTATCTTGAAATCATTATGCCTATACATTGACCTTTTAATTATTTCAACTCATAACTTCAAATCACGTGCTCTGTACCTATTGCTTTTATACGATGAACAATTGAACATACATTACTTAATATCATTATCCCTCTCCGACATGTACAGACGTGATTTGAACAGAAAGAGAGAGAATGAGGAGAAAAAAAACTCAACAACATTTCCAAGTCGATTCCATTACTACAGAAAAGGTTTCTACTTACTAGACTCTGTGATATTTATGAGAAATTGAAGAGAGCGAATGTCGCACAAGACTATGTAAAAATAATATTAAATTCTTACAAGAAAAATGTACATTTTGAATTTTGAATTTTTTTTTCTTTTTTATTTAAGACAAAGCACTTAATTTACGAGTGGATCTCAAATTTAAAGATGCCTATTTGCGTTTTTTTATTTTCACCTGTCTTTCGGTTGATGTTCTGATGTCTATTCCTGTATTGTTAAATTATCCAAGTTATAGAATTACCTACTAAATTATATTAAAAAATATTTTAATTCAAGTATTGATAGTGTATGTTCTTATCCGAATATTAATTTAATTCACTGACTGGCATTGAAAAAAGCCTCAGAAATAGCTTGGTAGAAAATATTGATAACGTATATATTATTTCAAAAATAAAAAAAAAAACTGTAACGTTTTATTTATTTGCTTAATTTTGGTATACCTATTTGGTATATAGAATGTATTCACATTTAACAGACCTATTCATCCATAATGTATCTACCTATTACATTAATTCAAATATAATCAAGTAATTACAATACACATATCCATTCATATAATTAGTAGGTACCACCTCTCTGGGTTTGCACACGTATGTATCTACATATTATTATCTTGCAATATTTTGTGTTGTTGTTTGTAATGTTTTGAAAATTAAATTTTGTAAATTTTGTAACACCTAATCCTTACACGAAATCGAGGTAGGTAGATACCTACATATTATTATTAAACATTTTATAAAAGAAATTTCAATTTATTTTTATATTATGCAATTCAATAGTACCTAGATACCTAGGTAGGTATGTATATTTAGATACTTAGGTATTCTTTGCCAATCTTCATTCCAAGTATTTATTAAAAACGTGCCAAAAAACAACCTGGGTATTTATTAAATTCTGAAAAAATCTGAATTTTACACGTGTAGATATTATTTTATCCGTAAAATAAAAAAAAAATCATATCTCCGTACGACAGCTACATAGTATCTGTAGGTATGTAAGGTTTATGAAATTTTCTAAAATAAGGAAATTATTTGGAATACCTACCTATAATATAAGAGAGGTTGTTAGATGTATTAGAAATAAATGAATTATTTAGTTTTTATCTTAATAATTTTAAAGAAGAGTAACAAGCAGATACAGCATTAAGATAACCTTAAAGTAAACAAACATCGTTGATCTTAAACGTGACCAAAAAAAGAATAATAAATGGCGGCGTCCTCGTGGTTTTTAAGTACTGCATTAAAATTATTTTTTTCAGAATGCAAGCTATTGATTAGTTTTCCGGTTATATAACCTTAAAAAAAACTATAATAAAAGTCTGTTAAAAAAAGCTAAAAAAAATATATCAGTGTTGTAAAAGTACCTATATAAACACCTCAATATAATCCATATCAAGTTTCGTGTGAAAAAGTATATTTGTGTATAATTTAATTCCGTGTACGCCATTCGCTCTGGCTGCTGGAAGCTTCACAGTTTCCCAGCTAGATGTCTCTATAATGTAATAATAACGCTACACTGTGTTTTGGATACGTTGCCAAAATGTCTTTCGTCGCTTTTGTCATTTCTCTACGTAGGTATCTACTTGTACTTATTCGTTCTCCTCGAAGCAGATAGAATAATTCTAATACAAACAAATAGGTATTATTATTTTGTACATACAACAGTACAGCTGTAGTAGAACTGAAGAGAACTATATTCATAGCTAGATTAGAATAAACTATGTAGGTAGGTAGGTAGGTTGTATAGAAATATCCTTTTGTATGGTTTGTTACTCTAAATGACTTATAAGTATGTTTCTAAGCTCTCTGCAGCTTTCTTTCATGGGTGTATAGTACAAGATTCTGTTGTAGGTATACACACTGAATCTCATTCTATAGAAAGTATTTTAAAATAACAACTCACGTTTTCTTTTTTATGTTGTATAATTATAGAGATATAGATAGGTATGGAGATATTAACTATTTCTTTCAAAAGTTTCATTAGAAAGTTTAAAAAATATATCGTAAGTGGGTTTCTAAATAAGTTTAGAAATTTGCTAAATCTAATCTACGAAGGTTTTTTAGACAGATGGCAACGTTTAGACAGATGGCAAAGTGTAGTATTAACTGTTCACATTTAGCATTAATTACACATTGTCAACATATTACCACACATTATTTTGGTTAGCTGGAAGATATTGCCTCCAGGCAATAAGCTCGCCCATTGCTCATGATTTTTTTCTGATCAATAAAGTGTTCTTATTATTATTATTATTTCCTCTATTCACTAAAACGAGCTCAGTTGATAGCTAATATTGAATAGATCAATATTATTTCAATTTAAATTTTTTACCATGGTAGGTACTTTGTGCCTATTCGTCATGTAATAAAAAAACGTAATGTCAAAATTATGCTAAACATTATTCAGAAAGCATTGATAAAATCGTCAATTTGTTGTTAGATACCTACCTATTTACTAGTAACAACGTAATAAATAACTGGATACTCTAAATACCAGGTACAAAATACCCGTGTAAGAATACCATTAAGGCTCAGTACGAATATCTAGAATCACCAAAGCTGGGTCCTAAAAATAGGTATGTAAAAAGATTCCTATCGGAAGTTATGTAAAACTTGTTCTAGGACATCTCCGTATCGAGCTTTCAAGCTATTTTTTTATTCAACCAAATATACGGCTTATTATGCCAAAAAACTATAACATAAACACTTGCGCACTCATACAAATATACCTACATAATAATACAACTATACATATGCACATTTTTATAGATCTATAATATTATGTTCGTTGCTAAAAACAAATTAGGAATTATACCTACAAATTATTTATATCCTACCCATCAGGTGACAATAATACGGAGACCACTATTATTTCAAGATATACATAATATTTAGAAATTTATGACCTTATTTATTATAAATAATTTATTATACATTTTATTTTATTGTGTTAACATTTTTTGTGGTTCTCTCTTTTACTTTCATTTACATCCAACTCTCGTCTTGCAATTCGTTCATCTCTCTTATTTCACATCGTAGGTACCTACTCTAAATTTTGGCAAATTGCCAACATGTACTGGATCGCACTTGATGCATTTCCTTGCAATGTAAATTACATAGGACCTAGTTACATATTATGTATTTGTGTAGATATTGACAAGAAATATATGTTTTATTAAAAACTGTATTTATTGCATCCGATTTGTACCGCCAACTTGCTTTCTATACAGGTATTATAAAAACAAACTCTGGGCCCTATTCTCTGTTGAATCATTTAATTTTAATTTTTATTTTAATCCTTATCTTATGTATTTATTAATAATAATGCATCTACTCGGCTTACGTCTTTGACAACAAAACATTTTAACATTAATGATACAACATACCTACTCATATCTCCAAACGAAAACAACATAATATTATTAATAAGCAACACAGAACAAATACATATTAAATACTCCATATTATATTCATTATACTATAGATTATTGATTCCGAGAGAGACGTATAGTAGAAAGAAACACTTGTTTCAATTACATAATTATGGAATTCTAATATGTGTGCACCGAAACAATAAATTCAAATACATAATCACAATAAATGAAAATGAAACAGAATTTAAGATAAATAGTTATTTATTAAAGATAAACTTTTATTAAAGATAAATAGTTCTTACGGCATATTTAATTGATTGTTTTTAATACGAATCTAGAAAAACATTAACAAAGATATTTAGCAAGCATTAAAGGTACAGTCTTAGTTGAAAAAAAACCTCTAAATTATCACCGATTGTAGGCACATTGTGACTGGATAGTGAGGGCACTCCAATAGATATTGTGGCAATATATACCTATTGTTCCGACTCACAGGCACACAAATCGAGTTCATTCTGCAGGAAACCATTCATTAATATTTATTTATCCATTATATCCTCTTCTATTTACAATAGATACCTAAAAGGTTTAAGACTAGTCGATATATTAATAGATTGCTTTACCTAATTACAGTGGCGGGACTAGCCCTTTTATATTAGGCATGCATTCATTTTAAATAGGTACCTATGTACCTACATACATACTATAATATTAATAATAAAAATCTTTATTGCACAAAAAACAAACATTATTAAAATATAAACATTGTAGAACTTAGACCAGACAATATATTTGTGCAATGGGCGAGTTTATCGAATTTATAATCGATAGATATTTACAATTAAGTCATATTATTTTATATGAAATCTATCTATATCATCACTATGTCATTCTGAAAGTGTCATAATTACAGAAAGACATTTAGAATTGTTATTAGAATTTTACGTGACACTAGAAAACTTACATAGAGAGTGGGAGACCTTTTCTTCACTGAAGATTCCATGAAGTGATCTCTCATGCTAAGAAATAAAACACTAGAAGTCTGTAATATAAATAAATAAACTTATTAATAACAATAAAGTCAATAGTTATAATAAAATACATGTGTAGAATAAGATTTACTTGAACTGATGAATTTGTCACAATTGAAAAACGAGAAATTTTTAGCAAATTTCGAGGAGAACCACTGCAGGAACCTATAACTCGCCTAGATTTTGTAGGCATGCGGTGCTTTTTTGTATGTATGGAAGGCACGCCACTGCCTAATTATTTATCCAATATTTTCAAGTATTATCATACAGATTAATAACAACAATTGGTCCTGGTTAATATAAACATTTTTTTGTTAAAAAATCTAGCACCAGACGATTTGTCATAATATTATCCTCCCTCGAGCGGAGTTATTCGGAGTTTGTACACTTCCACCCTCACCACGCGTCACCGCCTCTCTTCCGAACCATTTCCTCTGATAAGGGGATAAAAATGAAGGCCATAGCTTAAATTTTATACATAGATACCCACCCACTAGGAACATTGTCATATTATCGAGGTACAATAAATTTAGGTATACTCGTACCTACTGGGTATCCATGTAGAAGATAATTCTGAAAATTTCTCTGCGGTTATATTCCAACACAGCAGAATGTAGGTTCCCTTTCTCATTATATACACACACAGAATGTAGGTGGGTACCTACCTACTACAATAGAATGATATCCGGCGATATTTAAGGACAAACTAGGTATATTATATTCATGAAAAAATATTACTTTAGAGGTTTCTCTTGACCATGTTTATCATCAATTACATAAATACGCTTACAAAAATGTAGAATAAACTATGTTTCAGGACAGTATAATAAAATTAAAATGTCAAAACAGAATAGGTCTTCCAATAATTTTTTATTTGTTTTATATATAAATTATATTGATTGATTATTGTAAAAATATGTTTAAGCCTTAGGTAATGATTTAAAAGGGTAAAATTCGTTGATGATAGAAATAAATAAAAAGGTACCTTATTATTCTATAGGTTTTCTAGCATCTAGTAAAAGGCAGATAATTTTTCATAAAAATCACGTAGGTATAAGACACTAAACTTCTCCATCTCAACGATTAACACCTATTCTTAATGTCTTATTGTTATGACACCGAAAGGACTACCTGCAGATATAATAATAATTATGTTTATTTATTTATTCTTCTTGCACATCATCATTATATAAGTTTTCATTCTTATGTTAGTACATGCGGTTGCTCCATATGATATTTCATTTACAGAAGATTCCGTGATTGTATAAATGTATATACCTAAACCAAATGTAGTTACTTTACTTATAGGTAGGTCCTAACCTCGGTCTTCTAACGATGTATAACGAGTTATGCATTTAAAATATCTACTTGATACGCTGGCATTATTAGGATAAATGACTAAAGTATTTAGGAACCAATTTATTTTTGCAGAATGCAATAATGAAAAAATGGGATGGAAGAAGGGACGGTGATCATAGCTCTGATAATTCGGGGATAATACGGGATATGGAATGGGTAGTATCTACGTGTTCTAAAAGGGTAAATACGAGAAAATGAAGTCTGGGGTTCCCTCAAAAATGTTGATATCTAAATACCGCCAAATGTAAGTCATCAGAAAAAATGAATCGGCCATTTGAGAAACCCCATAAGTCAGTTCATATAAAATGTTCAGAAATGACAAAGAACTGTTTGTTATAAAATTTTGAATGTAATGTTGATATCTTACTCAAATCAAAATGTAACTTACAGTGAATTTTGTTATTGTAAACCTTTATTTATTGTTAAAATAATTTATTTGTATATTAATTTGTTAATCAAATGAACACCATTTCAGGAACAAAAATCGACATTTTCATCCTAGATTATTTATTAAACATCCAAAAATCATTTTAAACATAAAAAAAATTCACCAGTTTCACCCACTTTAGTGGTTGGCGTTAAGTGTCAGCTGTGAATTCACATGAATGCATTTAAGGTAGTAATAACATAAGTCACTGACTTTTGTATGAAATAGGTAAAAAATACGCGGTTTCTAATAATGAAATAACGTGTTTTCGAGGAAAAAGAGCCAAATCAAAAAAAATCATATCTGCTTAAAACCTGACTTATGGGGTTTCTCAAATGACTGATTCAAGTGTGTCAGTTGGTATATTTTAACTATGTATCTCTATTCTCTGTCATTACTTCATTTACAACAATATTGGGATAGACAGTGGTATTATTGCATGTAATTAAGGTACAAGTAATGATATAAAGTGTCATAAATGTAAGACATTCAGGATAGGTGGCATATCTCATACTTATCTCATTCAGTATCCCATCACAGTACCTTTACATAGGTCTGATCAACTACTAGAGAGTGGCTTCATGAACATAATATATATTAACATCCGCGATACGTGGTGTACCTTTTTAATGCTGAGTTTAAAATGTTTAATATTAATTTATACGTTTAATGTTTTGCGAATTTGTACCTTATACAAGATACTCAAAACATCCAGGAAAGAAAGGGTGATCTATTGATTTCCGGGAACTCTTCGTGGCTAAGCGTTTATACCCACTAATAATAGTGGTACAATATTATGTAGTATCGTACAAATACCTATTTCACATGGGAATTTCTCAATACAACGAAAATTGATGACTATTGATATATAGGTATGTATGCATAACGTAATCCGTTTTGTATTATACAATGTACCTACATGCTTTAGACTTATTTGTATTCATGGAAGAGTACCTAATATATTGTACATAGTATCAAGTAAACAGTGGTGTGGCTTTCACGTATGCAAAAATGCACCTTAATTTGTGGAACATGCAAAAAATAATACCTTTGTAGGAAATATAAATTGATTTAAATCAACCGCGAAATTCGCCTAGGTTAATAATAAAATCATTTGCATTTCAAAGTCGTTTTTGTCTTCCATGTTTTTGAGTTTATATACCTACCTACTACCTTTTTCTACAATAATTTCCTATCACGAAAATAAAAATTATCGTCGATCTATCTATTCTGACATCGACTTCTTCCGTTTTTCTTATCCAATGGCCTTCGTAATAGGACTCGGCGTATCCACTTATCATTTACTTATCTGGGATTCTATATTTGTCCATATAATTTAAACTTCGTAATTCGGGTATTAGACATGAATTTTATTAAAGTGACCTAGCACCGCCACGCACACAGTCACAGGTAATGTGTATTACAGAACACGTGATTGTAATAGTAAATGAGTAGCATCACTGTGATTGGCTGATGCATTGAATGGTGTATGTAGTATACTCATTACTGAAGGATGTGTTAGTGGGCGGGTACCTATGAGCGGGCACTCTTACATGAATTTTACTATTAAGTTAAAATTACACATAGCCATTAGTGGTATACAACTAATGGCGCGACATTAGTTACCTATGTAAGTTGCCCGTGTAATTTGCCAGTGTCGCCATGCATGCATTAGTGGCGCGCCATTGAATAAAGGGAGTCCACTAGTGGTGCACCATTAATGGCAATGTGTAAATTGTAACGCAACTACTTTCGCGAAAGTGCGTGAACGGTATGGACGTCTTGTTTTGTTAGTAGGTACTGAAGCGCTCTTTTTGTTGTTCGTTTATTGTTCAAGAATTTTTTTATTATTTTTTTAACAATATCCTTTTACTTTATGTTATTAGAAAAAAGGACCATTTTATCACACAAAATATGGCTTCTGTATCCTAGTCCCTCTTCCTACATATTCTTCTCCTTTTTTACCTCCTCTTTCCTTTCTTTAAAAAAATTTCTTTATGTGAAGGTTTTATGAAATTGGGTTAGTTGGAAGAAATCGCGCCTCTGCGATAAACTCGCCCTCTGTATATTGATTGTATGATTGTCTTTGTTTGAAATGTATTTTTGTGTAAATTTGCTTGTTATCAATGTACAGTAAAGAATAAATAAATAAAAAATAAAAAAACATTATTTTCAAATGTGTGCTTTTTTGTTTCATTATCAAATTGTGTATAAAAATTTAAAAAAATTATATTTATTTGTTCCTTCCTTGAATGCATATTTAAATTTATAATTTAATATTTTGTTAGAATTTTCACATATCTATTGATTATTCACCAAGATCTTTAGATGAAATGCTTTTTATTTATTTCATTTATTCAACAAGGTTCTCAAGAGCTTAGATGATACCCTTTTACAATACACCATTCCTACTGATAACGAAATCAAAACAGTAAAATATTTGGATCTTAAATTGGCTTTTAAATTATCGTTTTTTACTTCTCATTGTTTGTATGAATTATTTAATGTAAATACTACTACTATACCATCATGGCATATCCCACAAGTGGGGTTACCAGCAGACCAGCTGCAAATAATAAACATGCAAGTTGTCCTCTCCGTGCAAATATAAAATCAATACATTCAGGATGGGCGGCAAATCTCATCGCTGAATTTAAGATGTAACATGTCTTAATTTTTCGAACACTTACCTTTTACAGAACACTCGAAAACTTACAGAGAAGAGTGGAAGACCAACTCTTTACCGGGTGTTCCACGGAAAAAAAATTAATGTAAATATACAGTCAATAATAATATATACTTTCATTCATCCATACTCTCATGTAATGTGAATGAACTACGTATAGTAAACATAAAAGTCGTCTTCTCCGTACCAATAAAAGTAAACACATTCAAATGGGAAGCATATCTCATCGCTGAATTGAAGATGTAAAATGTCGCATGATGTTTTACGAGTACCTACCTGCCTACTACAGGACACTCGAAAACTTACTGAAGGGAAAAAAGAAGAAAAAGAAAAACGAAAAATCTTCGCTGTGAAAAAAATATATATTTTTTTAAAAAGATATATCTGGGTTTTGTTATAAACCCAAATACAACCTTATACACCTTTCACAGTAAGCTAAAAGCTTGTGTCGTGAAAGAGGAGTTTCCCGGCACCTGGGATAGAACCACGGACCCCGTGTTCACAAGGCCTCGAGTCTACCTCCAGGCTACCGACGAACTCTTAAATATTAATGAATGATAGTACTACTCGTGGATAATATTATATGATCAATATTTATTTATTTATTGACCAAATAAACGGCTAATGCCTTTCACAAAAATAAAAAATAAAAATATAAAACAAAACAAAAAATACACAATTCATATCCAATTTAAATAAAATAAAATAAGCTAATAAAAAAACAGCTTAATAAAATAAGACTACCTATACATTTTGCAAATCTTTAAAAAAATTGTATATACTCAACAATATAAGTGACTACGGCCAAAAAAATAAATTAATATAGCCAAAACAAAATTAAAAATACTCCGTATTTTTCATATAACTAATACCTATAACTTTATTTTTATTGTCATTTTTGTGTTTTGTAATTTCAATACAAATGATACCTTCTTTAGACAATCCAAAAATACAAACAAAAAATTTTTCATTGTTTGTTGTTTTATTGCATACGACTCCCTAAAAAAATATTATTTTCGACAATTATTATTTTAAAGTCTCATTTAACGGTTTGATGGTATGAATAGTTTAACAACGGTGTCCTTAAGAATTTCAAGTACCCCCATTCTTAGATTTGAATTATAATGCTTTTTGTTCCTTTTCGTCAAAAATTGTTTGTTGTTTTCATTCTTTACTTTGGTAATTTATGATCTTTACCCACATAAAATAGTATTGTATCACAACTCAATAATAATGACTTCAACAACCACGTGCCAAAACAAAGACTTTTTATTATATCCCAGAAGTGGGGTAGCCAGCAAACCAGCTGCATATAAAAAAAACATGCGAGCTGTCTTCTCCGTGACAATATAAAATCAAGACATTCAGGATGGGTGGCAAATATCATCGCTAAATTTAAGATGTAAAATGTCTTAATTTTTTCGAACACCTGCCTTTTACATGACACTCGAAAACTTACGGAGAAGATCTAGTTGGTATTTTCACTGCGCAATCAATGCACCGATAACACATCATAATGAGCATTCTGTAATTAATACAATACAACACAACTCTCAATACTAGACTTTTTATATACATTCATTATAGAA
Source organism: Athripsodes cinereus (assembly GCA_947579605.1). Taxonomy (NCBI): domain Eukaryota; kingdom Metazoa; phylum Arthropoda; class Insecta; order Trichoptera; family Leptoceridae; genus Athripsodes; species Athripsodes cinereus. The sequence goes on along the minus strand of OX388317.1, from coordinate 6,464,416 downwards.
CTAATAAAGTGTAAATTTGAAGATAACACTATTTTTGTAATAAACTTTCTCCGATACATTGATTATTGTTTTGCGTATAGTTCTCGTTGGTTCTATCAATATTTTTTTGTAAATCTGCAGGCAAATGATAAAATCTAACACTGATATACCTACTGTATTGTTATAAACAAAACAGTATATAGGTGCCTATATTATAAATAGGGTGATATTATTAAAGTTTTGGTGATATCATTTTGTCAAATTTGTTTACGTTATTAGTTCGTGAGTGAACACATTATTCTTCGTATTTGCCAGAATATTGTCATTCTAAAATGAAAAATAATTTTACGTTTTACAGAACAATAAAAAAAACACAAGAGGCGATTTCTGATACTGCTGATTGCTTCCAATTTACTTACAGGATTTTATTTCTGATTTTAGGTATTTCTAGGTATAAATTTAGATAAAAATAACTACAAGTAACATTGTTTCTGATACTTACTTATGTATTTTATTAACTCTTCATAGATTCAGTACATCAGGCAAATTTTGTTTGGTGTACCTTCTGAATTTGGGAACGATTTACAAAGTCATATCGTTATGTAATTTTGAATTTTTTTTTTTTTGGACATTATTCTCGGCACATATGATATGACCAACACATAATAATATCACTAGGCATGTATCTTGTGCAGTTTTTCTATTTGACCCCTTATATAATTAATAAATAAATATTATTTCGTGGAGTCTTCTGCAAAAAATAGGTAGTTAACTTTTTCTAAAAGCTTTTGAGTTTTCTGTAAAAGAGGTGTTCATTAAATATGACGAATAAGACATTTAAAGCCACCAATTTAGCGATGAGATGTTTCACCCATCTTTAATGTCTCAATTATTTTATTATGATGAAAGGGACAACTTAAATGTTTATTACATACAGCTAAATTTTCTGTTTAATATCATATTTGTAGTATAATCAAATTCCTAAATAAATAAAAAATAACAATAAGTTACTAGGTAATAATAATAATATAATAATAAAAATTTTATTGCACAAAAAACAAACATTATCAAATAAACATTGCAGAATTTAAACCAGACAAATAAATTTGTGCAATGGGTGAGTTTATCGCAGAAGCGCGATATCATCCAACTAACCCATAATACTAGACATACTATGTTTCATACGTTCAGTGATATTTCCCATATAATGATCCTCACGCATTTTAAAATACAGCTTAACTGTAGGAACGATGCCGACAGCGCTATGGTTCGAGTAATACTGGCAGTTGCATTAGGCAATTTACACATGGTAATTAATGGCGCACCACTAATGCATCATGCATGCCACTAAAAATGCATTGTATAATTTCCGCCTTAGGTTCCTATATTATTACTCAGATTTATGTAGGTACGTCCAGTTTTTAACATTCGGTCAACATATTGTTTTATAGAGTAACTATTTATTTAAATTATAGGTACCTAATTGCTTTCATAACATCAAAAATATATTTTATCAAATCATGGGTCAATATTTTCTGGGAAGGTACCTATATGATTATATAATTTAAACAATAGCTATGAAAAGTTTTGTCCCGTCACTGCTGACATGTACAAATTTACATGGTTCGTACTTTTGTAGTTGGTAGTGTTCCAACTATTTTTGTAACCGAAATACGTTCACCATACATATGTACATATCTAGTACTGAGTATTATATACCTAACTACATCCTATCATTTTGGTGCTGCTCGCCTCATTGTATACATAATATAACTCCTAGCAGTCCAATTTTTAAACAGACTGCAGACGTTTGTTTTGTTGGGAATAAATACGTGTATGGTGGTGCATATCAAGAAAAGACTGTTTCAAGAGAGCTTTGTATTTGAACATTTGAACAAATTTCATTATCAATGGTATCGATATTATTTTTAACTCTGAAACAGTGCATTTTCAGTTATATATTTAGTCACAAAACAGAAACGTGTTAAGCACATTGAACACGAGAGCATGCATGAGGAATTGTACGACAGTGACGGAAGCGAAAGATGTATGCAAGGATATAGAAGGATGTGGCGTTCGATCCTTTCTGGCTACCCCGCGAGGGAAGCGGCGTGATGGTATGTAGGTATGTATCTATGTACCTACAAAACAGAAGCATAGTTTCGATGATTCCCCATTGAAAAAGATGTTTCCCTTCCTTTACTGAAGTTTTTGAGCAGTATTTTGTAATGAGTAGCTTTTCGTAAAATATTACGTAGGATACTTTGATATTTTCAATTATTCACTTTTGATAAAATATGTCACCCATTCTGAACAAAGATATAATATGTTTCTATATATTTTATTTTGTATGGTACAAAAAAAACTGCATTCATACCATCATGGTGTCTCCCACAAGTCAGTGTGCCAACTGCTTTCTCTGCGTACCAATAAATGTTAAGATATTTAAGATGGGTAGCATATTATAAGTAGGTCGTTGATCTGAAGACGTCAAATGTCTTAAAACGCTATGTTTAATGAATCTCTCTTTTACAGAATATACGAAAATTAACAGAAAAATTGGGAGGCTTGTTTTTAACCGGGGATCCCACAAGAGTATTTTGTTAATCGAAATAAAATATCTACATAGTAATATTTTGATATCAGAAAATTAGGTACCTACTGCTAGAGGCGTTATGATAGAATAATTTTCTTATTAAAATGGCGTAATTTATTTACATAAATTGTATCATTATGCGTATAAATTAACTAAGATATGTTTTTAGATTTTTTTGAGATAGCTCTTAGTAATAATTTAAAGTTTTAATTTATTTATTTATTTTATGTAGGTACCTACTTACAAACCACTTCTCCATGTTTATTGATAACGCCAATTTGGCGCTTATGTACTTAACTATGTGGTATCTAATGTTTAAAAATATATTCAATATTACAGTTAGAAATGAATCCATTATGTTAATTAAACTACTAGTCAATTGTACTAGTATTATTTACTAAGTATCAATCGACATTAAATATTAATAAGATATTTAATTAGATGTGAAGGTGTTACTTTTTAAAAGTTTTACTTCTTGTGTTTGATGTCTATTTTATTTGTTTATTTATTCATTCTGTACTGTACATTGATAATAATACATACAATTTCATAGAGAAATGTATTCAAATTAAACACAATGAATATAATTATAGTGGGCGAGTTTAATGTTTTTTACCATGCACGTAATATTTTTTTCAATGATCGGCCATAAGTGAACTTGTGATACATAATGTATGTAAGATTTTATGTTCTAATTGTTATGTTAGGTTAGGTTAGGTTATAAAGTGCTCTTAAAAGATGATCCAAACTATATTGCTTCAAAGTTCACAATTATTTTTGAATAAACCAATAAATATATTCCTAATTAAAATGGGATTCTTCTTATTTCATCTTATGGCAATGCACCCGCAATCGAGTGAATTATGAAAAATGGGATTCCTATATAAAAAATTCAGTATTTTGTTGGTATTTATTTTGTAAAACTCCCAAATTCAAATAAAAAATAGGAACTGTATGTATTTGAGTTTTATTTATACTTTATTAGAGAATCGTGTTAATTTTTTTGTTGTTGTAAAAAATAGACACTAAATCGATAAATTTAGTGACATACAAACGAACTTTCACAATAAATTGTTGTAGAAACAATTTTGTAATTTCGTTTATTTTTTTGTTAATTATATTTCGTATGGCATTCTTATGAGATTGATAATGATGTGTGAACTACAATTTAGTAAAATATCAAAGATGTTATAGGTTTCTTACAAGTGGCAAAACCCGATTTTTTCACGTAGTCACTTAAAAAAGACATTCTTTTATCTGACGTCGATGAACGGGTTTGAGTGCAAATAACAAAACATTGTAGGTAGATATATTTTGTTTTTTTTTTTTGTAATAGGAATATCATGTTTACTAAATTAAATACGCTTTTATTTTAAAAAAATAAGGGAAGGGCAAATCGACAGACGGAATGATTTTTTTTAAATTTCTTTTTAACTATTGACCAAAACTCGAACCTGTGAACCGATTCATTTTACTTTAACCCGAGTTTTAAAGAAGCTAAACGCTAAAGACAACTTACAATCATCTGCTCAAGATAGAAGCTTATTTCAAAACTAAAGAGCATGGGCTAGTTACGAAAAAAACAACTTTTTAGGACGATAAAAACTTTATAATTTTCATTTTAAATAACAGTTTCATAAACAACTACTGTATATATTTTTGCCTAAATGAACTGTCATACAATAAAATTTGTTATTTTGTATCTTCTAATTAAGATAAGTTTTTTTCTCTTCTTATATTTATCTTTGCATATCTTTGTCAATCAACTTTATAACTACCCGCTCTACATAGAAAATACCAAAGATCAAATAAGTATTACTAACTCTATAGAAAATACTCATATTTAGCAAAAAACATTATCACAACATATTTTCAGGAATAATATTCCACACTGTTACTTATTTCTACTCCACCACCATCTGTTGATATTTCGCAAAAGCTTCGTAAATTCATACCGTCGTACCTACTGCGTATATAAATATACGTATACGTTGTAGATGTCGAAAATGATTATAGTAATTTGCTCATCACTACCATACGCAAATAACACCTACATAGTGTTGAAAATGCTTCCATAGGCGTGGTAATTTTCTACAATATTACGTCAAATTAATATTATTTAGTAATTTGGTAGGTAGGTACCTACTCACTGACATTATCTGCCTACGCCTATTTGGTCGTAATATTTATCTAAATTATTTTTTAAACTGTTTTTAATTTGCATATCATTTATATACTTAATATTATATAGAACCGTTTTCATTTCGTATGAAGTTGGTAGGTTCTATTCTACATGAAATGTCGGAATATTGGACGAGATTAAACATTTTCATAATTTTATTTGAGTAGGCCTACCTATGCATGTACAACATGTACATTTCAATCTACGTATATATTTATTTATATCTACGTACATACTTAAAAGCTTAAATTAGTAGAAGTAGAGGTGTGCAAAATATCAATACAAAAAACAAATACGAAAAATCAATATTAGGTATACAAAATACAAATACAATCAAAATTTTGTTGCACATTTTGAATTCCATTGGCGTAATATATTATTAAGTGTATATTTTTTATATGCATTGTATCTGCAAGTTTCAGATTAGATTCTTGGAAGTGTATTAAATTTGTATCAAAAGTTCAAAAACGTTCCATTCTCTGGAATAGAATTTAGGTCTCCTACTATTTTGCGTCATTTTGTTGTGTCCTGTGGGTAAATTAAAGGCATGAATGTACACATTCATAGAGCGTACGAATAAAGCATTTAACATCTTCAACGTAACGATGAGATAAAAAATGTCACCTATTCAGAAAAGCTTATATTTTTTTATGGCACGGAGATGACACGTTGATAAACCTACATTCATTACACGCAGTTGATCTTCTGCTGGGAACTTCACTTGTGGGAAATGCCGTAATGATATGGATTTATACCCTCAAGTCGTATCCCGAGTGGGGTAGGCACAGAGAACGGAACATCATATTTGCCTATCTTTACATAAATACTTTTTTCGCTTCCTTAACATTCATTCAATTTTTCATGCATGCCCTGTGATATATCTTACTCAACACGCGGCCGTCCTTGACAATATGATCCACGTGTTCCAGACACGAATTTCTTGGATATTCGCGGTTTTTAACATACATACATACCATCACGCAGTGGCGGGACTAGACTTTTGGTATAGGGCATGCGGTTTGTGTAGGTGCAGTAGGTAGAATTTATTATAATATGTACCTACCTATGTTAGAAACCAATTGTTGGCCAAAACCTACTTTCTGTCCACAATCATCCAGATAGTTTGGATGACCCTCTTTTACAATATACCGTTTTAATGACACCAACATTTGAACAATATAAATATCATTATATGAAAAAAAGTTACTCAATTTGCGCAGAATCACGTTGAACGGGGGAGGCTTATTTCTACCCTATACCTACTCCATAGAAGAGCTATAAAGGGTGAAAGTCCCTTTGTTAAGAAATTCTTATTGTAAAAAAATATCAAATAACAAATATAACTATTGAATATAATCAAAAGCATCTCTAAATGTACCTAATCTTTTGAAACTGAATACCTTCTTTCCATAAGGCAAGGCACCCGCAATCGAGTTAATTATGGTACTTAATACTATTTTTCATTATAAATTTTAAACTTCTACTATCCGAAACACATACAATTTTACAAATGTTTGGATTAGAGAAAAATATCTAGAGATTGTTACAGTATCTCTAAGAAATAAAGTGGAATAGTATCATAATTATAATCATAAAATTATACACCACACACATTTATAATTGTTAACTTCAAGTTATCAATTTTTATTAAATATCAATAATATGTTAAGAAAAAAAATTAACATTTTTTAATTTTTTTTAGATAGTATTATTTTCCAATTGATTTTAATTGGAAAATAATACTATCTAAAAAAAATCTAATTTATAGTAAACTTATATATAAAAAAAATATCAACAATCAGATGCAAATTTGAAAATAAATTAAAACCCAAAAAAAACAATACATTTGGAGATAGATGGATTTTTTTTGTGTTTGTGTTGAAATAAAATTAATAATAATAATTATATTAATTTTTTGTGCAGTCACTAGAACGAATAAAATATTTTAGAGAATATTAAATAATATTACAACTAATGACAACACCTACGTAAGTAAGATATAAATAAATTTTGAAGTAATGACAAATATATAAAAAGTATCAAGATTTTCATCTGCATCCTCTAATTGAATGAAATTGAACCTCAATATTATATCGCGTTAACATGAATGTGGTATCTCAATAAACACCTTTTATTTTACCGCTATTAGATAAATTTACAAAATGAACAACTTCAATTCATCAAAAATAATTTATTAAAAATGACACAACCGAAGCCCAATACACATAATAAAATATAATATATTACTGTCTTATGCAGTATGCACTAATACATACAAACCTATCCGAAAAGCAAGCTTCTAGACCCCATATAATATTGTACCACTTCACATGCATGTAGACTTGTATTTGTGTTAAAAAATAATATTATTAATAACGTACTTTCCCTGGGTGTGACAGAGAACATAGAAGCTCCATATGATGCAACGAAACAGAACTATTTTTGGGAGTCATACCTGCTAATGTATCTATGGTAACTATTGAACTGAAGTTTGCAAAGGTTTGCGAACATTTTGCGCGAAATTTAAATCAAGGTTAATTTGCTTTATGGGTGCATTAGAGGTCACATAAATTTGTCTATGTTAGCTATTGACCTGAAGTTTGCAAAAGATTTGCTATCGTTTGGCGGTGAATTTAAATCAATTTAAACTTACTTCGTCGTTTTTTTAGAAACTTCTTTCGATAATTATAGATTTATTCCTTGGGCATGCTTTGCTTTTTTGCATGTATGGAAGGCACGCCACTGCCATCACGCCGCTTCCCTCGCGGGGTAGGCAGAAAGGATCGAGCGCCACTTCCTTCTATCCTTGCATACATCTTTCACTTCCGTCACTGTCATACAATTCCTCATGCATGCTCTCCTGTTCAACGTGCTCAACACGTGACCGTCCTGAAGGATTTGATTTAAATGATCTTGCCATTTAATCCTCGGACGTCCACGTCTCCGAGCACCATTCCTCTCAGCCAAATATATCTTCTTAGTCATTCTGTCCTCATTCATTCTTTCCACGTGCCCAAACCATCTTAACTTATTTACATTCATCCTTGTTATTACACCAACTTTCATTCCACATTCCTTTCGTATATCACTGTTACGCACACGATCTCTCAGACTTTTACCACACATCCTTCTCAACGATCTCATTTCCACTGCATTTATGCCACTTTCATCCTTCTTTAACCATGTCCACGTCTCACTTGCATACATACTTAACAACCCCTCTTTCAAATATACACACTCTTTTCATCATCTTTTCTTTATCCATTTGCTCCACATGTCCAAACCATCGCAATTTATTCACAATACCACTCTTGCATCCGCTCATTCTCCCATTAATATTGATCTATAAAATATACCTATACATATAACTAAAAAAAATGGGTAGCAAATGATGGGTCCATTTAAAAGTCTTTGATTGCAAAGAATGTACATAAGTAGGCACCTATCATCTTTTTTCATTTCAAAGGTAGTAAAAAAATTAACCTTATTATATTAATTAAACCGGTCAGGTGTTTTTCGTTTAATTATAAAACTCTTTTCATCTTGATAACAGCGTTGGGAGTTCTTCAGTTTTTTTCCGCAAATCTTTTTAATACAACAGGTAGATTGAATAATTTGGAACTTTCTTTGATATTATTAATATTATTATTATTTTAACAGCGCACAATAAAAAAGCGGCGACCCCATCTTTCGAAGAAAAGAAATAATAATATTATTATAAATAACATAGTAAGATCTACTATGTATACCTATACATATGTAAGTAGCAGTGGCGGGACTAGACTTTTTGTATTGGGCATGCTGAGCCTCTTTTACAGTATACCGTTTTAATGACACCAACATTTGAAAAAGATAAATATCACGCGGTTTGTGTAGGTACAGTAGGTAGAATTTATTATAATATATTAGAAAACAATTTTATTATTGTTGGCCAAAAACTTAACTATTTTTCTATCCACAATAATCCAGATAGTCTGGATGACCTCTTTTACATTAAATCATTTTAATGACAACAACATTTGAACAAAAGAAATATTATAGGATGGAAAAGGTGTCTCAATTGACGCAGAATCACTCTAAGTGGGGATGCTACCTTATACCAACTCGAGACTCCCAAAATAAAGCGATTAAGGGCGATAGTCCCCAGTCTTAGTGAAGAAACAAAACTCAAATATGAAATATATTTATTAAATAAAATCGATAATATTAAATATTTTCAGCAACAAATAACTCAAAATACTTAAGTGATAAAGCTATTCTAAATATAATTATTGAATTCTTTTCTTAAGGCATGGTACCCGACATCGATCTAATTATTGTACTTAATACCTTACCTATCTTAAAACGAGTAAATTAAAAAAAAAAATAACAAAACAAGGAATGATAATTTTTTACAGAGCAATTATTTAAATTTACGTAACACACATTGACACCCACTCAAGTGTGTCATTTTTTCACTTTATATTTTAATCTTCTTCTAAGCGAAAACACATAAAAATTTTGAAATATTTAATTTTTTTTTTTTTTAAAAAGATATATCTGGGTTTTTGTTATTCAATATCAATCAAATCAATCAAAGAATAATACCTAGAGATTGTTCCAGTATTTCTAAGAAATAAAGTGGAATATTATCATAATTATAATCATAAAATAATATACCAAACACATCAATTTTAATTGAATATCAAAGTTATGTTACGATTTTTTATCATATTACCTACTTATAATATTATAATAATTAAATATTAATATGTCTGAAAAAACTAATACGGAGTCAACTTATAAATAAAAAAATATTTATCAACAATCTTAGCAAAACAAAGCAAATTTGAAAAAAGTTAACACACAAAAAACCAATGTATTTGGAGAGAGATGGAATTTTTATGTGTTTCTGAGATGTTGAAATAATAATTATGTTAAATTTTTGTATAGTCACTAAAACAAGTATAATATTTTATAAGAAATTCTGCTATTGGTAAAAAAAATCACTTAAAAAAGAATAAAAGAAATAATATAAGTAAAGAAAAATATTAAACAATATTTCAACTAATGACAGTAATAAACAATATTTCAACTAATGACAGTACCTACGCAAGTAAGAAATAAATAAATTTTGAAATAATATCAAAAAAATTTATCAAGATTTTCATCTGTATCCTCTAATTGAATGAAATTGAACCTCAATAATATATTGGCATTCACATGAATGTGGTATCTCAATAAGCACATTTCATTTTACCGCTATTGGATAAATTTACATAAAACACAACTTCAGTCTATTAAAGGTAACTCAATAAAAATGACTCAACCGAAGCCGTACACACAAATAATAAAACATAATATTATTGTCTTTTGCACTAACACATACAAACCTTTCCTAAAGGCACAGCATCTGGCGTACAAATGTATTGTACCACTACACTTGCATATACACTAGTATTCAACACTTTTATTAAGTACGTTAATAGTTTTGTGCACAACACAAATACTTTTAACGTACTTTCCCTACGTGTGACAGATAACATAAAAGCTACATATGATGCTAGGAGGTGGAAATAGGACAGAACTATTTTCTGGGGTCATACGAATTTATCGAAGTGAAGTTTGCAAAAGGTTTGCTATCGTTTAGCGCGAGATTTGAATCAAGGTTAATTTACTTTATACCGTTTATAGGTACATCTAGAGTTTCTATGTTAGCAATTGACCTGAAGTTTGCAATAGATTAGCTAACGTTTAGCGGAAGATTCAAACTAATTTAAACTTACTTCGTCATTTTTTTAGATACTTTCTCTCGTAAATTATAGATTTATTCCCTAGGCATGCGTTGCTTTTTTGCATGTATGGAAGGCACGCCACTGGTAAGTAGGTACCTACCTATAAGCGGAAGGCGGATCTAAGTTTTTTTTCTCTTTTTTCAATTGCTTATTATTTTTCTTCATTAAAACTTTTCGAGTACCTACGGTTTGAACAAGAAATGGAATAAGAAAAATCTGATGAAGTTGCAAATTCTTAACCAGAAAAATGTATTGCGTAGAATATAGGTGTGACTAGAAAATTTTACTCCGACTTCTTTTTGTAGATCGATGAATATTTATTTGGTGAAAACCTAAATACGCTCCTGAGTATCGGGAGTGTATTTGGGTTTATACCAAATAATTTACTTTGGATTTTAACATTTAGTGAATATGCTTGTGTTGTGAAAGTGGAGTAGGTCGGCTCTGAAATTTTCTCTTTCTTCCCCCATTTTTCTTCAGTGTCTAATGGATCCATAACGCATAGCTAGATTATTCTCTCAATGTCCTGAAAAAAGATATTTAGGATACATGCCACAACCCGTCAGAAGAAAAATTGGTATATTCAGCATGAAATACTGAAGTCAATGAAAAACTGAAGCACAAATTAAGTTTGTCTGTTAAAAATATTGTTAACGTACCTACATCTAGGAGTGTTTGGTTGCGATATTCGAACATAACTTCAAAAAAGAACAAACTCAATCATTTTTTATTATGCTAACCGTATTTCTACAAATGTTTTTTGTACTATGGCAACTCTGTTATACCCGTCTTGATTAAATTCTCCGGAAACTCGCTACGTCTGCTGGTTCATATATCTTTTGAAAATTATAATATGTATTAGAACGTATTCGACAGAATCGATCGCTTTTGAATTTGATAAACGAATAGATTGTATAGAATCGACCATATTAATGTATTCGTGGATACTATACCGATAGATTAAATTTAAAAGAAATATAGATTCGAAAAATATTTCGAAAATGGAATGATTTCAAAATATTTTGTACCTATTAGAACACTTTTAATTGTTTTTGTTTACATATTAAAATACAAGATGCCGGAACTTATATTACATCAACTAAGAGATTGAATGTTCAAGTTTTATTTAAATATAGAACAGAATAATATCATGTTTAAATTTTATCACGTTTTCTAGTGTTCTTCACAGAGGTCGCTAGTTGTCTGAGTTTTATCTCTTCTAGACGTGTTCTCGCATAGAATACATTATTATTAGTACATAATAATATGTATTATCATTATTTGCTTTGTATTCATATAATAAACAAATGCTCGTTTTTGCAGACAATGTAGGTACTCCAATGTACATTTGTATGATTAAAACTTGTAGTAAAACACAAATTCTCATGTAAATATAAACTTAAAATTTAACTAATTTTCATTTATAGTACCTACCTATCTACTGCTAAACTCTATCTCTGTACTTTCGTGTCTTTTACTTACGAGTGGAGTAACCTGTGAAGTAACTACATAAAATCATTAATGAACATAAAAATATCCGTCTTCTCTGTGTAGGCATACAAATTAAGACATTCAGAATCGATGACAAATCTTGTCGTCAAATATTATGTTGTTCAATGTCAAATTAGTAATATTTTACGCCTTTTACACGATACTTAAAAACTTAAAGAAAAAAGTAAGTAATCCACATTTTCATTATAATTTTAAAATATTTTTTATAGATATTGCTAAAAATGGTTTAATTTATTAATTTAATCAGCTAACGGACTATCATCAACTTTGAAAAAAAATGACGTATCATCCATGATGCATCGTGCGATCGCAAATCGCCGATTTTTCTCAGATTATTTATAATACTTATATATCCCATCGCCTAAATAACATCCTTAGATTTAAAAGAAAATATCTACGTACCTACCTGCCTGTATCTATCTAGGATAGTAAGTCGAATGAGCAAAAAAACATTTCGCAAAATGAAAGGAAAAAATCCTTCCAACTCGATTTAATTCAAAATGCGACGAGTAATCGACCCTTGACTTTGTGTAACTAGATGTATTTTCTCCAGTGGGTATCTACCTTCCCATTTAATTCAGCTTCGTAGTTTTTGAAAATAGAATAGAGAAAAAGAAAAAAAAGAACGCTGAACTCTTTCCATTATTCAAATTTACCCTAGAGTGAAATAAAGCGGGCTACTCACGTTTAGTTTTGTTTGCACAATTTGTCAGTTATTTGAATCATATATTTTTTGTACCTATTCTGAAAACTCTGTACACATAGGAAAATATTTGTTTGCAATCTCAATTCGCACTGTTAATAATAACATTTTATGATACTAGGTAAGTTTCTTATATTTGAAAAAAAGTTATTCGATAATTAAAGCATTGTAAAATTGGAAAGTTTCCGCATCTGTACCCATGTACATTTAGCCTAAATTTAAAACAACCATCATCGTCATTATTACACCGCTTCCCTTTCGGGGTTAGTAGAAACGATCGAGCGCCATTTACTCTTACCCTAGTATAAACTTTTCGTTTCCGTCACTGTCATGCAATTGAACACTATCATTTTATACATATTGTTATTTTCTTGCTTTTATCTTTTCTCGACGAAAATATTAACTTTAGCTAGGTAGGTACATTTGCCTGACGATGAATGCGGAAATTTTCGAATGCCGGCTCGCGAATAAATAAAAACACCAGCGAAATTAATATATCTTTTGTTAAAATATTTTAATTTCCTAATATATGCCTAAATTTTACATAATATAAATTAACTGTAGACAGATAGATGCGTGTGAATCCCGCTTTATAAACTAAGAACAGCAGTAGGGGACGGATGGAAATTTGTTTGAACGAATGGGAAAATAAGGATGGAATACATTTTTCTTAATAAGTTTGAAAAAATTACCTCGAGGTTGGTTGGTGATTTTGGTTCAGGTAACTACTAGGTAGATATACCCAAACCTGGTACATAGTTAACTAAAAATTCCTCAACTTCTAACATAGCATACATACCCAATTTTACATTGCTTTCGTTTTTTGTAAGGTATCTAGGAGTAGGTACCTATATATTATCTTAATCTTAGCTTTATATTCATACATTCATTCATACCATCACGGCATCTCTCGCAAGTAGAGACTGCCACAAACTAACCGCATTTTATAAACATGCGAGTCGTCCTCTTCGTAGGAACCAACAAAAGTTAAGAAAGCTCGAATGTCATACCTACGACATCGCTGATCATAATAATTATGATAAATGTCTTAAAATGTGATTTTTTACGAATACCTAACCTGCTTTTTACAGGATACTAAGAAAATTTCCAGAAAACAGTGTGAGACAACTGTCGGTTTCATAAAAAAATAGAGGTCTTTTATAGGTGAGCTGTGCAGGAATCAACCTAAATGTAAATATGTAAGATAAATAAGGTATACCTACCTATTATTTCAAAACCAGTTTTATTTAGATGTCTTAGTAGAAAAAACATGAGCTTTCAAACCAAAAGTTCTCGTCGAGCTTTATCTACAAGAGAAGTAACTACTAAGTACAATATTATATTCCTACGTACCTAGGTACTATACCTAGACGTATTTACGCAAATAAAGGATAAAATAATACAGAATACAATATACTCTGTACCCTCGTACCCCGAATATCGAGTTTTCGAAATTATTGTTCTTAATAATAATAATAACAAGGCAAAATTAATTTATGTAAATGGTAAATAATATTTACCTCAGGGAGCACTTTTACCCAGAATTTCCTGTAATGTGTCAGTATATATAAAACTATAGCATTGCTTCAACAGAATCGAAATATAGATCTGACCTGTCTATAATAATGATCTTGAATACCTAAAAAAATATAATCTCAACAATTTATTTTGTGGCATTTTTTAATTCATACAGTCGCAAGGTCGCACACATTTAATAATCGAAAAATTAATAATCAACATATTTTTTTGTGTTGGAATATAACCAAGTGCTTTAAAAATCTATTTAGAATATCGGGTCTCCATTGACTACCTCCTTTGAGGGAGATATCATGATGGTCTAGATAGATAGAGAGGCTATAACCTTAAAATCAAAAATTGGATCATTTTATTGATATTTTGTGACACGTGATATTTTTTCGGAGATGTGTTTATTAATTATTTGTTGATATATTTTATTACCCATCCTGAATGACGTCTAAACATTCTTCTTGGCATGGAGAAGGCGAATCGCGTGTTTATGAAAAGCAGTTTGTCCGCAGATTACCCCACTTGTCAGAGATGCTGCGATGGTATGATGGATTTATGTATATATTTTTTAAATTAAGGATAATTTGATCACATGATTATAGTCACTCAAATGCATTTTTTTATTATCAAAGTTCTAATTAGTGTTCGACTAAATCTCACACAAAAAGAATAGATATTTCATGTCCGTTGCATCTGCGCACTTTGTTTCATTTACGGTACAAGCATAATATCTATAGACATACCATACCTACTATCCGCTACATCGAACCTTTACTGTAGGTAAAATATTGTGTATCAGAATTCAGGCTAGCTAACAATAGGCTACTTCATTGATAGTTTCATAGGTTATTTTGTTAATTAGAAACCCAAACCTTATACTGAATAATATTTTCGAGTTTGTCCCTACAAATAACATAGACTAAAATACATACCCACCTTTGGGGGTAGATTTCTAATTAGAAAGGTACGTAACCACCAATATCATATCTACATTTCTAGCATCATTCCAACTTCCTGGATATTTGCTTTGCAAGTTAACAACGGACTGACCTGATAAGTTCAGGAAATCGTTAATTATTAGACTGAAATTGTGTTATTTAACATAGAAATCTGTTTTCTAACGATTGTGAACTCTATTGGACAGAGAGACTATGGAAAAGTATGATTACAAAGGTTACTTAAAATCAACGACTTTTATTTATTTATCAAACAATAAATGGCTGTTACCTTTTAAATTAAAATATACCTACTTATTTAATGCAATTAACATAAATCTGAAGAAAATATGTGATGTGCAAAAGAATAAATAAATATATAACAACTAGATAAGAAATGAACTGATATATTATCAATCAAAGCTTAGTATCTATATGGCTGTGAGTCTTGGCACTTAACCAAGGCTCAGGAGCGGAAGATACTAAGCTTTGAAAACAGGTGTCTTAGAAGGATTTTGGATGTCAAATGGTATGAACATGTTAAAAATGATGCTGTGCGCCGGCGCACCCAGCAGAGACCTGTAATCTCCGTAATACAGGAGAGACGATGGTCCTGGCTGGGACATGTTTTGAGAATGCCCAATGATAGTTGGCCAAAAAGAGCACTGTTTTTCCGTCCGCAGGGGTTTCGTCGGCCCGGGCGTCCCTCTTTCACAATACACCGTTCCTATGACAACGATATCAGAGCGCAAGGAATGTCGTGGAAAGAGGTGACGCAATTGGCACAGAGACACTCTGAATGGAGGAGGCTGGTTTCTGCCCTGTGCTCCCGAGAGGAGCGTTGAGGGCGATGATGATGATGACATTATCAATATCAAGTATGGATAAAACTCATCAGTTTATTAGGTAACATATTCTTTTAACACAAACCATTTCTAAATTTCGATTGATTAAAATGTTACTTTTATTGGTAAATATGCAAGATCTTAAATTTACTTTCTCGCAATTATTCGATAACCAAAGAAAACATATACCTATTTACATAATGCACTTTCATGATACAATTCATAGCATAGTACAAAAATATTCAATCGATTAACTCAAATATTGGATTTTCAGTAGGTATTATTAATATTAACATAAATTACTCAATGAAATTTTTGCGACTTTTTATTTTTACAATCAGCCACTGCAATAGGTTGTATGTATATCTAATATGTAAATTAAACACATGAAACTATCATATTATAAAGCTTATAAAAGACAACGTCACCTTATTTGGTAGTGCCCTTGGACGGGTTAGAACAATACCTACACGTGAAACTGTCATTGTGGTTTATAAGAGAGAATTTGAGACAACATGGTAGCTTAATTAGAAAAAAACTCACCTCGCGATAAGTATTGTTTGTGGGTTCAAGTCCTTTCCATGACACTACAAAATAATGTGACGATGTCTTTATTAAGACTTATATGATTGTTTAATATGTTATAATAATAAATAATATAATAATTTTATTCAGTATAATTTTTTTTACAATGGTTTATGGTACAATTTACAATTAGCATAATAACGTATTAAAGTTTTATAATTCCCCAATCAGCATATAATAATTGCTGGTATGAGGGGTACAATAAATAAATGATATAATAAATTACATACTCAATGAAATACAAATGATTTTATAAGTAAAACGCAATTGTGTTTTTTAATATCGTTTTTGTTAGATAGGTACCTATATAATATTTATCTACTTCGTGTAGCTAATTCATAATACATACCTAATTTGTATTAAATCATATTTGGTAAATATTTCAGTTTAATTTATCTCATGCACAAATCTTGTTTTTCATTTATTTTAATTAGGAACGTGGTTGTAAACTAATTGTATATTTGTGGTTATTTACATGAAATTGTGTATAAAATAAATTATTCGGAACCTTAATGACTACAACATATTAAGGATTGTCTCAAAAAATTACCCTTTATTTTATATCTGCCCAAGTTTATACAAATTAATAAAAGAAGGTATGTACATATTATGATAGATACCTATAGCGAGAAACGAATCGTAATAACAAATGGAACGTGGAACGATCGTATTATTTAAATTCAAATTAGGTATTTTGTATTTCGATTATTTCATTTTGAAAACATTCTTTTCACGTCACCACAGTATTATTATTATTGAGTATTCAGAATAGTATAACAACAGAAACGCTTTAACCCTTTGCGACCCCCCCTTTCTGATGATGGCTGGTGATTCAAATTGTACGTGAGTATAATAATAAATTATATCTAATAATTCTCTGACAGGTAAAACAGGTTAGATATCTACAATAGTATCTAGTAGTACCGGTATTCATCCTATCCGAGATACAATTCGTTTTATAAAATGTCGTGTTGTTTAGATTTGTGTAGGTAGCTATCTAACTACCTTCAAATTTGAGCCTCAAGGCGGGACTATGTAAAATATTTATGTACCAGAATATGTTAATATTTGTAGTAATTTATACTAAAGCTAGAGAAATTTAAGCAATGTGCAATTTATTTTTGTTTTTATGTAATAATGTTTAGAAACTAGGTACTTATATTAATTATAATATAAGATCGCAACTACTATAATTGCAACTTTTTAAAAGTATTCGAAAACAAGGATTTGAATGTAATGGAACGTTTTTTTCCAATTTGAATCAGGAACCTTATTATTGAAGCAAGGATTCCATTCCATAGTTAGATAGAAATTTAGATCACAACATTTTTGAATTTAGAATGTTTCGAAGGTAGGTACTAACGCTAGTGTTATTGGTGCGATTGCCATTTCTATATTAGGTAGTATTATTTTTGTATTTTGTCAAATAATAGAGAGCGTTTTATAAATTCTTGCGAAGCTTGCTTTATTCTTCTTCAGATAGATGGCTTTATACTTATTTGCCATTATATTTTGAGGTTGGCACACGTAACAAATTTAATGTTAATAATATTCTGATATATTTTTACACCTAGATACTCTTACACTTTAGATACATAACATAATATTTCATAACACATACGATAATAACGTTTATTTCTCGACATTTTGGAACCACAAAATTCATTTCCATATTTATATATTCATGATTTTTTTTTGTAACACGAAAGATAAGCTGCCAAATGAGACAAATTTATGAAGATTTACAATCGTTGTCGCATTTTTAAATGTTACAAAAACTACAGTCTCCGTTATTTTTTTTCACCTGTGACGAGAACAAAATTAACATAATTTTTCAATAATGCGCTTACTAGCCAACGTTAGATATCTGTGTATACCTAATATATAAAATACTGTTATCAAATAGATATCTTTCTAGATTCAAAATGCACGTAAGCAATTAAGTATTACAAAGATATCAACTTGTTCAAAAATTCGCATAAATTTAAATAACAGTTGGGTTGCAAAGGGTTAAGTTTATTTGCAATTTTCTTACCTACTTTGGACATAAATGGACCAATGAACTGTCTTTAGAATCAATTACTTCCAAATTCAAATTTGTAATTTAATTTTGGAATGTGTGTATGTCCTTGTTGTTGAACAATGTTGCTATAAAAATCACGACGGCACGACAAATTGCCTATTCTTCTATTGTTTTTTTTTTTTAAATAATTATTTTTCGAAGGTAGTTTGTAATTGTTGTATCAAATTATATACAGCGGCGCGATTGAGAATGCCCAAAGTCAATAATATCGATGTAGAATTATTGACTTTGCGCCGTTTTGAAGTCATTCAACCATAATAAGAAAATCAGCATATTCAAATCTATACATTTACCAGTGGCGTACTTTCTAGAATATGGACCCATGCAGAACATGTATTGAAATAAAAACTATATCCATAGATACACAAATGATAGTTTTACGGTGAAAAATATAGGCAATTGTAGCACGAAAGCAGATAGAGGAGTTGGCAAATGGAATTAAACCTTGAATCTTCCAATTTAAAATCACGAGATATTATCCGAGTGTCTATTAAGATGGGATATTTCGAGTGTTTGAAAAAATAATGACATTTCCATTTCAAATACAGCAATGAGGTTTGTCACCCATCCTAAATTATTGTTGGCACGGAGAGGTCAGCTTGCATGTTTATTGCGTGCAGCTGGCTGATGGCTACCCCACTTTTAATATTATTATTTTTACTGACAATAAGACGATTCTTTCAAGGATCATTACAGCTGAAGGGCAATGCGATCCCAGAAGATAACTTTAAACGATATCCAGACGACAACATAACACTTGTCAAATAGGTACCTATACCGTGTTGGTATAGCAGTAACGGTAGTAGTAGTCTACATACATTAACTCACCTTAATTATAAACCCATCTTAATTATATAAAAGCAAGATGAATGTATGTAAAATGTTTATTTCCACCACTGAAAATTATAATTCAGAGTAATACATCTTGTACTCCATGATGGCACTTCCCAAAAGTGAAGTATTTACTAGACCAACTTCATGTAAACATACCGGTAATCCTCCACGCGATTAAATCTTCAATTAATACTACACCCATTGCATTGGGCATCTCAATTTGATTGCTTAATTTTTTAAACATAACTATAATATGACGTCATACTACGTAAATAATAAAAGATCAAAAATATTATTGAATTACGTAAATAAACATATTATTATGTATATAACAGTAAACACCTGTTTTATTTTATTACAGTTTGTGGTAGGTCAAATAAAATAAAAATCAAAGTTTTAGGAGGGCATTAAAATTAATTTGACTAAACAATAAATTATTTTTATGTACGTAATTATTGTGCACTTAAACACACTTTTATACGTAATAAAATTACTTTGATAGGACATAAATCTAACGCGCTACCGTTTTGTCATAATAATAATACTAATAATAGGTAATAATTTTAAGTGTTTAAGAAGAGAAAAAAGAGGAAATATGTATGTAAACAACGCTCAACGTTATAGACTGTTTAAATGTCGTTAAATATTTTATGACGAGATAATAAAAGTTGTGGCAAATAAAAAGAAAGATACATGCTGTAGCTATTTATGAAGGTTTTCACATCCATGATATTTACATCGGAGACCAGTTGGATACTTAAATTTCCGTAAATTGAGTTAGTTGGAAGCAATCGCGCCTCCGCTATATTGATTGTATGATTGTGCTCGATGTCAACGTATTCTTGTGTAATTTTGGTTGTAATTAGTCTACAGTAAAGAATAAATTCATTAAATAAACTTAATCAGTTATATTCTAGTGGAAGATTTTGTGAATTATCATCCACATCGCTGCAAAGAAGTCACTAATCGGTTATTTACAATACGAAAAAGAAGAAGAAATTTCAATACGAGCTTTTATGCATGTTGAAATTTATTAGAGATTCAATTTATTTTGACATTGTGTCATTTGAGTGTATGTTTTTGAATGTAAATCTTCATCTACAAAGTGGCGGCATTTGACAAACTAATATTCCGTTTTGATCGCAAAATGGCATAGTGATCTGTTCAATTCTTAGATGTTATTAGATATTTTAGATAGCTGAATTTGTTTTCAAATTTTGAACAAACTAAACCCACTTATATACGAGTATCTAGATACATTTTAAAATAAAATCATACTGCCGTAGGTGCATGGCATAGGTTTTTTACCTAACACATTAGAAGTCCTATTGAAAAATATTTCATATTTTGATTGAGGTAAGTATCTAATATGTAGGTACGCAAATAAAGTTTAAGAAAACTTTTATATTTTCATAGCGTTTTAATTAGCGAAAGAAAAGCAAATCGCTGATTAGTTAGATATAAGTCGGCAGTACAAATTATATAAATGTGTAAAACGCCTTATTGCCCACCTATCATAATTCCTCTTTTTACGTTAATGCAATACACACTGTATCGTGTATAATACAGTGTGTATTGCATTAAATGTGAGTGGTTATAGAGATTCGTGACACCCTGTATTACCTACTTTGTTTTATGACTTAGTTGCTTAGCGGATAGTTAGTTAGGTAACTTCTTGATAGTTAGGTAACTTGTTGTTTGACTTTGATTTTACGATTATGACACCCTTGTAAAACGTATCAATATTGTAGATCTATGGTCCATTTTCTTTTGTTGATTTGATGATTTTTTACCCATAACTTTCGTATTTAATTTATTATGTTGATAGATTTCCTTAATTATTATGTTAGGTATGTGTCTTCACGGCAAAGCACCCGAAATCGATTGGATCATTATTAAAATTACCTAAACTCATATAGAGGTATAGGTATTAGTAAAGATATTATTTTAAATAATTATGTGGAAGTATTTTCCTACATATTTATAGCTCTTGTATTCCGTCAAAGTCTGTCTCTATAGGTTATTAAGTATATCTATACCTATGTAAATAAAACAGGTGCCGGCAAACTCCCCTTTCACGACACAAGCTATTAGCTTACTGTAAAAGGTGTATAAGGTTGTATTTGGGTTTATAAAGAAAACCCAGATACATTTAAAAAAAGTATATATAGATACCGAAAACGATTAATAAAGTTCCATTTAGTCTTTGATAAAGAATAGAAATCCCACTGTTCTTTGCATTGTTCGAGGCAGTAAAAGTCAGGTGTTCTAAAAATATCACGGGTACGACATTTAACATCTTAAATTCAGTGATGAGGATGGATCCACCCATCCCGAATGTCTTAGTTTTTTTATGGCACAAGGAAGACGAATAGGCACTTATTTGGCTAGCTATCTCAGTTGTGGGAGTTATTGTGATGGTATGTAGGTACATATTATTTTTTCGAAGATTAGAATGTGTCAACGTTTGCGAGTAATATTAAATCTAGAACTTGAATTGTAGGTAGGTACCTATACCTACATATTATGACATGCGATTCTTTCTGTACCTATGTGACAGTTTATAATATATTATTTATATATGTAATAACGTAAGTAGGTACTTGTTAATAAATAAGACTTAGCAGGTATAAACGTAATGCGTTATGGTATTATATTGCATTCAAGAGACAAACACACAAACAAATAAGATCAGCTGTTAGATATAGGTGCAAGCCACTCTCATAGTAGGTACACAGACAAACATACTAAGTACCTACCTACTTTATTATATGGCTTTAAAATTTCTAGGTCAATGTCAAAGGAATCATTGCCGTCATAAAACTAACACGAAGAGCTGTCATATTATCTCATACTAGCTTTAAGACCTCGCATAGCTTGGAAATAATTTATTTATTCTTTTTGAGCATCATCATTATATGACAGTGTTAACAAAACAATGCAAATTTAAAAAAAAAAAACAAATAAAACAATACAAAATTTGAAATACTAGGGCGATATGCAGTGGCGAGATTATCACTATCAAGTGATTTCTCCATCTAACCACAATAATAATATTAAAAAATAAAAAAAAAACTTGTGCCATAGCTATCCACAGACTGCGGAAACTATTCTTGTTGCAGACCATTCACTCGTTTACTATTGATGAGACCGCTTTCTATTAAAGATTGCTTATAGAAATATAAAAATATGTAAATGTCATCAAAATTGTAACAAATTGAAGATGCCGTGATGGGACACAAAGAGATGTTGTGTTTTTTTTTTCTTATACATATAAATTCTACTTGATTTTATTAATCGTGAAAATATTTCTTAGTAAAATTGTTGCAATCAATGTACCTGCTTATCTACAGCACTGAATAAATAAGTATTTAAATAAATAAGGTAAATAAATAAATAAATTTGCCAAAACATAATTATAAAACAATACAACATTTCCCAAATTTATGCCAAAAGACGCACATATTGCCGAGTCAACCTAAATAAATCAATCATTTACGTATAAAAAAAATAATAATAACAATTTATTGAATGTCATAATAAGGTATATTTTTTTTTATAAAACAAGTGATCCATCTTATTTTTATTTTATTAAAATAATTATACTTATATTGGCATCCCTATATTAGATTTATGCAATCATTTCATGAAACTGCGTGAATAAATTCATCCATTGCCATACGAATTTGGGCACAGCATCATATTTTATACCTAATATTTTTAGGTAGGTATCAATAAATAAAATTTGTATTAATAGAGGACATCTTACGTCATATGAACATACAAAAAATGTACGAACTTAACTTATTCGTTATATCTAAGTACAATATAAGTCTGTACATAGAAAACGTGTAACATCATCCTAGTATGTATGTATTTTACTATGCCCGTCTATCTATGTACCTAGGTGCTGTGATAGACTCAAAGTGATAATAAAATAAAAGTATATAGTAGGTACTTACCTACTTATGTACATACATACATATATAGTAAATTGTTATGTAGATACATACATATAGTCTATGGTCTTAAAATGGGGTACCTACTACTGAAATAGGTGTGCTCAACCATTTTATTAATATTTTGTCCACATGAAAAAAATATACCTACCTATTATTATTATATTTAACGAAAACCTTCTACAAGAAATTATAGAAAGGACGGCTGGAGGGACAAATCATCGAAAGAGTCACGCCGAGGATACTTCGACGATCTACATATGAACCGAATATATGAGCTGCGGATCAAACAAAGAGCTGATGAGAGTTGCATAGGATAGAGTGCAATAGAAGGTACAATCCAAGATTTTGTTGCAAACCAATTCACAGGATTGAATCCAGAGAGAACGAAAGAGAGAGGATTAATTTGTGCATTTTCCGTGTCTAAATTATATTTAATGTAAATATCTATATTTGATTTTCATAAAGTATGGGTAAATAAAAAAATTCTTCTTTTATATTTCGTTAATTTTTTTTATGAATTACATTTTATTCAAACAAAAAACCAAAATGGATGTGCATTTTCATAATTTAGTCTCTCATATTTATTAATGCCAATTGTTTAGGCAGATACTGGATCATATATTTTTTTGTAATTTATTTCCTTCATTAATTTATATAATTGTAGCAAGAGAAGACTGAAAACAAAAAATAGGATGACTTCTATTCACTTGTCAGTATTTGACTTTTTGTAAGAGGATGTATTGAAATTGGATTTAAAATAGTGAACCATTGGTTGTGCATCTCTGCGCTGTCACATACGCTGAGGACAGTGTGAATGTTTTATGAGTGATAGAGAATAAATTGATGTTTACAACAAGGACATAGCATATAAAGGGTTAAAATTTACTAGTACATAAGTATGTATCTAACCTTTCTATCCTTTCTATGGAGTTTTATTAGCTATATATATCTTTTTATTCTGATATGTGGATGACAAACTGTACAATTATATTATATACATATTTGCAGTTGCTAATTCACTCGCGAGAGGAATCTTTTTATTGTAATGAGGTTTGCCACCCACCCTGAATGTCTTATTTTTTTATTGACACGGAAAAGGCAGCTTGCATGTTTACTGCATGCGTCTACCTCATTTGTGGGATATACCGTGATGGGATAGTAGTAGTAATAGTAGACAATTATACTTTTCATGAAACTGAATTTACATGCAATATTCACATCTTGCAGAAAGAAAATTGAAAAGGTCTTTTTCAATGCGGCGCTTAGCAGATACTTAACAGTAGACTAATAAAAATGATATAAAATCAAAATAAAACAATTTTATTTGACACATTGAGTAAACATGCACAAGTATATAAATAGAGAAGTATATGATATATAAATCTATATAAAATAATGTATAGGTACCTACCTAATAATATAATCGTAAAATAAGAATACGTCATCAAGACGCACGGTACGTTCATTCATTCATGATTTCGTATCGTTATAGCATTTCCGCGGCGCAACTTTATGACCGTTTCATTGAATGAACTACTACTACTACTACTGATTTTATTGTCATTTTATTGATGTGCAATAAAGTCGTTTAATTGTTTTATTATTATTATTGTTACGTTCACATAAATGTTTAATAATAAACATCTCACCTTTATTAATATACTTTATTTTGAGCATTTATATAAATGCAGAATGTTTGTTTACTTTTGAAATAGGGTAAAAAGCTGTGTAATAGACCATTTAGCAATAATTATGTAGATATCTTATAGTTTTACTCTTTAAAATATTAATCATTTAACATTGTAACAAATACTTAGGTTTGTGGGATTTGCTCTGTGGCATTACTTGCTATCGTTGGATCAACTAATACCTGTCTGTTTTTTTATATAAATACCTATACCTACCTAATTTTAATTGACAAAAAAGCATTTTTCATAACATCTCTCTTACATAAAAAATAATATTTTTGGATTCCTGTGAAAATGTTAGGCAGGAGACACGTTTCAGGGCTTTAGCACACCTCCGCCGCGAAATAGCGAAAGCGAAACCGCTGAGCGGAGTCGTAGTAGCGAAACCGCTTTTAGCTAGTACATTTGCGCGGAACGCGAACAGCGAAATCGTGATACCGAATAAACACTATTACGTACGCAGTAGTGTGAAATTAGTGGAACTAAATTGCATATTCCAAAGTAATTATCCGATATTGGCCGAATAATAAATATTGAACTATAATCTATCTATACCAGCACGGCTTTCCCACAAGTTTATTACATGCAGTTGGTGACTATGTAATAAACTTGTGGGAAAGCCGTGATGGTATAGATAGATAAAGTGGGATAGTCAGTAGACCAACTGCATGTAATAAACTTGTGGGAAAGCCGTGATGGTATAGATAGAAAAAGTGGGATAGTCAGTAGACCAACTGCATGTAATAAACTTGTGGGAAAGCCGTGATGGTATAGATAGATAAAGTGGGATAGTCAGTAGACCAACTGCATGTAATAAACTTGTGGGAAAGCCGTGATGGTATAGATAGATAAAGTGGGATAGTCAGTAGACCAACTGCATGTAATAAACTTGTGGGAAAGCCGTGATGGTATAGATAGATAAAGTGGGATAGTCAGTAAACCAACTGCATGTAATAAACTTGTGGGAAAACCGTGATGGTATAGATAGATAAAGTGGGATAGTCAGTAGACCAACTGCATGTAATAAACTTGTGAGAGATGCCGTGATGGTATAAATAGTGTAGTAATCAGTAGAATAACGGCATGTGGATATTGGCACGGAGAGGACGACTATTATGTTTATTAGTGACTGCCCCATATGTGGGAAATTTCATGATGATATAGATAGAGAGAATCTTACTTCACTTAACCGCAGACCCACGCTATTTCGACGTTTGATCATGGTTTCGCTCCAAAAATCTGTCGAATTGTACAAATACAAAAGCGGCACAAAAGCGAAACATCAGAGACTGCGAAAAAACAGGCGGAGATGTGAATGGATATTTCGTAATCTATGGCGAAACGGTGCTAGAAAGAGATAGATGTATAGAAAACAGTATGTATTTGAACATGCCATCTCGCTCTTGCGTACGACGCACACGAACTGACAGATTTAAGCGGAGCCGCTTTCTCGATTCCGCCGCGGAGGTGTGCTAACGGCATCAATCACATATATTTTTTTGTATTCAGCTTGAAATACTCTCATTGATTTTTTACTCGCTACACAATTATTGAAGAAAGTACCAACCTTCTACGATGAATACGAGTTCGTCGGTAGCCTGGAGGTAGAGTTTCGGCCTTGTGAACAAGGGGTCCGGGGTTCGATCCCAGGTGCCGGCAAACTCCCCTTTCACTACACAAGCTTTTAGCTTACTGTGAAAGGTGTATAAGGTTGTATTTGGGTTTATAACAAAAACCCAGATAGGTATATCTTTTTAAAAAAAAAAAAAACCTGTTAAAAGGGTAGGTATAATAATATTATTTATTTCGGTGGGACGGTTATAAATTTTAAGATATTTTCAAACCAGCTGCTTTTTTTATGAAAAGAGGCCATAATATTTACACATTTTTTAATCCGAGATATAAAGAAAATTAAATCCCATTTTGAAAAGTAGCTGAACCCCATCATAAAAACAATAAAATCTACTAATAAAATCTTAAACAAAGGCACAACCCTTTAATAAATTAATATTCTTGGCCACCCCCATACCTAAAAAAATAAAACAAAAAATTCACCCTTCAATATCGTGAATGATAATAGTTCTTAATCATAATAAAATAATTATTTTATATTTTAAAGTGTAGCTGCAACACTGCAACTGGTGCAAACGTCAAATAAATTAAAATTTAAAAACAGAACGTGTTCTGTTGATATTATTTGAATATTTCCTGGTATTGCCAGTAGTGTGCACTGGTAGCAGTGTAGTATTGAAATAATTAAATTATGCAGTATCTACATTTGAACAATATTCAGATCTGGTTCTAGAATAGGTATGCGAGGCAGTGCCGGGACTTGTATTTTTTTGTGTTATTGGTTTTGATATTCCTGTTTCTAAAGTTAGAATTTGTCAAGTCGATTACTTACATACAACCCGTTATTTAAAAATTAAATCAAGACAAAAAACATATTAGCAGGGAGAAGTTCGCATAACTGACATGGTATAAAAACATCCTCAAGTTTTAACTTATTCATTTCGGAAAAGAGGGTTGAACAATACCTTAAATTATCTGGAATTTTGGAGTCAACATAATACACATATTTGCATTTTTATTGTTCAAATCTAATTTCATTTCATTAATACTGAACCTTTTATATTGTTTTTAAACGATAGAAGCAATCTCCATTTGAAGCGTTTTTGCGTCAACGTAGTTGCTTTTTCAAATTACACCCCCCCCCCCCTTTTCTATCTGCTTGAAAATAATATTTTACGAATGAAAATTATGAATCAAAAAACGGTATTCCTTTTGGTTGTTATTATAATTAGTAGGTACCTACAACTATTCCATAGGCATGCGACATTTTTTCGCAAGTATGGAAGCTACACCAATGTCTTGAAATACGGACATTTAAATATTTCAGAAACACACCACCACTATTCTTGAATTCGTAATTAGCTTACACTGAATCACGTACCACGTTTTGAAAATTAAAACAATTCACTCGAATTAGTTTTTGGTACAGTCTATACCACCTGCCATTATGTAAATTTAAATCGTAGAACAAAATCTTTTGTTTCGCTTTTTTGTCCTTAATTTAAAAATTTGATATGTTTCACCTGCCTTTTTATTGAACATTCATTTACTTAGTGAATTATTTATATTTTTGATATATTTTCATATTTTTCTGTCAATAACATTATTTTTTAAATATTAATTTAGAGGACCGTTATAAATTATTCACATCTACACCATTTGTATAAAAGTAGAAATGTATATGTAATGCATTTGTATAAATGTAGCTGTGTATTTTGAATCTTTATTTAAATAATAAGAACGAAACAAAAGCTACCAGCATCTTTCAACTTTTTTTTTTAATGTCTCCTTGAATTAAAAAAAAAACAAGCATAACCTTTGTATTTTTTTGTTGCTCATGTTCTAACTGAATTTTAATGTGAAAGAAAAGACACTGTTTTAATGATGGCCTAAATTTTTAAAACTGTTATTAGGTACACTGTAAAACTACACATAAATTATTTCAAAATTCTTTCTTTGAATAAAACAAAAGAGTGGGTTTTACTCACATCATTTGTTCGTCATTTTTTGCTTTGCACATTGCGTCATAAAGAAGTGTTGAATCTTGCACGAATTCATATACCTAATACGAGTATATAACGATTGTTTTATTATTTACAAAGAACTTTTTTTGGAACACGTACACGCCCCACCGGCGTCTGATATTTAAAAATATGTTGATATAAGTAGGAGCCCATTGTTTGCATTTTTTATAGGTATGAATTTCTTAGATTTTGATAACCCAGAACTAATTTTTATTAAGAAAATAAGTAGGTATTTTAAAATTGTATGATATAAAGAGTCGTATGATTTTTTCAATTTACTTTGTTATATGATTTTAACGTTCCTGTTTAATTGCTATAAAGTTAACTTAAAAAACAGTTTGCATGTTTCTTACATGCAGCTGATCTGCTGGCTACCCCACTTGTGGGATATGCCGTGATGGTATAGTAGTAGTAGTAGTAGTAAAAAATCTTTTAGACTATTTTACTTAACAGTGAAATGAATAGATTTTGTGGGATTTATAAGCACATACTAGGTTCATGAGCTAGTTTTTTTTCCAGGACAAAGTTAAATAATGGGTTAGTTGGAAGAGATCGCGCCTTTGCGATAAACTCACCCTCTGTATATTGATTGTATTTGATTTGAATGTATACTTTTTATGTAATTGTTTTTTATCAATGTACAGTAAAGAATGAATAAATAAATAAATATAAATAAAAAACATTACGAAAACATGTAGGTACGTAACTATTTCGGGTTGTAAATTGTTTAAAATCAAAATTAAATACGTCGTTAAAAATATTAGTTAACAAATAACATTTGCACATAGGTAGGTATCTTCGTTTTATTATTTTTTATTAACAAAATTAATTAGAGATCCTAGATAATAAATGTAGATACTCATTACACGAATGTTGTGAAATTAAATTAAATTAACTAAAATAATTGTTGTTAAGTTGGTAAATTTAAATGTATGAAACATCACACGCGATATGAGATTTGTGTGTTGCTATGAATTACACAAATTACACGTACGTTATTTACGTATAACACGTTTAAATACTGCAAAGCTTGATTATAATTTTAATAAGAAGCGTAGTACCTATTTGTAGTTATTTTTCTGGAATATTTGTGCTGAAATATTCATGATCACTAATTATTCAAAAGTAAAGCAGACAAGTACCTGAATTTTAATGCCACGTATTGGATTAGCTAGAAAAATTGACTTAGTTTGAAAAACTTGAGCATTTTTGGTCAATTTTTCTGTATATTATTATTATTATATTGGATGATTTATTCGGCGCCGTTTAATGGAGCATCCATCTCAAGGGCGCGGGAAACTATGTTGGAAGAGCGAAGTCTTCAGCTTGCTCCTGAACGTTGTAATCGGCTGGTTTTTACGGAGGTCCTCGGGGAGTCGGTTCCAAATGACGGATCCTGCGACGCCAAAAGCCCTATCATAGAAGCAGGACTTGTTTGCTCTGTTGTTTTCGTCCAGCATGTTGATGGATGTCTTAGCTGAGCGTAGAGGTCTACTTGCAGGTGTTTTGAGAACACAGAGTTCAGAAAGTGACTGAGGTGCCATTTTGTTCAAAGCTTTGTAGACTATAAGGCACAGTTTGTATTGGACCCTTTCACCTACTCTTAACCAGTGTAACTTTTCCAGCAAAGGTGTGATGTGGCAACCCTTATCTTCGCGGAAAATAAGTCTTGCAGCGCTATTGAATGGCATTTGTAGACGATTCAGTTGAATTTGCAGCAGTCCTGCATATAGAATATTACAGTAGTCAAGTCTAGAGACCACAAAAGCAGAGATTAATGTTTTTATGCTATCAGGAGTGAGGTTTTTCGACACGGAGCGTATTTCGCAGATGTGGTAAAATGCGGAGCTCACCGTCTTTGAGATTTGAGACTCCATAGACAGTGCGCTATCGATTCGTGCCCCGAGTATCGATACTTTACTGGACGGTAGAATATCCGTGTCGGCTATCGAGATGGGATCTTTATCCAAGAGATGTTGTCGGCCAGGTGATGCGACCCATAAAAATATTGAATATTGAATATATTTACAATTTATTGCTACGTTACCCTTAGATCAGGCTCTGAGGCAGGTGTCAGGCTGACCGAGGTCAGTGTAAGAGGA
Source organism: Athripsodes cinereus (assembly GCA_947579605.1). Taxonomy (NCBI): domain Eukaryota; kingdom Metazoa; phylum Arthropoda; class Insecta; order Trichoptera; family Leptoceridae; genus Athripsodes; species Athripsodes cinereus. The sequence goes on along the minus strand of OX388317.1, from coordinate 6,433,513 downwards.
AGAACCAAATATTCCTTTCGAGCTTTCAGCTCGGCTGGACCATCCATGTGGAATGATATTCCTGAACAAGTGCGTAAGACACAGTCTCTTGCTTTGTTCAAGAGCAAGAGTCGGTTGAAAACACACTTGTTTGGCGTATCATATAACTGATATAAATAGTATAATTCGTTGTTATTTAATAATAATATAATAATAAACTTAATTGTACAAAATATATGGATACAAATAATAAGGTTAGGTACATGGTATAAACGAATAATTTTGCACAATGGGCGAGTTTATCGCAGGGACGCAATATCTTCCAACTAACCCTTATTTATATGTGTAGTTTATATAATTTGCTCATAAATACATATGCATTAGGATTAAGTTATAAGTATTAACACAATATTTTAGGATGCGCCCTTGAAGTGGATTTATTCCACAAAACGGCGCAATATAAATTGTCTATTATTATTATTATGTAATGTATTATTTCTTTTTATCAATGTAAACTAAGAATGTAAAAGAAAGGAAGTCCATCATTTTTAAAACTTTGCCTTAATTTACGCGTCCCATTATTTTGAATCTATTTCGGCGGACTGTCTGAAGAAGGTTCGTATTTATATAGACGTTCGACAGATTTTGTTTTTTATGCAAGTGAAATCGCTCGGCCTTTATGTCGTTTCATGTGAACACCACATAAGGACAGAAGTTAGCAGTGTTCGATTCATTTTATTTTTACTTACGTGGATAGGTAGGTATGTATTTAGTAAGCAATAATTAAAATCAAATAATATGATGTCAAATGTAATTAAACAGATGGAAGAGATTGTGTTGAACTGTTCTTGATTACAAAATTTTAATAAACACCTTAGTCAGGTTTAATAAGAATAGCATACCTTCCTGTTTTTTGCAGAATATCCACAAACTATGTAATATCAAAAAGAAAAGAAAACTCATTCTAATCCAAGACTACAAAATCTGTACGTAGCCATAACATTGTGATTCTGACATCATGAGGAGGTAAAAGGCAAGATGAAAAATAATACAAGAGAGATATTATTTGGAATTTTGATAAGAACACCTACATAAGCTCTATGTATCGACTTAATATTACAGAAATATATCTGAAAAAAAAGAAAAACAAAATAAATAGTAAGTATTAGTTAGATCAGAAAATAGGTAGATAGATGGGTATAAGGAAAGGACACCTACAACACCCACTGTATCTTCAGTAAGCCTATTAAGAACTCCATCTAGAAAACGTTCTCACACGATAGTCTCTCATTATTACAAACCTTCTTCTATATTTTTTCTTCTTATCCCATGTCCATCCCATCTTATTCATTCTTGTCCTCTATAATCCCTCTTCTTTTTCTCTTTCTCATTTTCTTCTCTATCTCTCTCCCTGTTCTGGAATATGTTTCCAATACAACCCAATCAAACTGTATGAAAAACTCGCATTTATTCTCATCTCACAGGTTTTCAGAAATGATTGGAAGCCGAAAAACTCAAAGCTGGTATTGAATCTTTTATCAGATTTGTTCTCAACCTTTTGTATCAAAAAAGATAATTGATTTTCGTATAAGTATCTATTTAATTTTTTCGATGACTCGTTTAAGTTAGCGGACGACCTTTGAAGACAGAATGAGATACTTAACCTACATTTGAATTTCAAAAATTAAAACTGTCCTGTAGGTATATCAGCAATGCAATGTCTCCTGCAAGAAATTAGGGTTCCACTTTCTCTTCTCTGTGAAAGTGTCCTCTAATTAGCAAACATGCATAAAACATCATGAATAAGACATTAAGCGTCTTCGTTTCTGCGATGAAGTATGCCAACTCTCCTGAATGTCTTAATTTTATTTGGCACAGACGGAACAATACTTTTTTAAAAAAAAAAAAGAAGATATATCTGGGTTTTGTAATAAACCCAAATACAACCTTATACAGCTTCCACAGTAAGCTACTAAAAGCTTGGGTCGTGAAAAGGGAGTTTGCCGGCACCTGTAATCGAACCACGGACCCCTTGTTCACGAGGCTGAGACTCTACCTCCAGGCTAACGATGAACTCAAATTGACAACGAACGGCATCTGACATGTAATAAGTATGTAATTAGACTACTGGTAGCCCCACTTGTGAGATTTCCCATTATAGTGTAGATAGAGACTGTTTATGATTAGATAGAGAAACAATGGCAGGTTTGTACATCATTTCCATTTCTCTGCCTACCCTCCTAGAAATCAGTATGATGGAATAGCAACAGTGTCCGAATCTTATTTTTGAAACTCTCACAAACACATACATTATAAGGACTTTCTAGTAATGCGTTGAACCAGAATAGGCTATTAATCAAAATTATTTTCAGTAAATATTTGATATACTTTGAGAAACATTGTTGACCTTATCAGGTCAGTCATTTACCTCGGTGTACAGAATATCTATTATCTGGGTTTCCCAATATGTATCAACATTATATTGAATAGATTTTCTCCACATACTACCTACGTCATACATAATATTTCTAGATTCATCTACCTGACCTATGTATGTTGTAGACTACCTACTAAAAATTGAGATAGCAGGACTCTTCGTAAAGAGCCTATGATAATAATAAACACTTATATCGGACTGGCAGATATTCGTTAATTACCACGAATCGGTCATTTAACTACTAATTAATTTCAGGCATTTAATTTAGCGATAGGGTAGATATTGATATTTATCTATGCGTGTGTTGCCACTGAATCTAGAGTGCTCCCTCGGGGCAGCATTTCTCGCTTTAATGCGACATTAAATCCTGTTTGTGCATGTGTGTGTCAACTTTTATTCTGATGCTTCACAGAAAAAACTATTTTTGCCACACGTCCTTAATACCTTATTTTCCTTAGTACGGAGTAAACGACTTGGATATTTCTTAGATACATGTACCTTGTTTAATGGCCACACGTTTGTGAGAAATACCGATTAATTAGGCTATTTTTAAAAGACAGGACTCGCCATTCAGCTGTATTTTGCTCATTGCCCAGATTCAATATAAAAAAAAACAAATAAATTATTATTATAAATAGTCCAAGATAAAAAGTAATGCAAACCTTATAGTTTGCTACTTATTCAGAAGACACAGTAGGCACTGTTTATCTTGTTGTGTACTTTGTGCTGATGTATCTAATAGAACTCCTATAATCTGACTACTAGCACCATCTAGCGTGATGTGCCCGTATTAATAGAGAGTTCATAGATATGTATATATACCTATTATTATGTATGATATTTGTATATGTTATTAACATTAGATAACCCTAGATAAGTAATGAGGTCGGTTCGTTCTGTACCACCTTTACCATTATTAGATAAATAGGTACATCGGCGAATAAGTATATTTCGACTACACGAATTTGTTCAAAAAAGAAGGATTCAGCATTATTTGAACTAAATAAAAAAAATATTACCTACGTACCTACCTAGGATAACAAATTTTGAGACAAATAACAAGAGTTTTGTCGAAATTAGATACCTAATAGTGAAGAAATGCAAAAAAAAATTGTTTTCAATTCTCTCCATCTTTTATTTGGTAGGTACCTACAGGAACTTTTTTAGAGTTAGAGAAAATTGGCGTAGCATATTAATGTAGTAATACAGATATAGCTTAGAGGTATTTAATAGTGAAATTGCTTATTTTATGTTTTGTGGAATCAAAAGTCAAAACTAGACACACATAAAACAAATCTAAAAAAATAAACAATTATTCAGAAACGGCTTGAAGTCTTTTGCAAATTTATAAATTAAAAAAAAATAATATTAATTTTGCAAAACAACAATAAAGACATAACAATAATCATCAAATGAATTTCATGCATACATTTACAATACCTATTCGTATTGCCTGTGACAGCATCAAAACTTCTTTTATTTTTAATTTGCTGATTCAAGCACTTTACGACAATTTTAATTTTAAAAATAACTTAATTTCAGAACAATCATCAATTATTTCTCATATGTTTTCCAAAATTAATGAACATTATGACAAATTCAAGAGATAATAAATAATATCTACAGTTACCTATGCACGATTCTTCTTATCATTATATCGTCATGTATTATGAATTCAAACTAATAAGACAAACAATGTATTTTTGCCTATCGAAATATTACTATGTATTGTAATACCTATCAGGTAAAAACGCGATATTCATATAGGTATCCTACTTATATACCTTTTGAAAATTACTACATAGGTATCTACATAAATTATGTACCTGATTGTTTATACTTACCTAGACAGATACCTACTATATCATAGAAATGTATGCACATAGCAGCTATATTATATGCGTAGGTAGGTATATAGTACTACTATACATAAAGATGGATAATCATGTGTTTGTATGTATATATCATGTTATTACATAGTTCGGTAAAGAGAAAATGTTGGTATGTATTATCAGAAATGTATTTTCTTACAGGTAGACCAGATAAATAGGTTGCTATTTACTTATAATTCAGTGGCGTATACTAAAGTTGAAGATTAACTATCTCGTATTATTATATCTTTTATTGTAAAATTATTTATTCTGTTTGAAGAATATAGTCTCTAGAATATTCGTGAAGTCATCAGAATAGATGGTCTTAGGTGTCGTACTTTTTTACTTGAAATTTACTTTTTAACATATTCAATTCAATGGTGAGATGTACTGTACACCCATTCTGAATATTGATGATTTATTGTTTAGTATTTATTTTCATATATACCGAGGTGGAGTTATTTTGAGCCTTTTACACTCGAAATACCTTCGATACAATGAAATTTATTTATTTATTTACGTAGTTATTGTATTGTATTTTTTATGAAACTCAAAATTTTTAACAATTGCCTGATGATTCCAAATGCCAAACCAATGGCCTACGGATGATCAGAAAAAATAAAGAATAAAGGGCGGCTATATTGCCAGTAATTTTTTAACAAACCCAATAATTTCCTCAATTATACAAGTAGAGTTTTATTTATTACCTATAAAGGCACCAGTCTTTTTACACGACAGTCGAAAATTTCATCAGAAAAGAAAGATACATATATTTAACTCTAGAGACTCCATAAAGAAATATTTCTATCAGGTGTTTAAAAATCTTTGTTAAAGCTCTGGTTTTTAGAAGCAAACAAACTTACAATATTCCTAGTAGGTAACTATCTAATATGGTACATGTTATGATAGACAAATATACTACCTATCAGATACCTTCTTAGTTAATCAAAAAAGCTTCGTAATACGTAAGTACAACTTACTAAATGGAAGCTTCAGGGAGCTTTCTTGTTGAGAGAAATTGGATACCTGTAATCTTATGGTAATGAGAAAATACTCGTACTACATACATCGTCTGAACAAAACACTTTAACTAAACAGTTTTTTGTTATTTTTGTTTTTTTAGTTTACTACACTGAACTAACCGAATTCTCAAAATTGATTTTTTGTTTTTAGAGATACATAAATACACGAGTATCGTATATTTCTCATATTTATAAAAAAGATCGTCAACAAGTATATTAATGACTAAAACAATCAATTCACATTGTTATTGGATATTTAATTTAATTTTGTAATTGAATCGTTAAATTGTGCAAAAAATCTGTGTTTAGATTGTCAAACAAAAATTTATACTTTATTTTTTAAATAACTAGATGAGTTTATTTATATATGGATAAATGACACCTAAATTTACTTAACATGTGAATATGGAGTAGGTACTACTACTACTACTACTATACCATCACGGCATATCCCACAAGTGGGGTAGCCAGCAGATCAGCTGCATGTAAGAAACATGCAAACTGTCCTCTTCGTGCCAATATAAAATCAAGACATTCAGGATGGGTGGCAAGCCTCATCGCTGAATTTAAGATGTCAAATGTCTTCATTTTTCGAACACCTGCCTTTTACAGGACACTCGAAAACTTACGCAGAAGAGTGGGAGACCAATTCTTTACCGGGTGCTCCACGGGATAGATGGAGTAGGTGGTTGACGAAATTCGAATCACGAAAGTTTTTCTCAAAAGTCCGACACTTCATCATTAGGCTTCATACTATTAGGTAGGTATACATTACATAATGGCACCGAGAAGATGTTGTGTATATCATTTTTGTGCAATTATAGTTACATTCTCCATTGGTATACTAGTATGGGATTTGTCAAGACGACATAAGTTAATAAAGACACATAGTGTTACTTAACAAAAGAAAAATAAAGAAATCTTAAATCTTTTCAAACGAAAAAGAAAAATGTTAGGTATTGAGTCAATTTTGTAAACAAATATCTTTATTGCATGGAAGCATTTGCAACATTTCCATGTTCTTCGAGATCCCGAAACATCAGGAGACGATAAGCTTAAGGAGATGGTTTTCAGTTTTCACACGACACAACACTCGTAGGTAGTTGTTTCCACATGGGGATTCAAACAAATAAACTTGGTGCAAGTGTGCGCATGTAAATGGATGAATCAAGATAAATGATAAAATTTTTCATTTCTGTTGTTAGTTTTGTTTATTTCCAGTGCTTGAATGTGTGGAATAGAAAAGAATCGATTCCATATTTCAAACTTCAACTTTATTGATTGAAATAAATTTCGTATTGTGAGCTTTAGTGTTAAATGACAACCTCATTAAATAATTTATGAATTATCTTATTAATTGCCTGGGATTTTAAAATGTAGGTTTTTGCCTCCTTATATTTTATTTCCAGATTAGGTCAATCTATTTTTCTATACCAATTATCATGGCATCTCCAACAAGTAGCGCAGATATTTACAAAACTGCATAAACATGCAAGTCGCTCTCTTCATGTCAATAAAAATTCGTCAGTAGCCTGGACAAAAAAACTATCTAACTCCTCTTTCACGATACAAATTTTATGCTGTGAAAGATGTATGAAATTGTGCTTGTGTTTATAACACAAAAAAGACATACAGGATAGGTGGCAAACCTTAGAGTGAAATATTCATTCTATCTCAAGATCCTACAAATATTTCAGGAACATAACAGAAGAAAATTCTTATACAAAAATTTTTAGTTTCCCTTATTTTCAAATTTTTCACAAATTCACATCCATGGTTCTTCATCGTTTGTGTCGGAGCACCACCACGAGATTGAATAGCTACGAGTACCTACGTCCTACATATCTGAATGAGAGAGCGAGACTGCACAATGACGAATTTTAGCCAAAGTAACTTAGGGACATGGTGAGAAAGTCCTCGTTACGCTCTTTTCATGGCATGTTCACTTTCCTTGAAAATGAGCAAATTTTGTAAAATTTATAAAAAAAAATCGTGAAAACAAAACAACGTCATTTTAATATAGGTACCTATCCATAATTATTTTTGACAGTAATTTTGTGTTGACAAACTGAGAGAAGATTTTTTTTTTAATATAATTATATTATAACCATCGCTGCATATCCCAAAAGTGGGATCACCATCAGAATAACTACATGTAATAAACATGCTTATTGTTCTCTCCATACCAATAAACTAGTAAGACATTCAGAATGGGTAGCATGCCTCATCGTTGAATTGTAGATCTTAATCAAAACTTACAGAAAAGAAACGTTTTCTTTACCGGGGACTTCGCGGGGGAAACTGTGAAAAGTATACAAATGTAGACAAATTTTTTAACGACTATAGCGAAAAATTGTGTTTCGTGATATACTGTAGTCTCGCTCGAGCATACAGATAAATAGGTACACAATTTTCTTTGAAATTCACCACTTTGGGTATACAAAATACAGAATACAGCTTGTACATCGTATCAATCTTTCTAGATAATACATACGTACATACTACGTAATATAACTAAGAAAGTTTCTACTGAAAAGAAAATTAGGTAGGTACCACGACGAGAATGCACGTAGAAATATTTCATATAGATAATATGAGAAACAATATACCTAGGTACTAAATATTTCTTTGCAAATTTAATATGAAATATGCAGTTTCATTTTGCGATGAGGTTTGCCACCCATTCTGAATGTCTTTTGTTTTTATATTGGCATGGAGAGGACAGCGTGTATGTTTCTAATATGCAACTGATCTGCTGCCTACCCCACTTGTGGGATATGTCGTAGAAGTTTCATAAAATATTTTTTTTGTATTTTCACTGAAAGGATGGCATGTATGTTCATTATGTATCTACTGCGATCTCCATTTTTGAAGTTAAAAGGGACCTGGAATTGAGCGGCTTAAAGAAAAACCAGTAATGGGTAATTGTTTTTGTTAAGTTCACAAAAAACTAGACACGTATAGTTATAATTATAATAAGTTCAAAAAGTTCAAAGGAATCCTGGTATTGTTTAACGAGCTATGTATTTAAGAAACAGTGCTTGAGATTAGATAATCAACACTTAAGACAGCACCCTTAAATTGACGTCTAGTCTACAACAATATGGATTTAAATACCACGAAGAAAACATCGAAACTTTTTATTTGTTGTCTATATTTACGGTCTTGCAAGGTTCATCGATTACGAGATAAAAATCTTATAATTTATATAAACAATTTCAAAACTGCCTATTTAACATTGTATTAAAAAAAAATACTAACTATTTATTTCTCGCACTGATAATTATAAAACTCGAGCGCTTTTTTCAAGATTGCTTGACATATTATCTTGAGTTCTCTTGACAGTGTGAAAAATAAATAGTGTACATATTTAAAAAAAATAAAAATAATATAATTTTTCACAATGTAAACCCAAAAACCTTGAATTTTTATTTAACATATATACTATACTATACCATCACGGCATATCCCACAAGTGGTGTAGCCAGCAGACCAGCTGCATGTAAGAAACATGCAATTTAACATTGTACATTTTAATGTAGGAACAATATCAGGTACAGATATAGCAGTATTGCATAACTATGATGAAATAAAGAGGTCAAAATAATTTTTTTTTTTTTTTTTTTTTTTTTTTTTTTTTTTTTTTTTTTTTTTTTTTTTTTTAGTTTTTTTAAAAATATCATACAAACGTTGAAACAATATATCACCAATTATCTTCAATTAAGTTGCAGCAGCCTCACTAGGTTGCCCTGTATCGAGGCGTGCTAAAGATATATTATTATATCCTATTCATTTCATGAAACAGACTTTGATATAAAAAGGGAAGACTCACTATAAATAATTTCGATTAAAATATAGGTACGCGTGTCAATGGTCGTTGATCTATATAAATATGAAATATAATATGAAGAATAAATCTACAGTCGAAATTGATTATAATGAGTTTCAAGGGATCGATTAAATTTGCTCATGGCAGCAAAGCTATGCATGCATCATGAGCAAATTTAATGCACCATCTCTAATTCATCCCCAAAAGCATTGAATCAAATGATTAATAATGTTTGAATATAACAAAATTCGATAATTGAATGTGATACTTTCCAATCAACTATCAAACATTCATCGAATTTGGCATCGATGCAATATTAAATTGAAAAGATTCATAGATTCTTAACACATATTTTTCGATGTAAGATCATTTAAACCTCTACAAAAATTGCACTCTTTGTTTCGCCTCATATAATAATACTCAATGATTACATCTCATCAGTATCCAAAGCAACAACAAAAGGACTAACTCAGCCAAACGGAGCCAAGCTGATTTAGTCGTCACGGCTTGGCTTGGCTGCTCTTTAAATCTAAGTTCGACTACGATACAAGAATACGTAAATGAAAATCTTAAACAAAGAAAAACTTAAACTTTATATTTTAAACTTTTCTGCAAGCGATGATGTTTTGAATTAAATAGACTAGTATTAAATCTTTTATACTTAACTGAATCTCTGTTTTACTAAGTTTTTACGTTACGTGCTTAAGTACATTGTATGAAACGCTTATAATTATTTACGTTGCATATTTTAAAATTGACTCTTTTTAATAATCTTTTCTTTTTTCACAAAGTTACTGTCTTAAGAAATATAGAATACTTATTTAAAGTATGTTTGAGTAAGTTTTGGAGTACCTATTGTATTTTTTAGGGGGGAGTTTTTTTTTTTTAAAGGTATATCTGGGTTTTTGTTATAAACCCAAATACAACCTTATACACCTTTCACAGTAAGCTACTAAAAGCTTGTGTCGTGAAAGGGGAGTTTGCCGGCACCTGGTATCGAACCACGGACCCCATGTTCACGAGGCCGAGACTCTACCTCCAGGCTACCGACGAACTCAATACAACATCACATACATAGATATCATTGTGGAAAGTATATAATTTATATTGAATGTTTTATATTTATGGCGCGATGAGAAGGATCTACATGTTAATTACATGCAGTAATTCCACTAGCATACCTGCTCATGGGATACCGTGATGTTATAGATAAAAATATGGTTTCCTATATTTATGTTTAAATTACGATGGTTTGGGCATGTGGAAAGAATGAATGAGAACAGAATGACCACGAAGATAATATATTTGACTCAGAGGAATGGTGTTCGTAGACGTGGACATCCGAGGAATAAATGACAAAATCCTTCAAATCAAATCCTATAAGTGAAGGTCACGTGTTGAGCACATTGAACAGGAGAGCATACATGAGGAATTGTATGACAGTGACGGAAGCGAAATATGTATCCAAGTATAGATGGAAGTGACGGTCGATCCTTTCTGCCTACCCCGCGAAGGAAGCGGCGTGATGATTTATTTATATACGTGCCCATTGGGCCAAAATTCCCTCAGAAAATTTTGCTTAGGGGATACTTTTGCTAATATAGGGTTGTTCAACAAGAACTTTGTTTTTTAATTGTGGCAACACCAGCAACATGATAGTTTTGACATTTAATTTTTTGACGTATTCGTAGTGGATGCATTGGCAATTGTTGCAATGAATTCAATTTCGCTTGAAAATCGCATTAAAATAATTAAAATCCATTATGAAAATGGTGGTTCTGCTAAAGTGACATTTCGTCAAATTCGTGATATTTTCGGACAACATAATCGTCCTTCTGAGACCGCTATTAAGAATTTGGTCGCTAAATTTGATTCGACAGGCTCGATACAAAATGTGTTAACACCAACGCGTGTACGACCGGGTCGTTCAACTGAAAACATCGCAGCCGTGAGCCACAGTGTTGAAGCAGATCCAAATTTGTCAATTCCTCGACGTTCTCGACAATTGGGGTTATCCAAAACCACCACATGGCGAATTTTGCGTAAGGATTTGGTTTTGAAGCCTTACAAGGTTCAACTGGTGCAGGAATTGAAGCCGAACGACCATTCAAATCGCCGTAGATTCGCTCAATTCATTCAGGAACAACCCGCTGGTTTTTCTGAAAAAATCATTTTTTCAGACGAAGCCCATTTTCACTTGTCAGGGTACGTCAACAAGCAAAATTGCCGCATTTGGGCTTCTGAAAATCCTAGAGCAATTATTGAGAAGCCGTTGCATGCTCAGCGTGTCACTGTATGGTGCGCTATGTGGTCTGGAGGCGTGATTGGGCCGTTTTTTTTCGAAGATGAGACTGGAAATGCGGTAACGGTCAATGGATCACGCTATCGCAAGATGTTGACAACTCAATTTTGGCCTATTATTGATGACGTGGATATCACTGACATGTGGTTTCAACAGGACGGTGCCACATGTCACACAGCCAATGAAACGATCAATTTATTGCAAACCAAATTTCCCGATCGCATGATTTCACGAAACTCAGCTGTTAAGTGGCCAGCCAGATCGTGTGATTTAACGCCACTGGATTATTTTTTGTGGGGCTATGTTAAGGACAGAGTCTATACGGAGCCAATCGAATCGATTGCAGCCTTAAAACTCAAAATCCGTGATGTGATTAGCGAAATAGTCCCGCCATTTTGCCAAAAAGTGATTAAAAACTTTGATGAAAGAATCGACATCTGTCAGCGTGCTCGTGGTGGACATTTGTCAGATTTCATTTTTCATGCATAATTGCCAAACTTTTCTCTTTGTAATTCAATAAAAAATTTAATCATCTTCATCAAATTTTTTTGTTTTATTTTGTTTTAAAAAACAAAGTCCTTGTTGAAAAACCCTTTACAAATAAAATATACATATTTATTTGGTATCTGGTAAGAAAAAATTAAGAATCTTCATTAGTAGATAACTATGCGTGTATAATCACCAAAGGGTTCCTAATGTCTTGATGTAGACGGAATATCTAATGTCATCCGTGATAATGGCACATAGAGGGTGTTCACATGTACAATAATAATATTGTTCGTCTTACTTGGTAAGTATAACAGCTAATCGTTAGTCAGTTTATTTGCTTTCTTTGACATTTGACAGATTATATACAATATTGACGACGTTATGCAACAATGTAGTAAGCCATAGAACATAAACAAACTCAATGAAGATCTATCATGAACCAAAACCAAAAATTATATTTTTGCTTTACTATAATTAAATATTGGATAAATCAAACATATTATTTGTAATAGAAATTAGACTCCCATTGTTTAACTCCATAATTCATGCAATTGTTAGTGTAAGCTGAATAACTACAAAACATCAATATTATCTCAATTTGAAGTTGGTGTGGGTTGACACATTATAGCAAGACACCATTCATTATTTAACACCTAATAGTTGGTTGCTTCATTTACTTTCTTCCCACTGTGTATGACAGTATGTATTATGTTTTGTGTGTATGTATGTGTGTATGTTTGTGACATGATGTTGTCATTAGGTTTTTAATAAAATATTATTTTCCTTCATACACAGACATTATCTACCAACAACACATGTTCTGGCCAAATTATGTAATATCACACAAGACAGGTACAGGCTTAGGCTGTTGCATGACATGTTGTTGTAACACAGCGCTACAATTTTATCCTAGATGTCGAAAATGTAGGTTAGTGTCGATTTATTTTTGAAATTAGCTGGTTAACATACTAATTATACTATACCGTCGTAGCATATCTCACAACTGAGGTAGCCAGCAACTGCATGTAATAAACATGCAGATTATCCTCTCCGTGTCAATAAAAAATATAAGTCATTTAGAATAGGCGGCAAACCTTAATCTGAATTGTAGGTGTTACATGTCTTATAAATGAGGTTTTCCGAACACCTCATTCATGCCTTTTGCAGGTCACTCGAAAATTGGCATAAAAGAGTGGAAGACAACACATTGGGTTTCTTTCATGAAATTGTAATAATTTTTCATTTAGATAAAGAATTAAAAATTTACATGAAATCTTAGAGGATCGATAGATCGAAGAAATCATCTACCTATCACTAAATATTAGGTAGTTATTTAATTTAAGGATCTTTTAATACAAAACTTCAGGAAATTTCGTGCTGGCATTTTTGCATTGCACAGTATCATAGAACTTGTAAAAAATAATTGAGTCTTTTTAAACATATCCCAAAGATTTGTGCATATTTTTAACAGGAAATCGTATAAAAATGTGAAATGTGAAAGTTCGTAATGAAAGAATTTCATGAAATCACAAATAGTCAACAATAAGTATAAGATAAAAATTAATACTAATTTACCACCTCACACTGTCTCTGTTCTTTTTGGGTATGATTAGCGAAACAATAAGCACATACCTACATGGGTAGTATCTTATACACAACTACTATAAGAAATTCTATATTATTATAATTTATTATATCATGAATTTACTTTGTACAGTACATATCTACTTTATATATTATTATATATGTAATACGAATGGTGTGGATTTCTTAATAATACATGATATAATAAATTATAATATAATACCTACATATTATTCGGTACATCAGATTATGTAGTGGGTTAGCAACTATGTAAGTATTGAGTTGAACAAAATATTCTTAGTTAGGTAGGTACCTACCCGTTTTGATTGAAACACATATCTCTCACCACAATGTTTTGACTTTTCTAATTGATTTGTTTTGACTCATTTTATAATTGTTATAGTTTGATTTCCAATTGTATTTTTTCTTCGCCAGTTGTTGTTCTGTTCCAACTGTGTTGTAAATGAGAATTATGTTTGTTTTTGTTTTATATTTTAACATGTAAAAGGCTCACGCCGTGGATTTATGTATAAATAAATAAATAAATAAATTATTTCTATGTTTGACGCTGTAGATCCAAACCCTTTACATTTGCGACTACATATTATATTTTACTTATTTAATTATTTTTCTCACTTGACGAAATCCTAAATGGTTGGATAAAAAAAAAAAATTAATTGATTTATTTTCACCTCCAAATCTGTCAAAAACTGTGTGATTTTTTGTTTGTTTTTTGATATAATGTTTGTAATATTCATTGGTTATTATTTTCTACATTTGACGAGTCCAAGTGTCCGCAATATAAGGACCTAAGGACGATATGAAAAAATATAAAAAATATAAATATAAACATACATCCACTCTGCCTACTTCAAAAGGGATGGTTAAAATGATCATGATGCCTACAATTTCATGCCATATTTTTTTTTACCTTATATTGAACATATTTATTTATTCATTCTTTACTGTACATTGATTACAAATAATAACATAAAAGCTATACATTCAAATTAAATACAATCAATATACAGAGGGCGAGTTTATCGCAAAGGTGCGATCATACGTAACTAAGCAACTGCAAAAATATTACATAAAAGAGTTTAGTAAAATAATATGTTGTATTATCAGTAAGCTGATGTTCGTTAGTGATAGTAACAATATAAGGATAACAAGAAAAATAATAGTAGGTATGTATGTTATGGTAGAGGTAGGTAGATATGTATGGGTAGGTGGAGAGGACAAGACGAATGATAAAGAATTGGATGAACCATGCTGTCCTGTCCTAATATTTGTTCATCTTATTCCCCTTGTGTGTGATTCTGCAGTGCACAATGCGAACGTAACACAAGTCCGAAAATGTTATTTACTAGATTGTATTTTTTTGCAAAATGAATAGGTTTGTAACAAAACAGCAAATGAAATATTGTAAATAATTCTACTTTTAATGTAACGAGTTTTCGTCTGTATATCCTATAAATAAATCTAAATAGGTTAATAATTTATGTTATTTTATTTATTATCCAATATTGAGGACATATTTTAGAAATACAATCCTACTTACATTGTGTGATTTGTAATATTAGTACTCGATAAATATTTCTATAATGCAGATAAGTACCTACCAAAATAGTTAATGGAATAGATGAAATTAAAATTTGTAAGTAATTTAGGAACCGGAATGTATAATCATTTTAATTAATATAGTGGAGCCAATCAATTCAATTGATTTATTGATCGAAATCATTGACAGGATGTGAATAATTATATTCGATTCAATATACCTACTATTGTGCATGTAGTGTAGGTATATGGCATTTAAAACGCTCTGCCATAGTAACTATGTATGTAATGTACAGAAAAGTCAGTCGGTCAGCCCATTGGAATCATTATGTACGTGAGAACTGAGGCCTTTTTTTATCTTTGTCATCGAACATTATTTTTAAAAGCGTCATCAGGCAGAACCAGAGATAATTCGAATGCTGCAGAATCGCTATAAACGGGTGGGATTTGTTTTTTTAGCAGTGTGCGAGTGAAGTGTTGAATGACAATAAAAGATCATAGGTACGATTTTTAAAGTTTAATTTATTGATCGACGTTTCATTATGGTGGATGTTGATTATAGTAAAAAATTAAAATGAAACAAAAGTTTGTGTTTTGAATAGAATAACTGAATAATTTGTTTAATGTTAATAAATTAACTTATAAATTATACTATAAACTTATATATCTAAAAAAACCGTTTTCTACCATTATAAAATTGTACCTAGTGGGGCAGCAACACCAACACTTTGTTAATTACCAGATAATGTATTATTTTCAAATACTATAAGTTTATCTATGAATATAATAATATGATGGAACTTTAGGCGAAAGTTAATCGAAATTAATAATTACAATATTTATAAAATTTTATTCAAGTAAAGACAATTTCTGACTTATTATATTATATCACTACGTCGTAGATTTAGCAAACGTAAGCAGACGCAATATGTGTTTATTACAAAGAGCATTGCCTTCAACATTTTTTTTTCATTCTTCTTTTTCTTATTCTCAGTCCGCTCAAGAGACAAGATCCTCATACAAATAATAATAGTAATACACACAGAGAAAGAGATAATATCATACTGTTATTAGTTTGTATAACTAAATTTATACCCGGGTTCACTCAGAACATAAAATCAGACAAAGTTTTGAGCAGTGTTTCACAGATTTCTTTATCGCATGCCCCCCCGTAGTCTTCTCAAAAGTCATATGCCCCATCGGCCTCTTTTTAAATAATGGCGCGGTGTCCCACCTCTGAGGCGTGATGCCCCACCTTGGCAATCACTGGTTTAGAGCAGGGATGTTGCGGATGTCGATTTTCACACATCCGCGGATGTGAATGCGGATGCGGATTTTTGAAGGCTCACATCCGCGGATGCGGATGCGGATGTTTAAGATGTTATAGAAAAAAGTAGGAACTATCTTAATTGGTAGGCCCCACTGTCAAATATGTGACGAAATTGCTGCTACAATAATATTATGGATTTTTTGGCGAAATATTTTTTTTCTTTTTTGTTATTTGCAAAAATAAAATAAATCCGGCAAAAATAAAAACGTGTCGGATCTTGTCACCAATTTTTTCGTTTCGATTGGTTAATGTCAAGTGCGAACGGCACGCGCCATTCGCCGGCCCCGCCCCATTTCTTTCTTGTCGCAAATTGTCTAACATCCGCATCCGCATGAACATCCGCATCGATTATTGCGGATGCGGATGCGGATGCAGATGTCCAAATACATGCGGAAGCTCCGCATTTGCGGATGCGGATGCGGATATTCGCAACATTCCTGGTTTAGAGCATGCCAAAATAAAAATCTTCGCACACGCATCGTGCAACGATAAGCTACCGATCCACAAAATGGTAAATATTTTAACTGCAAAAATATGACTTCTTGTGATATTTATTTGCATGCTTGAAAAATTCTATAAAGAATATATCTCTGAATAAGAATTATTATCATGTTCACATTGTAGCTAAAATAAATCTCTGCCAATAAACAAGAAACGCATTTAGCCAAAAACAATCTCAAAGTTGTTTTCACAAGGAGCATATTTTATTAATTGTTGTACGTTTTTTTTGAATTACCTACTTATTTTTTTATTAAACCTGTGAAATTTTCGGTAAAAAATAAGTCTCCTAGCTTTTTCTGTAAGTTTTCGAGTGTGCTGTAAAAAGTAGATGTTCGTAGAACCTCACATAATTATAAGACAATTGATAACTAAAATTCAACGATGAGATATGCCACCGATTCTGAATGTTTATCCCATGCGGTTAATCTGCTGGCCACCCCATTTGTGAGTTGTGTCGTGATGGTATAGAAGTAAAAGTAAGAAGACGTTTCTATTTTAAACATACTTACATACACACTAACGATCTCACTCAATTATTTATCAGATTACTTGTATTTTCTTTGTGTAGGTATTTAATGAAAGAACGAAGGAATAAAGATCAGCAAGGAAGAAGAAGGTAGATTGGTACTGTGCACTAGCTCATCAAGTCTGATCAGTGTTGCCAAGTCTACATAATGTTTCCGTAGATCTACGCACTTTTAGTCCCATTTGATAATCTACGAACTTTAGTCTCGAATTTACAAACTTTTGGCCTAATTTACGAACTTTTGTCCCAAATCTACGTACTTTAGCCTAATCTAAGAACTTTTGTCCCGAATCAATGTGCTTTTGGCCTAATCTACAAACGTTTGTCCCGAATTTACGTACTTTTGGCCTAATCTACGAACTTTTGTCCAAAATCTACATACTTTAATAATTTTTAAAATGAAACACGATATATAGTTATTCCACTATTGACTTTATTAATTTTTGCGAGCCGGCTTTCAAGAGCTTCCGCTCTAATCGTCAGGTGACTTTACTTTTACCTGTCGATGAGACCGGAAGCTCTTGAATGCTGGATCTTAAAAATAAATAAAGTAAAAAGTGGAATAACTATATACTGTATCGTGTTTCATTTTAAAAATTACTAATATGAACTTCCACCAAGAACGATAAATTAAACTACGTACTTCGGTTTAATCTATAAACTTTGATTTGGAATCTATATAAGTATATACTTTTAGTCTTTTCGACAAATATGCGAATTTAAGTTCAAATTTGAGTTTAAGTTCAATCATTTTATAAAAATATTATGCAAATAACGATAATATCATAAAATATTTCAGATTTCCGAACCAAATTGTGAAAGCAGGAAACTAAAAAAAAGTACCTACTTCACTTTAGAAAAATTTACCAAATGCGGATTTTCCTGAAATGTATGATTTTTTTCCTAAATCTGCATACTTACTTTTTTAATGGGAGCTACTTTTTTTTCAAACTCCGAGTTGGCAACACTGAGTCTGATAATATCTATCCTGTAGTAAAAATCTCTCGACTCCTTAGAATAATACGTATGTTTGTAATGTAAGGCCTTCTTCATTGTTGCGATAGTGTGATAGCGGTGCGAATAATATTCTTAGGTTCTACCTCAGTTGTACACATGTACCTACAGTAATAAGAATTCTCTATCACAATACTTGAGTCTGTTTGTATATTATTTAACATGGTTTCTACGACAGGATGCAGATTGTCAGGAATTTTGTTGATGTTGAAGCAGAGATGATTGGAGAAAGCATAGACATATCTTTGGAAGAAAGCTTATTTCTTTCCTGTTCTCGCAGTGTCAGACGAAAACATGTTTTATCATTCGCTTTTCTTCTCAATTAGTACCCATTATCATTTATACATCATGTCTATGACTTGTTTAACATTGACTATAGGTACTTACATTTAAAAAAATATAAAAACACTTAGTAGATATTACCTAGGTACATCCGGCTTATTTTTAAGAAATGCATCTGTGAAAAATGCTGATGCATTTGATTGAATGTGGTCAATTTTGGAAGGTGCTTTATTTCGAAACGGAAGAAGAAAAAGAAATTGAAACATTATTCTCTATTTCCGCATATAAAGGTACATATATTTATTTGTGAACTTAGTGTGAAAATTTTACTAAAACCCTGTGGTGTCCCCGTTAAAAGTGTCTTGTATAAAGCAAGTAGATATTCGTTAATTCTTACTTTAATACAATTATTAACATCTACAATTCGGCGATAAGACATGCCACCCATCATGAATGTTTTTATTGGCATAGAGAGGACAATCTGCATGTAATTACTTGCAATTAGTACACTGGCTACCACACTTGACGGTACAATAGATAGTAGTAGCTATTGTAAAAAATCTTTTTTAATATGATAATATATTTCACTGAGCAAACCCGGGCTTAAAAGCTAATCAGAGAGAATCAACTTATATAATATGTTGTTCGTTGTATGTATATATGTACATAATGTAAGAAAACATGTGTAAATGCAATTTGTTAACAACTCCCCTCATATTTACTTACACGTACTTATCTATTTCTTCTTTATTTGTTATGTTATTCAAGAGAAACATTCCGTCATTCCTTCTATAATCAACACCAAGAATTCTTACAAAAGTCTAACGATTCTAGGAGCATTTTTTATTTGTACACTTCTCCCTTCATTCATTGTACCCTGAAATCGTTGATCGAATATGAGTAGATTGTGCAATGTTTGAAGTATTGCTGATATTTGATATAGCTTATGTAACTCCATCTGACTATTAAGTAAAAATAGAGTTGGTACAATAAATTGATCAACGGTTCAAATTCTTGTGCAATTATTCAACCATTTGAGTTGATGGCATTTGTTTTGTAAAAGTCCATATTAATTGATGGAAATTGACATTGACTTTGTAAGTCGAAAATAGGTAACTGCACCTACATATTATTAAATACTCCATCAACCAAAAGAAATTTTTCAGCGAATGTCAAACAATTTTTTTTTTTAATTTAAATGATTGCCCATAGATGCAAGAACTTCAAATCTAGAGTATGGGATATTGATTGCAGATTGTATCGATGTTTTTTTCAGTTTGTATTTACATATTATCTACATTTTATACAGTCTGCAACCCACTTAATTACATTCTTTTTAAATAATTCACACATTCAAAAAAAATATTCTCAGGCATAACCTTTCCATAGACAACATTTTAATATAACATTAATTAATTAATTCCCTACACAGACACTTGTGTGAATTGTTTTGTTTTGAATTAATGTGAGATGATTATTATACATAATAAATTATGGTAAAGTAACCTTTTACTTTGTAAATACTTAAGATAAACAAGTTGTCTCAAATAACAATTTAAATATAATAGGTACCTAGTACCTATGCAATATTTCACGTAAAAAATAGATGGGTTAATAAGTCAACATAATAATAACACTATTAAATTCATATCTAAGTGAAATTAATTAATTATAATTTTAAATTTTAATTATTTATTTTAATAAGTATTATGATAAATGTGTATTATTAGACATTATGTTATTAATTAAAATATATAATGCATGTAAATTGTAAATAAATAATTATTCAGGCTTGTATATAAAGTTGTGCTACAGAAGAGACATTTTGATTGGTTTTTAATGATGGATGCCTTTTTTGGCGCCATTTGATAGTCATTCGATTGTCTCTAGGGTACAAAGGGAAAAGTGCATTTTGATAAGCTTTTTTTCTTATTTGTATAGACTATATATTTCTGATTTAAATATTTCAGCTATACCAACCTATTTCATAACTACAATGTTTCTTATAGCAGATCTATTACTACTACTGTACCATCCAACATAGTAGTAGCAAAAACAAACGTCAATTGCTGAAACACGGTGTAAAAAACGATGATGATAAATAAAATTATAGGTAGATATCTATAGTGTAATAATATAAAATATCATCGTGAAGACAAAAATAATAAGTTGATACTAATAATACCTAACAGACAGTGACGTGTTTTCCATACATACAAAAAAGCAACTGCTTGTACATAATGGCGTGTTTTACGTGCTTTGACAGTTGCATTAATGGCTACGAAATGTCTCGGACCAATTTTATAGTGGGGAAAATGGTGTTTCTAATCAACGTCCCTGGATAAAGTGATGATATCAAATTGTAAGTTGCAAATTACCTGGAATTTACACTAGATAAAACTGCAACTGTTTTTTTTTTTTAATAAAAGATATATCTGGGTTTTTGTTATAAACCCAAATACAACCTTATACACCTTTCACAGTAAGCTAAAAGCTTGTGTCGTGAAAGGGGAGTTTGCCGGCACCTGGGATCGAACCCCGGACCCCTTGTTCAGAAGGCCGAGACTCTACCTCCAGGCTACCGACGAACTTAAATTTGTACTTCGTTAGATTTTTGAAGATGTACCTTAAAATAACGTACCAAGTGTATGTATCGCTCAAACTAGATTTTTTTTTTAGATATAAACAATATATGAAAAATTCACGCAGATTAAGCTAGTCTCTTAATAAAATAGGAATTTAAATTATGCATGCAAGCGTGATAATGCATACATGCATAATTAAATTTAACTAGGTAAGTACACATTAAATTTCCGCACTCAGGATAGTTAAAAATAAAAACAATTTTCAATTTTTCCTGACAAAGAATCGAGCATGGTACCTTTTAATTTACAGGCAAGAGTATTTACCTCCATGCCACAACTGTCATCAAATTTACATTAGATATTACGAGATATCAATGACTAATAGGTAGTATTCGATATTATAAAAGCACGACCAATATAAAAAGTATAGTTCCACCACTGCTAATAGGTATCAAGACACAAAATATATATGTGAACTAACAATTTGTATTGTACGTGACATCAAAGATTGTGAAAAATATTCAACCAGAATATAAATACCTTATTACAGGCAACACAGCAAAGGAAAAGGAGATGATATATATCTGATGATATCCTTTATATTTCTATCATTATCCTTCGTTTTCTTCTTATTAGGTATTCGTCCACCCACCTGGATTCAAAATGGAGGACAAGCAACGAACAAAAGTCAACAATCAATGTCCTTATTATTCTTTCAATTATTATTACTTCGTCCAATACACGTATATAATAATAAGAAAGTCTCAACTTTTGTCTAAAAATAACCACAAAAGATAAACATTAATTCACATTTAAAATATTTTTTAAAAAAGAAATGAAAACACATTAGTCACGAATATTTTTTATTGTTAAACAACCCATTAATTATTTTTAATTTTGAAAAGAGAACACAATGAGAACCCATTAATGTCATTATCGATTTAGAATATAATAAAATCACCTTGAATTTTTAAATTTCGAATAAAAGAACACCTTCACTTATTCACCTGCAATTCAAAACTGAAGACTGTTGCGTAATTGCTTTTTACCTGGAATGTTTTTTTTGTAATTTTGAAAAGTGAAATTTTTAAAAAAATTCAAGGACAAAATTTATATAACAATAACTCTTTTATATTTACTCCAAAATGTTTTGGTGTTCGATTGTTTCGGCAGTCTTTTGTTTATTTTTTTCGTGGCTTTTTTACGATCTATTATCCAACACTTTCAGTTTCTTTATCAAAAAAGGATTTTGAAAAAAAAACTATGCATTGTTTATATTGCGCAATTGTATTTATTATTTTCAAAGAAATTGTTCAATAGCTCTGCGCATTTTAAATGCATAATACTCTTTTATTTATATCTTTTGTTTTTTTTTTCAACGTCATACCTAGATCTACTTACTGATTTTGTTTCTTACAGAAAATCAAAGCGAACCATTAACTAAACAGTACCTACCCATCAATTTATGAAAAAAATCCAATATCTGTATATGGAATCGAACCTATAATTTGGTTTCAATAAACTAACTGATTTTTGTCCAATTTTTGTTTTATAGACCATTGAAATTACATTTACGACGTTTTTTTGGAAAAAATGCATAAGAATTTAAAAATGAGTAACAGTAGTTGCAACCCCACAATAAGAAGATTTGCCGAAAAAACTGACAGCTCTACTCTTTATTGCATAGAGAATTAACAAGATTTTTTTTTTTTTTTTAAATATATCTGGGTTTTTGTTATGAACCCAAATACAACCTTATACACCTTTCACAGTAAGCTACTAAAAGCTTGTGTCGTGAAAGGGGAGTTTGCCGGCACCTGGTATCGAACCACGGACCCCATGATCACGAGGCCGAGACTCTACCTCCAGGCTACCGACGAACTCTAAGTTAACTTTACTAAATATTATGGTGGTCTTTATAAATGAATGTTCAAATTTTGTCAAGATTTGTATTATTGTTTGTAAATTCGTTCTTATTTTTTTCTTTAATGTTACTTATTGATTTTATGATGTGTAGAGTTTTATTGTTCTATGAAATGTCCATATATTTTTTGTAATAATTTTGTTCAAGACTATTAGCCATATAATGTTGAAATAAATAAATAAATATTATAATAACGTTTATCTATCGATCTATAC
Source organism: Athripsodes cinereus (assembly GCA_947579605.1). NCBI lineage: Eukaryota > Metazoa > Arthropoda > Insecta > Trichoptera > Leptoceridae > Athripsodes > Athripsodes cinereus. The sequence goes on along the minus strand of OX388317.1, from coordinate 6,410,063 downwards.
CAACACAGCACCTATCACAAGTAAGGCAGTCAATGGACGAACGCGTTCTTTTTTCGTTCTAAAAAATGATACATTAAGAATGACTTAGATTTTAAATTCGCAGTTCTAGGGTTCAAATTCTCCTTAACACTGTTTTAAATGCTCATTCATCTGAATGAAAATGGTATAAAGGTAATTGCTCCAAACGAAATCTTTTAACATAAACCCAAAATATCCTAGCCTATGGAAAGATTTATGTTAGATGCTTGCCTACTGATAAATACTTGTTGGCTTTTTTTTCATAGATAAGATTAAATATTTCCTACATATAAAATTGTGTAATACATGAATGTATGTAGACTCTTGGCGTATTTTGTACAATATCAAAAAACCTTTTTTTTATCTTCATTGTATGGAATACCACTTTTACATAATACTACCCAGCAAGATACAATTCACTTTGTATTGAATATAAAAAATATATTTTCTAAAAACAAAAACAGGAGATGAGAAGGAAAAAACAACAAAATAGGTGTATTTACTTACAAAATCAACTCAAAACATTTTTAAGCATTTATTGGGGTGACCATTATTGATGAAATTGTAAAGTGAAATAAATTAAGTATCTTAAAATATATAAAATTCTAATGGTTATTCATGGACACAATGTGAAATATTAGATTTATGTAATTTTATAACACAAATTAAAAAAATAAGCTTTAATTCAACCCGATCTACCACTTATTCTAAAAGACTTCACCGCGAACAGGATACATATCGACCATCCATTTCTATAGGATAACAGCTATAATTTTTTCTAATTCTATTTTTTTTTTATTATTACATGTAGAAAGTGATAATAAATATTAATAATTTCTATTAGATGCATTTTTCCTGCTGAGATCGCCTTGGCCAAAATCTGTTATGGCCTCAGTGCAGGGTAATATTTTTGAAATAATAATAATAATATTATACTGTATTTGCTTTGAGTTTTCGGTAGAACGCCATATTGCTACAAAACTTTAACGTGACATATCATGGGATGGTAGAATTCATAGTTGGTGGTTTATGGAACTAGTGGGTCGACATGCTCATTACAGTTGGTAAATCCACTGGCTCCTCCACTTGTGCTAGATGCCGTGATCGAAACCATAGAAAGATAAGAAATACAATTTAAAAGAAACTAAAGCAGTTCATATGAGAATCGAATAAATATGCTTGAATTTATATAGTTTTTTACAATAAGAAGAGATGTAAGCGGTATTCCTCAAGGAGTGGATTGAAAAGAAGAAGAATTATTAATTTATTTTGTACTTACCTCTTTTTGTAATGAAATTGTGGTCACCCTACGAAAAAATAGACATATCTGATCAAATCATTACAAAAACATTTTTTTGTTATTTTTCTGTAGAATAAGTGAGATGGGGAGATGGGTAGAGTGATCTTTTCTCTGTCTTCCTGTAGTACTGAATGGTAGGTTCCTACCTACTACCAATCCAAATTCTAGAGACGAGTAGATATTCTCTTTGGTATCAATTGTAAAAATTCACTGTTATTTTTCACACTCTTCCTTAAATTCATATATCATTGCCGACATTTTTATTGCAGTTTACATTACGATTGAGAATTTTATATAATTATCTGCCCTACCTACTGACAGGATTTTCTTTTCTTCCAAAAACCAAAAATACATATCAAACATTACAAATTAAAATACTAACCTAATTTACGTATTTTAGATTTCTACTCTTCGTGCTACATAAAAATAATACATTCAATATTATCGGTATTATGTCATCTCTGATGAAGATGTTTTTTTTAAACTTGATTTTTTAAGAACACGTTATTATAACAAGAACAATTGAATAGAAGAGAATAGGAGATCTATTCTATTTCGTAACCTCTATCACACTTTATACTACTACCATAAAATCTTGCACGAATGAGACAGCCAGTGAAATTAAGTGCATGAAGTTAAAATACAAACAAGCGCAATCTACGGATATTATATCAAAACATACCTACTCTAATAGCTACAATTTTTTTATTTTTTCTTCTCACATATTACAATAACACTATCATGCTTAAAAAATTTAAAATATATATAAAAAAAAAACTGCTTAATTCACGGTGCAAATAAAAGTGTTTTTGTATACATTTAAAATTATATATTAAAATGTATTTTCACATAATATATTTACTCACTCACTTCATATATTATTTTTTTTGTGAAATTTTTTTGTGAAAAAAAAAATCTGATATTTACTCACGCACATTAGATACTTTTTTTTATCCAAATTGCTACCGTTATTTTTAATCACAGTCCTGCCAAACGCTACTATTATTTCGATTGAATGATGTTTTTGCACTCCTCTTCCGGAGAAAGTTTATTTAATATTGTAAGAAAAATAAGTATATTAAATCTTACTTCAGGAAAAACATCCACCATTTTCTTATTGTATTTTTCTACCGAACTCTATGTAGAATCGGTTGTTGTAGGTGGATGGGATATGTACCCAATATAATAGGTAAAGATGTGCTTGTTTTTTCCCCATACCATTTATTTTGTTTTTTTAGGATATTGAAAAAGATTGGATAGGTTAAAGAATGCCTGCACAACAACGAGTAGGTACCTACATACTGTATTTTTCGGATTTTTGATTTGGATATTTTTCTCTTTCACAAGATCTGAAAAAGTTGAACCACTATGTATTTAGCTAGTTTTTTGTTAATTAGCGTTCTTTAAATTTTTGATTTGGAGTGTTGGACTTCTTAAAATTATCAAATTACCCTATTATTAGGGCCAATTCTGAATCTTAATGAACTAACTAAACTAATAGTTGATTAATATTAGTTATTATATAGTATTCAGCATTAGTTATGAACTATAAACAACTATAAACTCGAGAACCACCAAGTGCAAATGGTAAAATCTATGGGACTAACTAATATTAGTCAGTGATGCCGCAACACAAAATGTTTTTCACGTTCCGATTTACACTTCTGGCAACAATTTAATAGTTGTCGCGCGTGAAAATTGTGAAATGTCAGATTTGCCGATATATTTTGGCGTTCGTATTTGCGTCGGTGGTGGTATAATTTTACAATTTATACATGCTAAGAGTTGCGAGGGTCCTAAAAATATAAATTTTTACTTTTAATTGAAAAAACAACTTAACACTTCCAAAATATAGCAATATTCTGCGGTAAAATGACAGCAACTAATATTATTCGCACATTAAAAGTCGCGAATAAAATTCTACCAAATCCAACTTATTTTAGTCGTCGGCTGTCAACTAAAATTTCATTCTGAATACTAAATACATAGAGCGACGAAATTTATAGTTACACTTAGGTGTCAAAATGAACTAATTAACTAAATTAGTACGGAAAACTGTGAATACGAATTAGAACTAATTATCATGACTCAACTATCTCCTCACACTTAGTTGACTTAGTTAGTGCAACTAAACTATTTTATGATTCAGAATTGGCCATATTGCCTGGAATCTTAACAAATATTTACCCAAGTTCGTTTAAATGTATTAAACAAAAAACTTGGAAGGAGATTTATTTATTTATTTATTTATTTTATTTTTACAATGTATACAGGATCAGACAGTCGATTATAGTACATGATAACAATTTACAAAATCAAAAGGTGGACCAGTGAAGATCCTAAATTTACCAGAAGGGTTTCAAAAAATCATCAAAGTTAAGAACAAATACAAATATACAATCACCACAACATGCTTTTAAATTAATAAATAAAATGAAATTCAGGTGAACGAGTTAATTAAGACTAAGTGAACAAAAACAAGACCAAAAAATCAACGCAAGCAACAAAACAAAGCAATAAATACAAAAATGTATTAAAACAAATCAAATAAAATGAATGCATTCCAATGAATGTACAGAATAGCAACAAACGAATAAGATTAAAAATCAGACAAAAATGATAATATCTATTCAAACAATATCTATGGTGAAAGATTCAAATAATTTAATAAAATATTACAAACAAACAAAGTAAGATTAAAATTAAGTAAAAGTAATAAATCATGATAAAATGTAATCAAAAGAAACAAAATAAGATGAGCAAATTATAATGATAGACAAACAAGAATAATACGGCAAGATCAAAAATTAAAAATCAAAATCAAAATAAAACGTCATAATCAAATGTATTTACAACAAACAAACAAGACGAACAAAGTCAATTAGAACAAAACAAGAATAAGATAAGATCAAGTGAACAAAATGAAATTAAAAACCAATGAATTATTCAATAAAAATTGATAAACTATGATTAAGATATATTTAAAAACAAGTATTACAATATGAATAGAATCAAATAAATAAAACAAACAAATAAATAAAAAAAAAATAGATAAATAAATAAATAAATAAATAAATAATTAAATAAGTAAATAAATAAATAAATAAATAAATAATTAAATAAATAAATAAAACAAAACAAAACAAATTGATAAGCTCAATTAATAATGACCAAGATGCATTCAAAACAAACAAAATAATATATTACAATATATGTAGACAAATTCAATTGCTCATGCAATGCAAAAATATATTTCTATGGTAAAACTCAGGATAACAACAAACGAATCAAGCCGCTCCTAAATTCACTCTTACTCATGCTAAAAATGTCCAGACTTCTGAAAAATGTATTATATATCGAACAACTACGCTGTAAATAGGAGCTCTGTAGGTAGTTAGTATTACAGGGAGGTAATTTAAAAAGATAATTTGTTCGAGTGTTACGTGCTGGACAGTTGAAATATATTTCACCCAAAAGTCCTGGAGAGTCAACTTCATTATTGATAATTTTAAACAGATACATCATGTCATTCTGGGTTCTTCTACTTTCGAGTGAACGAATTCCATGAAATCTAATTGCATCTCCATAACCTTCAAAGTATTGACCCTCCAAAAAACTAAGGCGTTTTATGAACCTCCTCTGCACCGCCTCAATTCTATCAATGTACGTAACATACTGAGGATTCCATACCACAGATGAAAACTCCAACTGACTGCGCACAAAGGCATAGTACAGCACCTTCAAAGTAAATGGACATCTAAATGGTTTACTCACTCTTAGTATGAATCCCAGCATTCTATGGGCCTTCTCCAGAACAAGATCAACATGAGCTCTATATAACATTTTAGAATCAAGAATAACGCCCAGATCCCTTATCTGCTCACAACGGGCTAATACCTCTCCATCCAAATTATATGTAAACTTAATTGGACGCAGAGCCCTCGTGAATGTTATACTGTTGCATTTAGATACATTTAAGTACAACTGATTAGCGTGACAGTAGTCCAATAAGCGCTGAAGATCACTTTGCATTTCCTGACAATCCCGGATACTGTTGATTTTTCGAAATATTTTGGTATCATCAGCAAACATTAAAAATTTTGAGTCATGAAAACAGCTACCCATATCATTAACATACAGGGAAAACAGCAAAGGGCCCAAATGTGACCCCTGAGGAATCCCGGAAGGGCATGGACGAAATTGGGAGATAGTACCATTTATTGCAACTGCCTGGGATCTACCCTCAACATATGATGCAAGCCACCTGAGAAGATCACCATGTATACCATAACAATGCAGCTTATGCAACAGAATTTTGTGGCTGATCTTATCAAAGGCCTTTGAAAAGTCTGTATAGATGGCATCTACCTGTCCACCGCCACCCATTGACCTCGCTATGTAACCAGTAAATTCCAAAAGGTTAGACTCAACAGATCTCCCACTAATAAATCCGTGCTGATTGGGCAGTATGAAAGAACTCACTTCAGCCGATAGCTGCTTCACGACCACTTTCTCCATAAGCTTACCAAAAATAGATAATTTGGATATGGGCCTGTAATTCGCAATACTCTGCCTATCCCCTGACTTGTGTATTGGAGTGATGAAAGAAGTTTTCCAGATATCTGGAAAAACTCCTTGCCTGAGAGAATTCTTAAAGAGGATACAGAGAGGCTCCGATAACTCCTCAGCACAACGCTGAATAAAGATTGCCGGAATACCATCAGGACCGGACCCTCCATTCGGGTCGATATCCTTGACACTCCTCAATATAACCTCTGGAGAGAAGCAGACACTACACACATCAATCTCAGCTTTGCGCTCCACGTGCGGAAGGTCAATATCACTGTCGACGAAAACGGAGTGGAAATATTTGCTGAATGTTTCCGATATCAGCTCATTGTTCGTGAAGGTTTCACCATTATGGTGCATTGCAGCCGGCAAAGCAGACGAGGATCTCGTCGATTTGACAAATGACCAGAACTTATTAGGATCATCCCTTATCAGCTCCCTTGTTCCTGATATGAATTTAGCATAGCATTCCTTTGAGACTCTCTTCTGTCTGGATCTCAACAAACGAAAAGTTGCGTAATCGGACACATCACCAGACCGCCTCCAGCGCCTATGATACCTTAATTTCTCACCTATGATTTTCACAAGAGCTCGGCTGTACCAAACAGGAAATCTATTTTTTGCTTGGACGATCCTACGTGGAACACAGTCGTTGATTATCCCATTAAGGATAGAATAAAATCGAGCAGCAGCCTCATTCACATCAGCAGACCCTAGTTCTCGTAGCCAATCCTGCTCAGACAACCGATGTTTTACTACAGAGTAGTCAGCCTTGTGAAAAAGAAGGATTTCACGCGCCGGAGAAGCCACGATCGGACAACTGCCAACACTAATCGTCACAACCATGGACGGATGATGTGCATCCTCGGGTGTAAGAGGCTCAGAGCATCGCGCTATCGCAACAAAATCCATGTTTGAAATCACAAGGTCAAGAATCCTTCCATGAGCATTTTTATGATAATTATGCTGGGAAAGACCACCAAGCGACAAGAAATCTACCAGTGATGAAGAAGAAGCATCAACAGATTCAGTTGGAAGGCAACAATGACCAGTTTCATCCCTCAGCCATACAATACCCGGCAGATTGTAATCGCCCAACAATAAGAATGAGTCATCAGGGTGCTCCATTATAATACGAGAACAAGCATCAAGACTCACGGAAAGATTAGAGGAAAAATTAGAACCCTGAGGAAAATATGAGCAGCATACATTAAGGTTAACGCCCTTACCCGGAAGAACAATGGACACCCACACATCTTCCGCCTGCGTTCCCCAACCCATCCGATACCTGGATGAAAGGTTCCTCCGCACAGCAACGAGCACTCCACCCCCAAGAGTTTGACCGGTCCGCTCATAGTCGCGATCCCTCCTATATACGTTATATCTATTGTCGAACAACTCAAAATCACTCACCGCACTCAACAACCAAGTCTCCGTAATACACACAATGTCATATTCATTTAATAGAACCTGGTACAGGAAGCTTCCCGTCTTAGTGCGCAAGCCTCTCACATTTTGATAATATATTGATAACTCTGTCATCCTGCAAAGAACACAACAGTGACAGTGACAATGGATAACGACACACAATGCCAAAATACACGATCCGTCATCAGAGCGCAATACGCTGACAAAGCAGATAGGAACCTCCAATACACATAACAAAAGCGGTTCAGAAACACGCACAAGCACAAAATCAATCCACCGGGATCACAGACAGAGAACTGAAACAAAATAAGACAAACAAAGCGCACATGAGTATAGATATTAGCAGTTATTAAAAAGAGCAGATACAAACATAAAAAACGCATCGATTCAAAACGCACGGGATTCAACACGCCCATCAGTGAGCGAATCCCTCCCGATGAGTGTAGTCGCGATGAAAAAACATAAAATACAAATATATAATCATGAAATAATAAAAAATCAAACACAACAACAAAACAAAAAAATGTAAAGAATAAACATTTTAATATAATATCAAGAATACCGGATACAAACTCAAGAATCATTAAAGAACTTGCAGAAAGAATAAAAAATCTAAAATCACTAGAGCATTCAAAAAATAGATATAAACTCAAAACAATCCAATCATCACCACAAAAATAGCCAAAATAAAACACTTTAATTGTTGGAAGGTAAATGATGTTCGAATCGGCACCAGACATAAGCCAGGTCAGCTCACAACGTGACACGAGATAGGGGTATAATAGTCATATGAGTTTTCTCAAATCGGTACTAGTTTGAATCAAAATAGGTGGAGCCTTTTCTATCTTTCTCACATAAATTCGACAGTCCTTGATCCAGGCGAACTTATATTCCTTCAGTTTGGCAATTTCCCTTGTTTCCTTGTAGAGAATCTTATTCTCTCTGGTTAGATGGTGATTAATAAATATTTTACCATTTCCAGATAGTCCCAGATCACGGGCTACCAATCCACGTCTTTGCCGTGCTGAATAAAGGAAAGAATTTTTTATAACTCGATTTGTGAATTTTACGATGATTTTCGATGGCGTCTTCTCCTTAGCATCTCTACTCCAAGACGCCACTCGTTGTATGCTTAAAATATCATTTGGTGCAACATTGGCTTCAATTTTAACAGACAAAGTTTGAAGTAATGAGGTCAAACTTTCATCCTTTGATATTGGGATTCCCGATATCTCGACATTGTTCATCCTAGCATACTGTTCCCTCTCGATACTTTCACGCTTAAGACGTGAAACATCCTTCTCCAACTCAACAATTCTACTCTCCAATGAGCCACAATTCTTCAATTTAACGTCCACTTCGGCAAGCTTCGCATTTAATGTGACATTCTGGGCTTCCACGAACTCTGAGTGTGTCTTTAACTCCTGCAATTCCTTATACATAAGCTTGAAATCCTCTCTCAAACTTAGAATTTCGCTCAGAATTTTCTGTGTATCATGAGATGGGATCACAGATAGTGGAGCCGGCATCTGGGGAGAACCTGCAACCGGCGTAGGGGATCGATGACCAGGTTCCACGGGAGATCGAGATCGGAGCGATCTCGGATCTTCCAATTTGCACGTGGAACAGCGCCATTGGGCTTTAATCATGCTAGACATTTTCTTCAAGCCGGCTGTACTGGTTCCCAGACATGTACAATGAAATACACCAAAACATCTGGTGCACTTCAGTGATTTTGATGGACTGACTAGACTCCCACACTGCTTGCAATTCATTTCTAAATTTGGATTATGACAGTAGTACCAGATACCCAGATTACCCAAACACCTAAATCAAGTTCAACCACCAAACCTTCAGTCTTTTAAGGTGACAGATGAAAAAGAAAATATATCACAGCGCAATCATTCACAAGCCACGCACATACAACAGGAATCACAGAATAGGTACACCTCAAAAAATCATCCCACTCCAACTCAAGTATTAGGTATATAAAAAAAAACTTCAATAATAGAATCAAGATATCGAAAATATTTGAAACTTATATTTTACTTTAATTACTCAGAAGTGCTATGGCACAAAGATGGCGCACTAAATACTTTTCATTATTGCTATCACTATACAAAAAATACCCACATACATACACAGAAATAATATATACATATAGAGAAATAAAAACTATAATATAACTTAAACTTTTAAACAATAGAATCAAGATACTATTAAAGATATTCAAAACTTATATTCTACTTTCAATTACTTAGAGGTGCTATGGCACAAAAATGGCGGTCTAAATACTCTCCATTACTTCTACACTCAAAAAAAAAAAAATACATGCTTTTATAAACACGACCATACATATACGTATACAGACATATAAAAGAAAAGCTGATCCTTGAAGAACAGCGTTTTAATTCAATCCCAAAAGTGCATCCAACACATTCATCATACAAAATATGATAAATGTAATAATGTAACACAATATACTACAAAGAGTCACAGAAATCATTCAATCACGCTTCTAGTGAAGCAATGAAGCACACATCAATGCAACAGCATAAACAATCAGAAAAACACTTATAAAATTGTTCTTTATTATATAATTATGGAACTTATAAAGGGGACTATAAATCATAATACAACCCGAAGTAAATCTTTATTACAATGCAAACAAAATATGTATACAATTAGGCAAAAAGTAAATAAGCGTGCGCTAGATAGCACTCCTGTGACATATAACTTGGAAGAAAAAATCCGTGCTCCACCAACACAGCCACTCCGCATATGTTGAATGTTGTCAAACAGCAGGCATAGTAGTTGCTTAGGTATATAGTCTATCCCAATACTACAGCAACATCACAGCGATGCAGTTGGCCATCCTAATACAGTAGTACGTTAAAGTTTAGTAGTACGTTTAGTAGTAGTTAAAAAAAAAAAAAAAAGGTTAGCAGACGCAGCAGGAACAGGAATCGAACCTCTGACACCGTCTCGCAAGCCAAGTGTGTTAACCACTACGCATCATAACACGAACACTTGATTGTCAAAAACCATGTAAATATATTGATCAACATCCAAAACAAGTTCCAAATAATATGTCCAACCGCGTAAAAGACACAGGGTGACAATTTAAATTATCTGTCAACATCCACTTATATTATGATTATTATGGCGTTTAGAATAATATATATTCGTTGTAGTACCCATTAATCGAAATGCATGATACTGAATCGAACGATAAAACACACAATGTCACTATGTAGTTCACTCTACGCAGTCTTATTCGTACGGATATAATATTGTATGACAGCTCAAACCATCTGTCAACACACACTTAATATTTATCATAAAAATTATGTTAATATCAGATTCTCTGATATGGCACTTATCAAATAAGATGCGCAATGTCGAACTAAACAATAACAAATATTATCACCTTTTAAATCACTCTATGCACTTCACCAACAAATTAATATATAGACAGTACAAATCAGTATGTTCTCACTTAGACAGTTGTAGTAAGAGATGGCTGATTAGGTGTAAAATCGTTCTGAATGAAGGATAACTGTTTTTACCTAGGCAAATGCCTGCATTTAGGCAAGCTGCTCCAGATATCGCAATTCCGATATCGATGTTGAACTATATAAAGATATCACATAACATGAAGAAATAGCCTCCTCTTTGCTTCCTCGCTATCCGTGCTGAGCAACCAAGCATTAGAAGTGGTTTTCATTTTAAAATGATAGTTTAAATATTTTATGATACGATTTCATCATACTTAAATACCTTTTTATTTTGTGCCACGGAACCATCGATTTAAGTCTTACGATGTAAGGAGCATCTAATATATATTATGCATTACGGTGCATATCGATAAAATACCTTTATAATACATTCATAATTTTACCTTTTATGATTATCCAAAAGAAAATCCTGTATTATCCTTATTGAGGTGTAAAATATAATATGCATCTTTGAATCATCAAATAGATGCAAATCCCTCGACTATTACAGTACTTACTAGGTTTAACATTTCTAATAGGTACTTACTTCGTTTAGCCGTAATAATTTTATGATAATATTACAAACACATTTATATATCTAATATTTTCTAAATTCGTCTATTAGCAATGTTATATATTATATCCACATATTATAGTTCTACAGTTAAATCTTGTTTTACGTTTTTTCGATTTTCAATACATTGTTTGGTATTCATATTCGAAAACTTATTTATCATTTGTTTTCTACTAGTATTATATAAAAGAAATTTGATGAAATATCCACATAGTTTTAAACACTAATATAAACGAAAGAAATGAAAATTCTTTTTTCTACTACATTGTTTTTTATTTAGAGAGACATCTTTTTCATTCAAAGACATGGTCAATCAAACGAAAGACGTCTTTCTTAAAAAAACAATGTACAGTAGTAGAAAAACATTTGCTTTTTTATTTTATTTTGAGATTCCGCTATCTGAACATCAACATATTAAATAACTAATATAAACATTATAATTATATATATTATGTATTCTTGTTCACTTTGGTCCTTTCACGGTCCTCTGGAGAACACTGGGTAAAAACAAGTCTTCATCATCCAGATTCATTCTTTGCGAATCTTCACCTCCTTCCACAACACTTTTAATCTAAAAATATAACGCCGTTGTCCTAGGAGCAGTGTACCTTATGGGGTGTTCACATTTGGCGAATATCGCCAGGCGAAAAAACAAAATTCGCCGGACATCCATTGATCGTCACACCTGTTCACACAGTCCACCGATTTAGAAACGATCTGTCAGATGCGCTTTGATTTTGACACTGTTTTCAAAATGGCGGACATCGAGATGGAGATCGCGAAATGTTTATTTTTAGTCGAAAATGTTATAGTAGAGGTTATAAGGCGCCTTTTAATTAAGAAACAAACGCCACAAACCAACAATAAAGATAACAGCTGTCACGAAGCGGGAAGGATTATAAAATTTATAGGTTATAAAGTTTTTACCATAGATACGAACGCCGCGCACATCTGCGCATGCGCAAATCGTTCAATCGGCCGAAAAAGTTGGAAGGTGGTCAACTCGAGACGATATCGTTTCTACTGGTTTTTATCGTTTCAGACTAGCTGTCATTTTGTTCACGCGGTTCAAATGACTGGCGATATTTTGGTGCCCTGGCGATATTCGCCAAAGTGAGAACACCACATTATCTATATCTATACCCAGTTTTTACATTGAACCTACATACCTAGGTTCGTATAATTTATCCCGTTTCTAAAACGTAGCCATCATTGCGTGATGCCATCATGAATTATCCAGGGGGTGAATATTCTTATTATTATTATTACTTCTAGTACAATAGCTAGGCACAAAACGACAACACCCCTTGAGGGTTGATTTCAAGACAACCCTAATGTGTGACAAAGGGATGTTTTGTTAGTATAAATACCATACGATGGTCTTGTCATACACACACATATTATTATATTTTTTTGACATTTTCTACGTACAATTTTTATTATAGATACGATAGGGCTATTTCGTAGTTATATTCTGAGTAAAATAATTTAAAAATATATTTATCTATCTGTGTCATCACGACATTTATCAAACTTGGTGTTACCAAGGAATCTAAAGTGCGATATTTGAATAAGTTATTACCTCTAAATTGTAAGTAATAAATTGAACATTTTACATTGAAAGTGCTGCTTCTTGCTTTAAAATTCATAATATTGTATGTAAATTATATTTCAAATTCAAATATTTATTGAGACAATAAAAAACACATTAAATATTTATATACATACAATAAACACAATTATAGAATTCTTTACAATATCTATTTTACCCTCAAAATATTGTTTCATCTATTTATATTTATTTACTATCCAGACACCTTTACAGAATGAAATATCCTTTGTCGTGAAGGTGGAGTAAGTTGTATTGGTTTCTGAATAAAATCTTCCTTTGAGAAGGCATCAGAATACTTAAATTAATCTTAAAAAATAATATGGAGTAAGTGGCTAGTAAAATATGATGTTCTAGTTAACCTCCTTTGCAGGCTATTGCTTTCTTAACAGCTTTTATTTGCAAGTCACAAGTTTTTAGATTGAACTGTAACAAGCTTGATTCTCCATTTCCTTTCTATCCTGCCTCTCATCAATCATTTCTTTCATTTCTACATAGCTTCTGGAACGCATTATGTATGTTTCGTATGTAACTGATTTGCTGTGAGACTTTGAATTTCTTTGATTCATATTATTATCAGTGAGCAATCTGCTCGAGTGCTTCGTGCTTCATATTGCATTGTCAACCCTTTTTGTACTAATCAATAATATCAATAATACTGGCAAATGTTTGAACGATTTCATATTTCACCTTTGCTTTGGAATTCATGGGGTGCAAAACTAAGGGGATACTTTATTCCAACCCTCAACCCTTAAAATATGACAAGAAAAGAAAAAGGGAAATGTATAAAATTACACAGGTATCTATTATGAAACTTATTTGTTCTCCAAAGGGTTTCAAGTATTTTAGACACTTTCATAGTAGGAGTACAGTCCCTTAATACATTTTTTTCTACTTGAACTAATTCAAGAGTGAAGAATTATCATATTTATTACATCCCTATACCTTTCAACACCCTCGATAATGTATTCACACCCTTAGAAACTACCCCCGTCCATTAGATATTCAGCATCAGATAATATTCTGCAGATCTTTACCAGAATAATACATACGATGGAGGTATGATAATTGGTCTGTTTTTAAGGGTAGGAATAATAAGAGATCATCAATGGTTGAAGGTAGGTACCTACTTCTTCCTTATTACTTTTGCCACCTTAAGAGCCTCTTTCTTAATCTTGAAATAAGCACGAAAGCTCCCAACATGGTGCCTAAGTGCATATTGTGAAGTTACTAAGTATGTAAATTGACTAACTTTAATAATGTTTATTAGTGGGTTTCTATCTAAATTCAGACCCATTATATTTACTTTTAGAAATTGCGTAGGTATTTAATTTTATCACTGTTTCTACTTTTTACTTTGAGAAATATAATGACTACTTATATATTTCTAAGTATGAAACCTAATAGGATAGAAAATAGAGTGTGATATTTTTTTTATCGTTAGGTCTCAGTGAACTTGCTGTTGGATGAAGTATTTAGCTATATTGTTTGATGTCAATAAAAACTAAGAATTTCGGAATGGGTGGCTTTCCCCATCTCTGTATTGTAGATGGTAATTGTCTTACATGTGAGATCTTACGAATACCTACCTACTGGCCTTTTACAGGATACTCATAAACTTACAAAAAAGAGTGGGAGGCATATTCCTTACCAGGGACTCCACAGAGTACATAAAGATTTATCTATTTATTTATTTAATAAGTCCTAGAAGTACCTACCCACCTACTGTGTGACAGGATTCGGGTTATCATTTTCATTATAATCGTGATAAAAATTGGTAGCTACCAATTACGCTTTATGTGTAAGTCGGAATATGAAAAGTAAATATCTATCTACGTGTAAGGAAACCGTAAATTTACAATGATAGGATAATATACCTACATGTACGTCATTCTGGTTAAACAACCTATGTATGTAGGTACTACCTTATTATTTTTTTAGCTACTTGCTTTAAGTGTTTACTAATGATTTTAAATTAGACATTAAGGATGATAGAAAAGACAGGATGCTATTAATGATTAATTTGTGAATTGAATCTAAATTATAAAATTAACGTTATATATACCTATGTAGGTACTGCCTCGGGTAAAAGTCTAGTGAGGCAGTAAGTTCCATTTCTCATTAATGTTTTTTAGAACACAATATGTAATTTGGTTAAGAAAAGTTTATGTTTAGTTGTATTGATTGTTGTATTAATTGAAGTTTATGTTTAGTTGTTTAGTTGTATTGATTTTTGTAGAAGTTTAGTTTGATTTTATTGGAAATAAATAAATTAATAAAGTATTAATAAAAGTGGCCTAAAACAATGTAGAAGTGTATATTTATAATTCGTAATATTACTACTACTACTATACCAGCAGACCAGCCGGATGTAAAATCATGCAAGCTGTCTTCTTAGTTCAAAAAAACATTCATTCAGGATGGATGTCAAACCTCATCGCTGAATTTAAGATTTGTAATATTACTAAATAGCTTAAAACAATGATGAGCTTGTCAAGACAAGCAGAATAATTTTTATAATTTCCGTATATTTTTAAATAACTTTTTTTGGTGTCATTAAATTGTTGAATTTATGTCAAGATGGAAATGTTATATTATTTTATTACATGGATATATACGATATACCTGATGTCTAAAACTTGTATTTGCGTGAATACATTACAATTGTTAAAAGTAAAAACTAGACTTCTTCTTCTTGAAATTTCTTGCCGCTGAAGGCTGTTGGGGTTGGCTCTTTTCGTTATAATGTATTCTTCTGTTCCCTGTCATCTTGATCCAGGCCATTTCTCCGCAAGTTTCTATGACATTGTGTCATCAAGGTATTCTTTGGTTTCTCTCTTGATGGATGTCAAGGGATATTTATTGATGTGACTTTGTTAACACTGTGTTCTGGTGGTCTCCGCCTTATGTGCCCATACCATCTTAGTTGCCTCTCTTCTAGCTTGCTATTTACATCAGGAACACCCATGTTACCACGAACTCGTGAACTTTTTATTTTATCTTTCAGTGATATTCCCACTGACCACCTGAGCATTCGCGTTTCTGCCGTTTCAAGACTGCTACTATCCAAAAAATAAATTAGTGATAATTTCATTAAATCAAAATAGATATGCTAAAAATATTCATCATGATGTTGCCAGGTTTAAAAAAATCATTTTTCACCATTTTTAGGGGAAATACTAATGTATACTATACTTTACTATACCCTCACACCGTGTCCCAGGTGGAGTAGGCAGAGAGAACGGAACGCCATATAGATCTATCCCTTACATACTTCTTTCGCTTCCTGTACATTCATCAAGTTTCTCATACATGCACGCCAATTTCTCTTACTCAACACGCGGTCGTCTTAACTTGTTTACTTATGTAACCTACAGGCTTTAATTTGTCAACTTGATTATTTCCTACGCGAACCCGGGTAAAACTGTTCTAGTTGTCAATAAATTCACACAAAAACTTTTGTTCACCCTCATTAGATGTGAATTTGATTATACGTGAAATCTGATTCCAGACAGTTTAGGACAATTTAAGCAGCAACATATTAAACAACAAGTTTTATAATTAACAGTATGTCAGACACCAATAACGCTAAAATAACATCACTGAGATAGGAGGATCACACACGACGTTATGGTTTTCTTATGCTAATAATGTATTGTCACTCATTAACTTTTCAAGTAATGTTAAATTATTGTGCCTATCCACTTTGGTAAGACCTGGCGTTAGCTACATTTATTTTATATTTAATGTATAAAGAATGTAGTTTTGTAATTATTATACGTAGCAATGTGTTCTCTTGAAAATAATAGTGATTTTGTTTAGAGATGCATATTGGTACAACGAAACATCGATATTGTTCATATACTCGTATCTATTACCATATAATCAGAATTCATTCTCGATATGGAGTGTTTTCATAATTATTAATACATAATATTGAAAATACATATTATGTATTTTCAATATTGACACATAATCAGGTTAGTTTTAAATATCTAACTTAGGTTATGGGAATAAATGTATTTGGTATTTAAACTTAATATTTTTATTATATTTTGGATTCTATTTTGAGTAAAAGTATTAGGTATATTATTTAAAGGATTGAAGAGTTTTATTTAAAAATAGATAATAGGTATTTGAAGGGTGGTGTGACGCAGAGGTAACGCTCTTGCCTTGGAGTCACGAGGTCCCGGGTTCGATTCCCGGCCAGGGCAAAATAAAGAATGACCTTTTTCTAATTGTCCTGGGTCTGGGTATTACATGTATATGTGTGTTGTCGCGTTAGTACCTATAGTACAAGATTCATATCTTAATTTGGGACTTGCTCGAACTGTGTGAGTTGTCTATACATGTTATGTTATATTGACTAAAAAAGTGAGTATCATTTAGAAAAAAATGCTGGAAATAATTTCATTATTTTTTTTCTTAAATAATTTCTCATATTATCTCTTCTGCATAAATATATTTGCAAAACAATTCGTCCGACAACTGATTTCTGAAAGTAGATTCCTATACCTAAGTAGTTGAAGACACTAAAGATAATCCTCGTTCGTTATTATGCACTGAGATTCAATAAAATAAAAATAAAACGATTTAAGCAAACCTTATGGGTGATATTTCACACCTCCTATTAATTAATAGCATCGATTATTAAAATAATTTAATCGTCATCACTAACAGGAGAACATATTATTTACAGAGTTTTTCTTTATAGGTATCTACATATGTGTATAGGTATTCTCTGAATCAACATATGGAAATATGTAGTACCTAACAACACTGAGAAATAATGTAATATATAAAATATTATAAAAGGACATACGAACGATCAAAGAGATTGCACAACAATAAGTTTCTTGTATACATCAGCTGTTTATAAAATAATAATAATAATAACAACAAACACAAACTTATTTGCTTTGGTGTAATAATGCAAAGTAATAATATACAAAACATATATGTAGATTTATATAATATTATGTATATTACCAGCTGTACCGTCTGGCTTATTTTCTCAGAAATATGAAATATGTAACAATAATAATATGAACAAAATAATATATTATATAGTATGATTATCTTACCGCGGGCATGTAAAATAATACCACTTTGTGTTATAATAATAATATGTGGCAGGCAAATTGAAATAATAGGTCTGTTTCAAAAGAGACCAGAGATTTTAGTTCCTATACCTACCTTCATTTTACTTTTGCCTGACGATGTGAGCGTAAGCTCTTGAAAGCCGGCTCGCAAATTAATAAAGTCAACAGTGGAATAACTGTATATCCTGTTTCATTGATTTTATTTATATTTTAATTGAAGTTGGTCGTCGCTTTTCTAGATATTTCAGGAGTTGAAATATTCAGAAACTAGGAGCTAAGATGATTATGTACCTATATTTGTTTATTTTTTTTAAAGATGAATCCGGTTTTTTGTTGTAAACCCAAATACGATTCTATATAGGTATATTTCACAGTAAGTTAAATGCTTGTGTCGTGAAACAGGAGTTTGCGATTGGTAGATATATATTTTCGAAAATTCGCAAGAGCTACATAAATATTTACAGTAATCAATTCACTCGCTATTATGTGGCGAATTGGTAAATAGGTAATTGTTTTTGCGATTCTTTTTCTTTTAGCCATTAATTTGGTTGACGATCATTCCAGAATGTGGCTATTTATATTCTATATTATATACACTGACCTAAAATGACAAAGTGTAATTTTATTTTTTATTTCAATGCATATGTAAAAAAAATCAGAAAAAAATATCTCATGAACAAAGAAAACCTACACAATGTTTTACACAAGTGTATTGGAAAATATTGTATGATTCGATTTCGATCAGTAAACTACTTCATAACATCTTAGTTTCTTTCCAAATTGACTGATTATATCGATTTACCTACAGCATAATATTATCATATTATGTAATACTTATACCTATACATATTTTGTAGTAGATATTATATAAAGATAGTTTGTTTCAACTTTCAGTTACAAGACACATGTTTGTACAGCACAAGATAGAAGATTTACCTAAGAAATAGAGTAAATAACATTTGTACCTTGAAAGTGGATATATAATATTATTATTTGCGTATCAGGAACACTGAATCTACAAACGGTTCTGTCTCTCCTTTTATGTATTACAGTACAATATTGTTCTCAGTACATCTATCTTCTAGATACGAGATATTTCAGTTTGTTGTAGGTAGGTACACCAAGTGCTATACATGTTATCCTAATACTTGAGAAGGAGAACAAACTCAGATGTTTTGTTGTTGTTTCGTACAATAATGTTTTGTACAAAGCAGGGATATTGTTTGTGGTTAGATACATTTTAGGCTATTAACTACGAATGAGACATGAATCGCAGACTAGTAGTATCAGGCTAGTCGGCGACATTTATTTTTATGGAGAAACTTAATACTTAAATAACAACGAAATAAAACAATGTATTGTACATAGATACTGCTAATGAATTGAAATTCAGCTCACTCAGTGTTGTTCATTAATCCCTGAAATATTGCGAAAAATTACCGTAATAGTCGTTATGTTTCTAAAATTCACGTGTCTAGGCATTTTTTAACATTTTTTTTTGACAAAATTTGATGCCCGCAAATCACTAATAATAATCGTAAAACGTAAGAGATACATAATACTCAATTGGAGTAAAATAGTATCCACAAATTTGACTAACCAGGTACAATTTTCCCCATAGAAATTACCTATCTATATTGTTTACTTCACTACGTTCAACTGTCAAATGCTGTTATTATCATTTATTGTCTTTATAATCACTAAATATTAGTCTATAGTGTGTACATGGTGGGTAAGTAAGTACTTATATTGAGAATAAACATGACAATCATACCTACAAGTGTACCAGAAACAGCATGATGAAAATAAATATTTACATCACGTCGTTTCAAGAGAGCTGTACTCACTAATATTTCACGAAATTGATGAGAGGTTTAGAGTAGGTATCTCAACAGTATCTGATGACAGTTTCTCCGTGTGATAATAGTTTAATGTAAACTATTCTACGTGGGAGATAATAATGATAGTACCGAAATATTTACATACGTACTTCCCTACCTAGATATTTCTTAAGTTTACATTATTGATGTAGGTACCAATCTACCGGCTACAATTCTGGACATAATATTCGAAATGGAATTGTTATGATACAGAATTTTGTCACCAGGTGGTGTTGTCTCCCTTCCAAATTTGCTTCAGCAAAAGTGTCAATAAGTATTTCATCACCAAATTATTTAATTAAGCACCTCATGGAGCTCCCAGTAATAAATAAGCATCCCACTATTTTCTGCAAGTTTTTGAGTGTCCAGAAAAACGTTAGTAATCGTAAAATATTTAACATCTTCAATTCAGCGCTGGCTGCCCCACTTCTGGGAGATGTCGTGATGGTATGGATGGATGAATGAATATTTTTGATAATTTAAGCATGTAAAATTACAAACATTTGTGGAGTCGCTTTTCTACAAAGTATTAAGTAATAGACATTCGAGATTAGTGGCATGTTTCATGGACTAGTTAACATATTATAGGATTCATTAGATGATAGTGAATTTTTACAATCATCATTTCACGTCATCAGATCGAAGACTTATTGTTATAATTTTTAATGTAATTCATTGTCATTTCTGTGCCGAGACAACTCTAATTCCCATAATATGATTTATTTATTTATTTTATTCTTCTTGCACATCATCATTCATAATTATAACAAAATCAACAGAGTAGTTTACATAAGAAAAAATGTGATGATGTGCAGTGTAGAGATTATCACTTTATAGTGATTTCTTCCATCTAACCACTAACCACATCATACATCATCACTAAAATCTTAGTTATTTCAAATGTTTGCCAAAGAAATAAATAAGAAACACCTAATGTCGTGAAAAATATACGTTGTTATTGTAAATTCGTTACATTTTCTTGGATTTTTTCAGCAATTTCTTTAAACTGGATCGTTTAGTTTTAGAAATAAACTTTTTTTACCTACTACATTAACTTTCTTCTCACATAATAAATAGCCCACGTTAAGATTAACTTGAAAATCGATACAATAACTATGGTGTATCGATGGATATTCCTAATGTATAATTTGATTTTAACTTTGGTAAATTTGCTACTAAATCTTGAAGTTTTTTGTAACCACCGTCGGAAGTCGACCAAATCTCAGTATTACTCGAACACTTGTGCATGCCTACATTACCAAAAGTTCTATTGAATAAGTATAGATCTATTCTCGTATTTATAACCATGAAATAATCCAATAAGGTAAATACTTACTGTCAGAGATCATCTTCGTCAAAACATAACTCTTTACATATGCAATATCTATGACTTGTAATGGCTACCAAAATCATCCATACACATCGACATAAATTAATTTGCCAATAACCATACCCATAGGTATATAGATATTTTCCATGGTAAGGTAGCCTGCAGTTACCTTGAATATAAGAACACACAGTATTATCTTCTAATAATTGATATGAAGTTAGCCTTTGCTTTTTAGGATATGAAATACTTTAACAGAAATTTCTTGTAGAAAAACGAAATGCTTTAAGTTGTGGAGGTTTATAAGAT
Source organism: Athripsodes cinereus (assembly GCA_947579605.1). Classification (NCBI taxonomy): domain Eukaryota; kingdom Metazoa; phylum Arthropoda; class Insecta; order Trichoptera; family Leptoceridae; genus Athripsodes; species Athripsodes cinereus. The sequence goes on along the minus strand of OX388317.1, from coordinate 6,388,450 downwards.
TGTCATAATTTAATTCCGTCAAATGTCGTGGATAATTGGTACACGTTTATGCAAGTCCTCGTCTTCATCTTCAAAGACTTTTGAATCATTACTGGAAACAAGCCAACCTTTTTACCTTTCCATTTATTGAAAGCCTGGAGACATTGCTTTCTGCGATACAGTTGTTTCCTACACCTATATAAAATTATAATAAAGTCGAATTAAATACATACATACATACATACCATCACGCCGCTTCCCTCGCGGGGTAGGCAGAAAGGATCGAGCGCCACTTCCTTCTATCTTTGCATACATCTTTCGCTTCCGTCACTGTCATACAATTCCTCATGCATGCTCTCCTGTTCAATGTGCTCAACACGTGACCGTCCTGTAGGATTTGATTTAAATGATCTTGCCATTTAATCCTCGGACGTCCACGTCTCCGAGCACCATTCCTCTCAGACAAATATATCTTCTTAGTCATTCTGTCCTCATTCATTCTTTCCACGTGCCCAAACCATCTTAACTTATTTACATTCATCCTTGTTATTACACCAACTTTCATTCCACATTCCTTTCGTATATCAATGTTACGCACACGATCTCTCAGACTTTTACCACACATCCTTCTCAACGATCTCATTTCCACTGCATTTATGCCACTTTCATCCTTCTTTAACCATGTCCACGTCTCACTTGCATACATAAGTGTTGGCACTAAGATAGCAGAGTGCACCAACCTTTTAGCTGTGGTGGATATGTTTCTATTTGCAATTATTGGTCGGATTGCACCATTTACCTTATTGCCAGCAACTTTTCTCCTTTCAATATCGCTTTCACACTTCCCATCTCTCGTGAACAAGCTACCTAAGTACACACATTCGTCAACTTGCTCTAACACTTCGTTGTCAATCATCACCTGGCATACTGTTCTCTCACTTCCTCTTTCAAACACCATAATTTTTGTCTTTTTTGCATTCATTCTCAATCCATTAATCGCACAATTGTCATACACACACGTCATCATTCGCTGTAGATCACTTTCACTTTCAGCCATCAATACCAAATCATCGGCAAACATTAACGCTCTTACATTCATTCCATTCATATCAACACCTACATTCATTTCTTTCAATGGACGAATACAATGATCAATGTATAGGTTAAAAAGCCATGGCGACATAACGCACCCTTGTTTCACTCCTTTTGTCAGTGTGAACCATTCCGACAGGTTATTGTTCACTCTAACACACGCAGAACTTCCTGTATATAGGGACGCAATGGCGCGAATTAGCTGACTACCCACCCCACACATTGATAGTACTTGCCACATTTTCTCACGATCTACTCTATCATAAGCCTTTTCAAGATCAACAAACGCGCAGAAAAGCTTCTGGTGTTTCTCCAGGAGCTTCTCTGTCACCATTCGCAGGGAGAAAATCTGGTCCGAATTAAATAACTTTTAAAAATATCAAAATATATGATATTCCAACATTGTTCTAAAAATTTTATTGCTACAATGCAATATTAATTTTTTCACCTACATAATCATTTAGTATATTTTTGTTGTTGTTTAAATCTATCTACGTTATTTAAATAACATACCTACTATAGATGCCTACATTTGTAGAACTATGATTGTGCCTTTATAGATAATTCATACAAATTCTGAAGAAAAGCTGATTCAGTGCGTTACGTAGAATACTTCATAATATTATTTTGAAATATTGACTTTGATAATGTTTGCTCCTTATTCAATCTCTATAGTAACATAGAGTAATATGGAATAAACTTCCTTTACAGAAAGTGTGCGTAGGTATATACAATAATCTGATGATCATGCCTATGAAGCAACATACTACACGAAACAATTTGTATCTGATGATATTCTGATACTGTCTCTCATAGAAATAGTATCAAGATTGTAGTATCACTCCACTTCCCTCTAGACAATTTACTCACAACAACAACAACAGCTGCTGGTACAGATAAACTCGACTCCTCATAGTTTCATGGTTATTATGAGTAGCAATATGATGGCAGCGGTACGCAGTACTACCAATGACATGTATAGGTAGCAAGCATCTCCTTTCTTAGATAGTACGCCTGTCTGAGACGCCACCTCCGTCTCATTCTTCGTTTTGTTAAAATTCAGTGGTTCAAAAAGTGTGAAGAAACATGGTATGAAGTACGTTAATGGTAAAAAAAAAATAGCGAAGGGAAGTGAACGAATTTTAGAATAGTGTAACTAAAGTATTGTGCAAGATGAGATCGAATTGGGTGCAACGTGGCAACGTGAGGGAATAGAAAAAGCGAGATTATCTTAAGAATATATTTTTGGGAGTTAAAAATCTTAAATTTTTTAGACAAAGATCTTTGTTTCGGATTCCGCTGGCAACTTACACCACTTACATAATGCAAATTTCTGTTCAGTACCTTCACGGATATTTTGGGGCATTTGAATATTTATCTTCTATAACACCGGTTACTTTTACGAACGACAGTATTTTGGTGTTGAATGACAATTTTGGAAGGTTTCCAATTTTCACTTAAAATAAATATCTAAGTGAAATGAAAGTATTAAGCATAATTTATCGTCTATTAACAAATTTAATGAAATATATTATCACGGATGTAATTATTTATCACTCTATAAACGGATGTTAATTGTCACGTAGGTACCTACTCGTGTACGATGAAATTGTTATTGCATATTTCTTTATAATTGTGTGTTAGGTGAATTTGAATATCCATAATTATCAATTATACAAGTGAATTTTCCTTGTATTATCTGTAGATTGAATAGTGGTTAAGTATTATAAATATAAAATTACACTGAAAGACAGTTATTTCTACACAAATTGTAGGAAATACTTTAATTATGATTAAAAATATCTATCTATTTATCTATGTCGTCAAAATATTTCATAAATGGAGTAGGTATATGTTTATTCTAGTCTCCGGGTCACGAATCGGGCTGGAGTGGCTGTCCACTTGGCCATCATCGTCCGCCCTGGTGGCAGTCGCGCAGCAGGGAACCTTGAGTGCTTTGCACCCCTTGTTGAAGGGATCGGATGGCTTGACACATGAATGTTGTTGGAATTGGATTTTCTTGGATTATCTGGTACTTTTGTGAGAGGATCAAATAAAGGAACTTTTATGTATAGGTATATATTCAGCAAATTAGTTTTTTTCTGCCTGTGTGCCCCCAGCAACCAACCCACGACCACTGAGGATGTACTAAATTCAGCTAGCCAAGGCAGAAGAGAGCATGTTATGTTATGTTTATAAGGCACGATTTATATTTTTAGTGATAACAGCATGCCTCTCAACCTAGGACCTTAAGAATCGTTTGAATGTAAGTAAATGAAAATAAAATTTAGGTATGGTAAAATAAAGGCAGCCGGGAGATAAAACAATTTAATTTTCAAATATCAACACCAAGTTTTAAACCTCGAGAGCAAAAAAAGTAGGTTCCAAAAGTAGGGTCAAAAAAATTGTGTATTTCCTCGAATTATCATACCAAATCGTGAAAAACATATGAAATGTAGTAGGTAATAAAAATAATCAATGTCTTTATTGCATACACAAGTCATTATTATCAAAACCATCGGCGTCTAGAATTTCCACCTCATAGTACCTACATCTTTTTACTCTACATCTTTCACCGTACATGCAACCAGAATCTGGAACAATCTCCCCAATGATATTCGGTCCTCTTCAACTATAGGCTAATTCAAACATAAAGTAAAATCCCTCATAAACAACCCACCCATCTCATTAATAGTAGATAGTTCTCACTTAGATACATATATATATATATATAAAGGTACAGGTTTATGGTTGTGAATGCTTACATTTTTTTTTTATTTATATAGGTATTCTTGTTTTATATTAAAAATTCTATTTTCTCTTTATATGTTCTGTTTCTCTTTTGATATAAACTCACTTTAAAGTAAAACATAGTTATCAAACATTGTACTAGATTTACTGGAAGACATTGCCTCAAGGCAATATATGTACTTACGCCTTTTGTAAAATTTATTTTTGACAATAATTGTTTATTATTATAATTGTCTGACACGGTAGGTCTTATTGTTTTCTGCCACAACACTGCCTTATGGCTAGTGTGGTAGTCATATCTTTGTGCATATTTTGATGTCTCTTGTTTATAGTATGAAATTTTGTTCAATATCATTTCAATAAATAATAATCTTCATGTTCTTTGTTGCGAATTGAGCATAAACAGTAATCGATTTTTGTCTTTTCATTTTTTCAACCTATATTTATAATAATATGCCAATTTATAAATTGCGTCGTATTGTGATAATATCACTTCATGGGCGCTTTGTAACATCTTTTACATTACCTAATACCATTTTATTTATTGTTCCAATTATAAGTCATTATTGGAAGGATCGCAAAAAATTATTATCCTAACGAAATTTGTCAAATTATAATATTTTTTTGCATACTATTAAAGTAAATTATGTTTATAATCTGTAGTATGATGATTATATTTTTTATCGGCATCAAAATCATCTAATATTTATGTAAATATAATAAATATTTGTTTTTTTTCTGGTATAATGATGTTGTCAAGATTATTTATAAACCGCAAAAAGAAAAATAGTTGCGATAAAAAATAATCAAGAAAAATATTATCATTGGTATGTTTAATTAAATAAAATGAAAAAATAAGAAAAAAGATAAGCGCCTTATCGTAAAAATATTTGACAACCTTTGATAACCCATTATGCCCATGTTGTTTGAAAGAGACGTCTAATATTCAGCTTGCTCTGTCTCTACATTTCTATCTCCACATTAGAGAAAATCATGACATTACGCATACAATATAAAATGAAGTCAGACAAAGTACAAAACAGTTTCAGACAGCATATTGTAGTACACATATAAATGATAAGTACATTTTACTGAAGGTTTCAAAAGCTTTTCCTAGAATTGAATGTTGTAGACAGGGCTATTGGCGGTTTGCTTTGATTGGTCGTTTTTTTTTCAGCCGTGGGGTTATGTCTGCGCGCGCATACATCAATACTACACCACCTGCAGTTGTGCATTTCTATTCAAATTCAAATATTATCACGTTGTACTAAAGAGCATGCGTACAATAGAAGGGCGTCGTACTCGATACATTCAAACGTGGCTTTTTAAAAATAGAATTTTTAATGTTTCATGTTCTAAATCCACGCAATGGTTTAATGTTTTATAACAAGAAGTACTTGAATTGATTTTATAGCTCTTTAAGATATTTCCAGATTATAAGTATTTACGTATATAAAACCTGTCTGTTTCTTGAGTACCTATTTAGTTTTCATCATAATATTTCAGACGTAGAATATTGATTTCGTCTACAGTTTAGTCTTTTGATTACATAATTTACTGCGGTAGGTTGAATGAAGACTTATACTTATTAAAATTTTGAAATTAATCTAGATGGATACAAAATCTTAAATTCTCAATCTCATTACCAATTTCTTAATAATTTCAGAGGAAATAAATTGATTCTTATTTGACTTGGAGCTCAACTGTTGTATTTATTATTTCTTTCGTTTTTGAAATTAATTCAATACAATGAAAATGATTAGATCATAAATCCTGTTTTTTGGTAAACCTTTCATGTATTATGCCATTTCATCAAAATTTCAATACTTATCTTAGTTTATTAATGAGCTGTTTGGTTCTGCAAAAGCTTAACCCACAATCTCAAGAATATTTTATTCTATTGTATTTTTAACGTCTCATACCTATATCTTATTTTATAGTGAAAAAAAATTAAGAAAAAGTATGAGGATGATAATATACTTTTTTTTGCATTTCAAATTATTTCGACAAATAGAAATTTATCGTGTTGCATAATTATTTTATTGAGTTTTATTTAGGTAGATGTATAGGTACTATTACTTATTTTTGTTGTTTGTCAAAATATGATATGTACTCGTAGGAGTAATCAAACTCGGTAAATCTCGATTGAAATTCCGAGACTTTGCCATCAATCTACCGAATATGTTAATAAATTTGAAACTAATTAAAACCAGAGAATACTCAACTTCCCAAAACTAAACTATCTATCTAACTTTAAACAATGTAAAAAACCAAGATAAATCTGTACTTGTACAGTTTTCTGATATGGTAGAGATGAATTGTACTGGGAAACGTAGCCGTGCGAGGATTAAATGACAAGACCATAATATATATGTATACCAGATCCTCCAAGACGGATAAGTGTTGAGCAAATTGAATAGGAGAGGATGCATGAAGAATTGTATGACAGTGACGGAAGCAAAAAGTGTGCGCGAGGATAGGAGTAAGTGGTGCTCGATCCTTTCTGGTGGTGGTTACGATGGTAGTTTTCTGATGTTGAATTTATTATTCATGTTATTAAGAAACCGTTAATTTTATACTATCATGGAATTGCGTGATTTGTCACGATATCACATGTAACATAGTGTAGGTCGTTGTCGTAAATATCAGTTTAGTAACTATGCTCGTAACATTATTCATTCAGTACCTACTTGAGTTTGAATAGAAACTATTTTATTTATGAAACTAAACAACAAATAAATCTTCACAGTAGGTAATTGCGTGTTCATAATAATATGTATTATTTAAATAAAATGTTTTGTGGTATTTTTATACCTTTCGTTTACCTTAGAAACTGTAATAGTTGGACGAATTGACTCTATGTAGTTAGTTAAGTATCTACTCTTCTCTGTATCTAATTTCTTTGATTTTTTCAAAATAGTCATTATTATTATTTATTATAATTTAATAGTTAAGTTGCACATTTTTCATTTGACATTCTTAATTTAGCGGTGAGTATGATATGTCACCCATTCTGAATGTGCTATTTTTATGTTACGTAGATAACTATTTGTGTGTTCAAAATGTGTAGTCAGTTCACTGGTTTCTCCATTTGTGGAAGATTTTGTGAATGTATAAATAGAAAGATAAATATTTTTCCAGAAAAACATGTTACTGCCGTTCTCTTAGATGGTTTTAATTTATGTAGGTTTTAAAGTAGGGGAGGCTGGTATCCAAGGATGGATTCAAAAGGACTCAAGAAGAAAACTGAATTCACATACATAATCATAATAATAGAAATCTTTATTGCGCAAAAAATTTAAATAGTAGAAAAAATAACATGACTAGATTACTACTGAACAAATTTATTTGTTCAGTGGGCGAGCTTATCGCAGAAGCGCGATATCTTCCAACTAACCCATAGGTAGGTATTTCACTATGAATGTAATTTTTTTAAGAATAATCGAGTTAATAAATATTTAATTGTAAGATTTAATTTAGCAATGAAATTTAATAGACTTCCAGAATATCCAAGGTTTTAGGATATAAGTTCCTACTTAAGAGTTTTTTAAGTCAAATTATAAGAAAGAATAAACTGTTGCTTTTTAGATATCCCAGATGCGAAAGATGTCATGATAATCCAAAGATAAATAGATGGAATTTATGCAGGTCGTGTGACGTGTCTAAAATTTCTATTTTCCCAAAAGAATAAAAAACATGTTTAGAATAATAAAATTACTTCCCAAATAATATAAGTCGAAAAAGCAGTTTTTGGAAGGCACATATTGTAGTAGTAGGCAGTAGTATGTAATAAATAAAGTCACCTAAATATTCAATCGGGGTTTACAAGTTGGCTGTATAGAAAAAATGTGGAAAATAAATAAATGGCTAAACGGAACCAAAAAAAATATATACAACGGAGAGAGTAAAAAAATAAAAAAATATCCCGTCTGTCTAACTCCTAAAGCCTTCTTCATTGCATATCAAATAGTATGTATTCCGAGATATTCCTGACAAGAATAATTCATCCAACCATTCCAAAACATGAAGGGTTTTTCAAAGATACACCTTGGGAATCTGTTGGTATAGGAGCCGCATCATTTATCAGGATACACGTGGATAACCTGAGATAATATATAATAATAATATACCACATTGTGTTCAGTGGTGTAACATTACGGTCTGAAGTCTCTTCAAAATCAATTCCTTTTATTCGTCACGTTTCTCGTGGATTTGATAAAAAAATGTGCCCTCTAATTTAGAAACCACATAATATTTAACCACAAGTTTATTGATTCGTTTTAATTCTTTTCATTAACCTTAATATGTATATAAATATAAAATTTATTTAAAACTTAAATTTATTAAAAATGTTTTTATCACTGAAGATTCTCTTCCCAAGCCCGTATATTTCAGAGGAAACGCGTAATGCTGTAGACACGAGTATTATTTTTTTTATTTGTCAATTTTTTCAAAACAATATTTATGGTATCAAACAAGAGTCGTTTGCAGAATACGTTGATAAAGCATGATGATGATGTTGAATGACTTTATTTTGGCGCCTTTTTACAGTATTTAGACCATCACAAGGGCGCGGGTAAACGATGTAGTCTTTAATTCAAAATAAATATACATTCAGTGGGTGGACCAATACCCAAAGACACCTAATTTATCAGAAATGTTTACGTTAAATAAAAAAAACTATCAAGGCAAAATCAATTAATGTCACAACAACGCAGAATTGAGTTATGAATAGATCACAAACTTTAAAATTAATATAATATTGAGTATGTTAATTAAATCTATAAAAACGATTAGAAGTTATTAAATTATGGAAAATGATAAATTTGTATAGGTACTACTACTACTATACCATCACGGCATATTCCACAAGTGAGGTAGCCAGCAGATCAGCTGCATGTAAGAAACATGCAAACTGTCCTCTTCGTGCCAATATAAAATCAAGACATTCAGGATGGGTGGCAAGCCTCATCACTGAATTTAAGAAGTAAAATGTCTTAATTTTTTCGAACACCTGCCTTTTACAGGACACTCGAAAACTTACGCAGAAGAGTGGGAGACCAACTCTTTACCGGGTGCTCCACGGAATTTATATACCTAGTTCTAAAATTTTTATTTACCCAGAATATCAAGAATGTTTGTAGTTATATGGATATTTTTGGCTTATATTGAAGTTACGTCACTGATTGTAATGACTTTCGTAGGTAGAGAGAATATTTACCTCTATAGGTAGGTAGATATATTCCCGAATAATACAAAACGGAAAAAAATTACCCAAGAAATGGGACGAAAAAATGTTGAATTATATATTATTATAGTTGCTGATTCTTCTAAAACAGATGTTTCAAACTCTTGTACTCTAGTTTTGTATAAAAAAAATATTCCATTTTAGAGTTTTAGACTACAAATAACGGAATGTTTGTCTCAGAGACCAATAAGCTATAAAAAATCGATATCAAGATGTATGGTATCATCGCTGAAAGAAAGTATATAAAGCGAAATACGTCGTACTTAAGTAAAAACAATTGTTTGTATTATTTTATTACTCCTTTGAAAAGTTTATCTATTTATAAGTGTTAGTCTATTTCATAATTATGATCCTTCTTAAACTTACATTTTGAAACTGAATTTTATAAGAACATTCTACATGTCTTCTTAGAATAATTCAGTTCATGTGCTTCTTTCTATTGTTTTTTGTGCAATTATGATGAAATAAATTTGTTAATGAATTAAGTAGAAATGTTCAATAAGTTATTAAAGACACAAGACCATATAACAATTTCACTGTTGACTTTATTAATTTGCGAACAGGCTTGGAGATTAATAAAATCAACAGTGGAATAACTAACTTTTTGTTTCATCAATAACTTTTTATTATGAAATTCCACCAAGAACTGTCGATCGATCAATTAAACTTGAGAAATGTTTAAATTTGAATTATCTCTGTAATTATTTTTATATCCTACAAAAACTGTAATGTGATGAAGTTCGTGATATATCTTTTAAACCAAATAGGGCATTTCTCATTGACCACATCTGCTTTATTGTACATAGTATTTGAACTGGCACGCCGCCAGGACGATATAATATTCTGGACTTGAGCAGAGCAGGGTGTCTAGGTATATAGGTACTGATAATACCTACTGTTGTATAGTAGGTTGTATAATACTAGGTAGCGCCTACTACGTGTAGGATGAAGGGTGCAGAATGGGGAATAATTCAGAATAATGTATAATATAGAATGTGGGATGTGGGATTAGAGAGGTAGACACAGCACAGAATGGAGTAGCGACCCTGATAAACAACACACTACTACACAAAATAATATAGGTACCCACAGGCTGACAACCAACGGTTGTAGATACATGTAATAAGGATGGATGAAACAGAGAGGAAAAGTAGCAGTACTTTTTCAAGATTGTAACAGTTATAAATAATGTAGGTACAGGTGATATCGTGGCATAAAAACTATTAGAATATGATATTGTGGAACATAATACCTCTTATTCACGCTATTTTTGACAAGGAATTTCCAGCAAAGAAAAGGTCTTGAACTGTTTTCTACAAGTTCAAAGTTTCCTGTAGAAGACTTGTTGTGTTAAAAGTCGTGAGTAAGACATGTAAAATTTTAAACTCAGCAATGAAGTATGCTACCCATTTAGAATTTTTTTTTTTATTACCACGTAATAAATTTTTATCTATATTTTTACATGCAAATATTTTACTGGGTGTTACACTTGTGGTAGATGCCGTGAGGATATAGATAGGTAGTCTTTCAGTAGGTATATTTCTTTCACGTCATTTGAATTTACAAATTCCTAACTTATGATTACGTAAGTATAATGGATGTCTCCAAATAAAATAAATGTAATAAAAATAAGAGTATTGCATAAAAAAGTTGTAAACTAAAATGTCAGATGTCAAACGAAATTAACTGTCGACGCAATGAGTCGCATTCAAAAGTCAAATTAGCAATGTTCAAATCACGTGAATAGATAGAAAACTAACAGGTGAACATCGTTAATCTCAGAAAGAAATAATAAAAGGAGTAGGCTGGGTTTTGATATGATGCAAAGAGGATATAATTCTTTTCATCGACAAAAATTTGACAAGAGGTCTGTATCCAACAGTGGCATAATGTCTGAAATGAATACAGAGTCCAAAGTCTGTAACAAAAAAATATACAGTATTAATAGGTAATTTACGCGAAAAAAATATTACTAAACTTATTACTCGTACTAAATATGCAAATAGGTACCTACCTAAATATATAAAATAGATATCACTTAGCACATGTGATATACACGTATATTCTGAAATTGATAGTTTATTTAAAAAATTAAATCATGATGTCACAATAATACAAAATAGCTGTTGATTTAGCAGTGACTGCTATTTCTGACCAAATTGAAATGTTATATGCATGAATGAGGGTAAAATTCCTGTATACATTATTTCGTGAAAAAAGTAGTTTTTTTTTTCAAAAAATGGTAGCCATTTTCTTATCATGAATTACATTACATGGATGGGGGTTGAAACAAAAATATAAAGGGGTAAAAATTACACGTTATTTTATGAAATGGCATTTGATATGGTTTTGGCAAATTATTTCGTTTATTTTTCCTTCCAAAGCGTTACGCTTAATTGAATTTCTAATCATTCACAGCATTTAATGTTTGGTAGCAACCTATGCCTTTTATTTGAAATGTAGCTTAAAAATTTATTATCTTCAACCGCAAATAATTTTATGATTATTTTATATACTATATACTCATTGGAAAGGAAATAAAAAAAAACTTTTTTGTCATAATATACAAAGGTGCGTGATGAATTTTTGTGCCAAAACGCGGGCTCATTTCATAAGCGATTACTTCCAATTAGTCTTCATATTTAATAGCCTAACACAAAAAAGTTAAGCATGTTGGTAACTTAAACGATGACTTAAGGCATGTCAAATTCATCAATGACCCAGGACTAAAAATGAAAAAAGTGACCAATGTCAAATACCTAATTTGACATTGTTAATAATTACTATGTACGATTTCGAGCGACATTTAGAAAGTTTAATTCCAGCACTGTCTACTGGATAATCAGAAAATTAGCAGAAATACTGCGGTTGAATTAAGTACTATACTATACTAGGTTCTTATTTATTTATTTATTTCTGAGGTGCACAACAGATGTTTGATACATCGGTTGAATCAGTTGAATCAGCAAAAATCACACAAATAATCAAACATCCAAACCATGCACACGACATCAATAGATACATTTATTCGATCTCGTACAGACATCTCGCAAACAAACTCTCATACCTAGATTTATCATTCACACCATTATAATTTATTAATTAAAAAATCCTTAAGTAGGTATATAGACTTCCTCTCAGAGCACGAATATGGAATCACGTCTTTTCATATAATAGGTATCATTCTAATAATGTTATTGTATAACTATTTATAATAATAATATTTTTTTCCATTGTGACTATCTAGGCACTTAAATAGTAGGAAAGTCAACGATTAATATTGAACCTTGAACCTGGAACATTCTGCTATAAGCTTACTTACCGTCTGTTTATTTATTTACAAAAAGATTTTGTAAAGAACAACTTTGCATTGCCATAAAAGCAACAAGATTAGGTACTGCAACATAAACATCTCGTAAAAGCACCATAAATGAGTGGGCGTAATGTCTTTGTCTTTGAAACAAGCGCAAAATAAAACCTTAGGTATTCATTATACTTTATTGAACTATGTAGGCACAAGACTTTATACATCGAGTAAAACAGGTCCCCCGTATTCTTTTCTGTAATTTTTCGAGTTTGCCTGTAAAAGGCAGACATTCAAGTAAAACATGATGAAGAAGACATTTGACATCTTTGATTCTGCGATAAAGTGTGTCCCTCTATGGTCCCATATTCTAAATTTCTTATTTACTATTAGTTCACTCGCCACTCCATTTTATGGGAAATTTTGTGATGGTGTAAATAGGTAAAACTATGTGAAAGTGTCAAAAACACGAGATATCCTTTATGGTATTAGCAGAGAGGACAGGACACCGAATAAATCTCTTGTGATTCTTTTTATTAACATAATAACACAATATTATAGACAAATCATACCTGTAGATCAAGCTAGTCTAAAACTAAGATATGAACCTTATATTTTGGGTACTAACGCGTCGATACACATATACCTATACCTACAATGCACTAAACATTTTTACATGTAACACTAAGACTTACAACAATTCGAAAAGGTTAATTTTTTCACCCAGACTCACAACAAGGGAATCGAACCCAGAATCTTATAACACAAATGCAAGAGAGTTGGGTACCTCCACGCCACACCAGACTATTGCTTAATAAAATTGTATTCTACTTACTGATAAGTACTTGTTTTATAAACGAAAAAAACGGTTTGTGAGTAAAAAACAAAATTAAATTACAGATTTTAACTTTAATCCACCTGTTAATCTTGTAGTTGTAATAATTTTACATAACATATTAACTAATTAATGTCAGACAAAGTAAAATGATATAAATAATATTGTTATTATACTCTGTAATATGAGATGAAATTGTCAAGATATTGTAATTTAATTTGTAAAATGAAGCCGTACTTTTTACAAGAAAGAAACATTTAATGCAACATTGTTGTGATACGAGGCATGCCTTTTAAGTTTTGTCGTTTGAAGAAAAAAACACAACTAGAACCTTATAATACTTTTTATTGTTTTTCAAAGTATTCACCACGTAGCTTAATACACTTTTCCATTCGCTCAAACCAGTTATTATAACATTTATTCCACTCTACAGTGGGGGTGTTCAAAATGGCTGACTTGAAAGCGTCGACTGCTTCTTCACCGGACTGGAACCTTTGACCACGAAGACTTTTCTTAATTTTAGGAAATGTAAAGAAATCGTTAGGGCTTAGGTCAGGACTGTATGGAGGATGGTCAAGAATTTCTACTTTTTCCTGCTTCAAATACTCAATTGTTTGCCGAGCGCTGTGTGAGCTTGCGTTGTCGTGGTGCAGGATGATGCGTCGCTTTGAGTTAGATTTTCGAAGTTCGGCGATGACTTGTGGTAAACAAACTGTGGTATACCACTCTGCGTTAACCGTTCTACGATCTTCAAGTGCAATTGTCGCAACATGGCCGGTTTTTCCAACGAACGTGGCCACCATCTTCTTTGAAGTGCTTCGAGAACGAACAACTTTAGTCGGCTTTGGCTCGTCTTGAAAGACCCAGATTGTAGATTGTTGTTTGGAATCAGGATCGTAGGCATAGATCCAAGATTCGTCACCACTGATGATGTCGTAGACGTGATCTGACTCTCCTCGGTTGAACCTTTCCAGAGTTTTCTTACACCATCTGACGCGGGCCGCCTTGTGATCGTCGGAAAGCAGATGCGGTATCCAACGGCAAACTAGCTTTCTCACACCAAGCGCTTCATGCAAGATCTTCTGAATGGTTGTCCCTGAGATGCCTAATAGAGCCTCTATCTCTCGATACGTCACATGACGATCTTCGAGAATTAGTTGTCTCACAGCAATGATGTTATCTTCAGTGAAGGCGGATTTTGGGTGTCCTTCGCGAGATTTGTCACTAACACTAGTATGTCCACACTGGAATTCTAAATACTAGCGTTCGACAGTCCGCAGACATGGGGCTTCATCACTGAACACAGATGTTAGCTCTGCAAATCACTGAAGCCGTGTCAGGCCTCTTCTAAAGTTGTAGAAAATTATTGCACGAACATTTTCCTTAGAAAGATTCATTTTCGTACGTAACCTGACAGATTCCAGTCGACGCTGTGACTAAACAATAGCATTTATCCTAATACTTTCAACTGTTTTGAGATTCAAAATTTAAACACATTCGAATATAGAACAGTTCCAAATTCAAAATTGCCGGGAAATATGGAAACGACAGAACTTAAAAGGCATGCCTCGTATTGCAAAGACCTTTAATATTGGTCAATGTATTAAGGAATACCTATTTTTAGTTTTGAAGGATGAAAGCTTCTGGTTAACTAAAGTTTGTTATAAAAATAATATTTATTTGTTATAAATTTTTAAAGTATGACATACTTGGAGCAGCCGAAAAAAAGGTATTCCACTCTTTTCAATAGGTTTTTGAGTATCCTGTAAGAGGCAGGTATTCGTTAAACAAAATTTTAAACATCTTCAGTTCGGCGATCAAGTAGGCCACCCATCCTGAATGTATTAACTTCTATTGCCACAGAAAGGACATCTTGCATGTGTAGTTGATCCGTTGGCTACTCCACTAATGGTAAATCCCGTGATGGTCTGAATGTAAATTTATTTTTGGTTAATAAGTGTTTTTGTCTTGCTCCAACTATTGTGACAAAATTATGATTGTTTTTTATGTATTTACTACGTTTACTAGGTATATCTTTATGTATACAGTAGTATGTAACGTTCAAGAGTCTCTTATATAAATGATAAATATGAAAATATTTTATTTACTATGTTAGTATACACCTATAGGCATACTCAGCCGCATATGTTTTGTGAAAACTAAGTAATCGTAGACTAATTTAGTTTTCTGCCTCTTGCAGAAATCCAAATGACGAAAAGTTTTCCAATTTTCCTCTCGAACTTGAAAATTTGTAATTAGCCAGATGCCTGTATTATTACTAAAACAAATGTTCAAGCCAAATACTTACAAAACACAAAGCTTGGAAAAGTTTAGAATGTATCTTCCCATTAGGAAAGTAATTGAATAAGAAAGATTTTCTGAGTATAATTAAGCTCATAATAAGGAACAAACAGGTTACATTTGCACATTTCCTACTATTTGTATTAGCCCAAGTGAAAAATGTTACATTTCGTAATATTTTTGTATACCTACATATCTGTTATACTGATTCTTTTAATTTTTTTCATCCTTCAAAGCTCCTCTCGGGAACATAGAGTGAAAAATTAACCTTAACCCCAACTTGACTGTCCCTGAAATTAATTTACGTTTAGTATTGTTACTGATAATGGAACAAGTAGTTCCGAAAACGTCATAACTTAATAAAGTTATTTAAGTGGAAAATACAAAGTTTCTTCTATTTTTAAATTTAAATTAATAATATCTTTTCCATTCAGAGAATTTCTGTATCAATTGAATTTTTTTTTTCCACATCGTATCTAATATTCTAATATTGTCATAAAAACACGATGTATTCTGAAATAGATTCTTCTATGTCATTGAAAGTAAGATATAGTTACCAAATAAATTTTAAAATAAGCATTTGGTACTATTTTTTTTAAATATATTTCTAGATTTTTTGTTATAAGCTCCAATACAACTTTATACACCTTTCACAGTAAGCTAAAAGCTTGTGTCGTGAAATGCTGGCACCGGGATCGAACCGTGCACTTCTTGTGCGTATGAGGCCGAGTTTCTGCCTCCAGGTTATCGACGAACTGCTTTTCATATCTTTATATTCTTTGTGTATTGTATCCGTATGTCCTCATGTTGACTATAATCAGCCAGAAAGAACACTGTTTTTCCATCCACAAGATTCTTAGGTATTATCTATCTTTCAAATTGTACCCTTCGTAAAAAAAAATTCACTAGAACCTACACTGTCATGGAAAGAAGTAATTTGATTGTTGCGGATCGCTTTGAATGAATGAGGATCGACATTGAACTATTCTCTTGAGAGAAACATTGAAGAATGATGACATAATTTTCATCCTCCATTAATACGAATATTTATTTATTCCAACTTTCTTATCTAAGTGCCAAATTATGAATATGTACCTTCTACATATTTAGGCTATAAGCATATTATTTTACTAACGCTATCCGCTTCTTCTGATATGATATTAGGTGTGTAGGTATGTATATAGTTAGGTATTCATTATATATAATATTATTTCAGTTAGCGGATTTCAAAATAAATCACCGTAAGAATTTTTCCTTAAAAGCATTTCGCCATTTGTGTAATATGAAATTTGAAAAGTTTTGATTCAGTTTCTTATTCACTTATCCAGAGATGAAGTAGGTAATGTGAGGCTGAGATGACTAAGTGCGTACATAGTTATTTGTATTTATGTTTTATTAATGTTATATTTTTAGATAAGTATAACTATTCTTGTAAAAATATTTGCCTTTATATTTATTTGGGTACCTACCTGTTTCCTCAATTATTTTCAAAGTTCTGTTGAAAATTGGAAAGTACAACTTTTTTCGTCTTTAACTTTCCTCTTTAGCTTTTACAGTACTTGTTTAGTTAGTGACATCTTTCCAAGAAAATCACAATACTTGCTCTAAATCTTCAGTTTGGTAACAGACTATTCTATAAGCAAAGAATTTCTCAAGATACAACCTAGCAAAGGCCATAGTACCTACCCTTTGTATTTTTTTTAAATATTTCTTTAATAAAAGTCGTTGGCACACAGTGTCACTTGTGACATGATTTTCTCCATTTACATCTCCCTAAGAAACTTATTTTGAAAGCAAAGGGATGATTAGGTATGTTTAAAATTGATTTTTTTGTTCCCTGTATTTTATTATGAAAAAAGTGTAGTTCTTACCAATTCTAATAATTGAATTATGGAATTTTTGAGATTACCTAATTATAATTTAAATTCAGTAATCATTATGAGACATCAGTATTCGAGAATATATTTTTAATCTACAGATGTAGCTAGGCATCCATATCCTTCCTGTTTTTTCTAAGTGGATATTTAGTAGGCATAAGTAGAACTTACATTATTACAAGCACACAGATACAATAAGGACTTACCTACATCGAGTAGGTTATAATGTAACATAAAATATTACCAAGCATCATCCTACTTCATCGTCTGATATTTTCCAGAAGGAAAAACATCCAACGGGATGGTTCATAAATTTCCATTTAGCATCGAGGGGGTGGGGGAAAATAGGGGATGAGAGCGGGATATCAACTGAATAAATTATTATTGTTTTCTTCCATTATTATTTGATATTATTATTATTATTATTTGGTAGCAGGTACCTGCATATTATTATCTATAGCATTTCTACTACCCTTATCCATTTGAAATACATACTACCCATTCACAAATTTAGCGTACAAAAATAAGATGTTTGTTCTTTTTTATTAAAATGTACCTATAAGTAGGTACCTACTTATTTCGAAGTTGGGAAATCTTGGATTAGATTTAGTCTCTATTTTTTTTCTGAAAGTTTTCAAGTTTCATCAAAAACATCATGTATAAAATGTATAACGTCCTCTATTCATCGATGACTTATGTCAATTGTCCTGAATGTCTTAATTACTGTAGCACGTGGAGAAATAACATGTAGGTATGTTTGGTAAATGAATGGAGTAAATCTGCTGGTTACCTCACTCGCGTAATGGTGGTTTGGGATCTAATTGAGTTCGTCGGTAGCCTGGAGGTAGAGTCTCGGCCTCTTGAACAAGGGGTCCGCGGTTCGATCCCAGGTGCCGGCAAACTCCCCTTTCACGACACAAGCTTTTAGCTTACTGTGGAAGGTGTATAAAGTTGTATTTGGGTTTAAAACAAAACCCAGATATATCTTCTATTTAAAAAAAAAAAAATTAAAGCATAAATAACAACTGAATTAAATTTATTCAACCCATGGAATTCCCGGTAAAGAATTGGTCTCCCACTCTATTCTGTAAGCTTTCGAGTATTCTGTAAAAGGCAGGAGTTTATAAAACCTCACTTGTAAGATAATTAATATCTACAATCCAGCAGTGAGGCATACCACCCAACCAGAATATCTTGTTTTTATTTATTTATTTATTGATTCTTGTTGCACATCATCATTTTATAACAGTGTTAACGAAACAATACAAAATTTTAAAATTTAAAATACTAGGACGATAATAATATGCAGTGGTGAGATTATCACTATCTAGTGATTTCTTCCATCTTTTTAATGGCACAATAAGGATAATTTGCATGTTTTTTACATGTAGTCAGTCCGTCGGGTGAGACATGCCGCGATGGTATGATAGTGTTAAATAATATATTTAATTCTGTACTTCTATCTATGTATCCCGAAGATGTCTAGACATATTTTGTACTTCCTTGAACCTTAAATTCTAAAAAAAATATTTTTGCTTTCTAGAATTCATTTAGTACCTACAATGCACCTACTTATAATCGAATTTACATAATTATTTACAACATTACATAGTCATTCAACGAGGTTAGCGACCATGAAAATATATAACGAACTTTTAAGGCTTAAAAAATAAAAATTGCATGAAGGTATGTAGATAATTTTTTTAATGCAAATATTTCTCATGGTACCTGTACACAATGCTCAACAGGAGCTAAAAATTAATTACCTAGTTTATGCATTTTTGCCAGAATTCAGTATGTTTTAATTAAATTTATTAAAGCTTCAACCATTTTATATCATGCACAAATATATCCAGTTTTGTGAAAAATAAATTTGCAATTTATGTATAGGTAGGTACATAGGTACATTCATTTTATAAAATCATATACCTAGATACGTTCTTTATTTATGTTATTGGTAGCCTATGCTGCTCTTCAGTCTTTCTTTCAGAATACACCGTTTCTATGACAATAACTGTAAAACCAAGAGATAGGTAGGTATATCAATAAACAGGTATCATAATGAATATCTTTTTAGGTTGTAATTCAATAAATTCCAATATCTTTTTACAAGAAGAATTACTCGTACAATAACAAATATAGTGAGTTACAATCCATTGGATTGGTCTGCAACGAGTTAAGATTTTCTTCTCCATCCCTCCCTATGTTCTGCTAGTCTCTTTTATTCTACGAACGTGACACAGTTCATGTCCTTCTTCACTTGATCTATCATTAATGCCTCTACCATTTCTGCCTTTGATCTTGCCCTCCGCGGTGATGGTCCTCCATGGTGATGAGCAAACCTGGATGCCTGGGTGCCTATATAATATAGCACACTATAATCATTCATTCATTCCCTCACGCCGCTTCCCAAGTGGGGCAGGCAGAAAGAACGGAACGCCATATAGATCTGTCCTTACACACTTCTTCCGCTTCTTCTAAATTCATAGAATTTCTCGTACCCACACGTTGATTTCTTTTACTCAACAAACGGCCGGTGATGGTCCTCCATGGTGATGAGCAAACCTGGATGCCTGGGTGCCTATATAATATAGCACACTATAATCATTCATTCATTCCCTCACGCCGCTTCCCAAGTGGGGCAGGCAGAAAGAACGGAACGCCATATAGATCTGTCCTTACACACTTCTTCCGCTTCTTCTAAATTCATAGAATTTCTCGTACCCACACGTTGATTTCTTTTACTCAACAAACGGCCGTCCTTGAAAATTTGATCCACGTGGTCAAGCCACATAGTTCTCGGAGGCCCGCGCTTCATCACACCCCTTTTTTAGAAAAGTATATTCTCTTTGTCAGTCTTTCCCCTCCCATTCGTTCCACATGCCCAAACCATCTCAGTTTATTTACACGCATTCCTCACGATAATTATTATCTTTTGTTTTGGGTTTACAGTTATCAAATATTCATCTCACAGTAGGTGATCAGAAACTTAATCTAATGTGGTGTTCTCACTTTGGCGAATATCGCCAGGCACCAAAATATCGCCAGCCATTTGAACCGTGTGAACAAAATGACAGCTAGTCTGAAACGATAAAAACCAGTAGAAACGATATCGTCTTGAGTTGACCACCTTCCAACATTTTCGGCCGATTGAACGATTCGCGCATGCGCAGATGTGCGCGGCGTTCCTATGGTAAAAACTTTATAACCTATAAATTTTATAATGTTTCCCGCTTCATGACAGCTGTTATCTTTGTTGTTGGTTCTGGCGTTTGTTTCCTTAATAAAAAGGCGCCTTATTACATCTACTATAACATTTTCGACTAAAAATAAACACTTCGCGATCTTCATCTCGACGCCATTTTGAAAACAGTGTCAAAATCAAGGCGCATCTGACAGATCGTTTCTAAATCGGTGGACTGTGTGAACAGGTGTGACGATCAATGGGCGTACGGCGAATTTTGTTTTTTCGCCTGGCGTTATATTTTGAAATTCGCCTGGCGATATTCGCCAAATGTGAACACCCCATTAAATACATTTTAGCTAGGTACGAAAGAAGTCGTTTGTCTTGAAAATTCATACTTTTTAAAATATTCATCTATATCATTACGCTACCCCTCATAGGTAAGTAGTGTAGCCACTGAACAAACAACATATTCTAATTTACATAATATAATCCATTCACTTCATACCACATAAAATATAGTTATTAAACATTTAAGTAATGAGATAAGTATCTACCTAAAGATTTGAATAGATTGCCTAAGATTTTACCTAAATAAAATAAAATTATCAGAAAATATTTAAGTAAGTATATTATTTTTTTTAACACCTATGCTGATAATCAAATTGACCTCTTTGGCGACCATTGACATAAATTATTCTTATTTAAATTTTGCACGTGTTTCAAAAGGTACGAGTAAAACATTCAAATAACAGAATTTCTAGATATTTGTATAAAAAAATTGCCTATAATTAAAAATACACAAATTAAAGTTACATTTAGTAGGCAAAAGTCAAAGAAATTATAATACCTTATCATCTAATACATAGTAAAGTCAATTTGAATACATATTCGTATTTTTATGTTATATTATATAAAAGCTTTTTAATAATAATCATATACATTACAATTTAATCTATAATTATTGAAAATAAATTTTACTTTAATACCTATTTGCGTAAATTATTTGATAGGTTTAATCTAATATATAAAATTCTCGTGTCACGGTGTTTGTTATCATACTCCTCCGAAACGGCTGAACCGATTTTGATGAAATTTTGTGTGCTTATCGGGTAGATCTGAGAATCGGCCAACATCTGTTTTTCATACCCCTAAAAGTTAATGGTGGTCCACCCCGAATTTATTTTTTATTTTTTGGTAAGTAAATTTTTTTTTTTTATTTTTTTATAGTAAGGCATTAAAAAATACATACAGCCCTAAATTTTCTCTCTTCTACCATCAACCCCTATTTTTAATAGCGATATTAGTAATCTAGAAATAATGTATATGGTAAAACAACGTTTGCCGGGTCAGCTAGTAATTTGAATAATTCTAGATATGTCTAGGTACATTAATTTTAAAATAGTTACCATAGCTAATACATTCCAGTTCACTCTTATAAGATCTAATTATTAACGCATATTAATGAGGTATGAATACGTAATTACATTACCTTAACTTCGTACATAACTTAAGTATATAAGGTGGTATATAATTTACAATAAAATTTGCATAAAATTCGATTGGTCACTTGTTTGATGTTTATCAAAATACGACCTTTGATTGGTTGGTATGTTACAAGTGCGTAGAATCAGTTATATTAAATGCTTACAGATTATCTACTTAATTTTAAAAGATTCAGAGTATCATATAAAATAACTGGCTGAAAAGATTCGTAACATCATAACCATAACATTACAACTAGGTTAGCAGAGGCGGGACTGGACTATTTTGATTGTAAATAATGCTACTAGCTAAATAATTGTTGGTCAAAATTAGCACCATTTTTCTCAAATTCCCATTATATTGATGTTGGCTAACAAATTCAATTTAATAAAATAAAACATTGCTTTCTATAAGAACATCGGTAGGTACATTTAAAGTGCGCATTTATAGGTAGGTACATACCTATAGGAGAATGCGCCACGTTTCGCAGGGTATAAATTTTTTGCCACCACATCTAAAGACGAAATACAGTACACTGGTTAGTGTGTTAATAATAATACCACTGACTATCCTTTTAATAAGCGTGTTACAGAACATAAATGCTGCATAAAATACAATAAAGGGGAAAAGAGATAAAAATAGTTTAATTAGATCATCAGAATTTATCTATGCTAAAGATTGAATTGAAGTTTGTAACAGGTAGGTAGGTACGCTTGCTGGAAAATTCAAATAAGTATATTTTAATTTATCTGATGGTTACATTTTTCTGTGGTTTTAATTGAGACGAAGTTGATGCGTTTGGCGTCGTTTGAATTTTTTTTTTATTTGAAATTAAGATTTTCGCTTCTTTTCTTTCGTAAATCATAGATTTAATATTCGGGCATGCGGTGTTTTTGTTCATGTACAGCAAACACGGCACTGCATGCAAGGTACCTACTTACCTACTTGATAAAAGTATTATCAATATTAAGATATTATCTTCAATTCACGGATAAATATTTGCCATATATCTTAATTGCCTAATTTTTATTATGACAAAGGTAATGCCTATAACCAGTAGGTATGCTTAATACGAGATGCTGAGATGATAGTGTATGTATATAATAGAAATTGATAATAAATCCCTACCCCTCTATGAGTATTCGCACAAATGCATTTTGAAAATATTGCCATATTAGATACACAAGATACCTACCCCTCTGTGAGTAGCACAAATACATATTGAAAATATTGCCGCGATAGATACACAAGATACCTACCCCCAGTGGCGTAGCTAGGGTCATCTGCGCCCGGGGACAAAATCTGCGCCCCTTCTCGGAGTCCCCAAGAAATTTTTGAAATTTTACGGCTTATATGGTTCATTTTGAAGCATTGTGAAGAATAATATTTGAACCCGAACTGATCTTTGTTATCAGTAATCCTGCATTGTGGATGTGTCATTTTGTTTATGAGTAGAATGGCGCCCCTTAATGCTCAATGGGGGTGCCAAAATCGTGTATGCCAACTGGTTTGAAATGAAGATATTTGTGGAGCTCCAAAATTTAATCTTGCAAACGTATTTGGGATATAGTAGTTTACATCAAAATAAAATTTAAAAAAAAATAGCTTTAATACTCATTTTGGCGCCCCCTGATGTAGCGCCCGGGGACATATGTCCTCCCCTGCCCCCCCCCCCTAGCTACGCCACTGCCTACCCCTCTGTGAGTAGGTAGCACAAATACATATTGAAAATATTGCCGCGATAGATACACAAGATACCTACCCCTCTGTGAGTAGCACAAATACATATTGAAAGTATTGTTACTAAGCTGTAAAATCACCAAACGTTCAACTATTTGACTAATAAAGTGTACCTAATACCCATTACGTAGGTATTTTGTTACTTGCATCATAATATTACCCATATTTATTATAAAAAATATATATTCTCAAAAAACATGGTGAAAAATGAATAATATTAGTATTAAGCTGTTTCACTCCATAATATTAACATTTCCTACTTATACTTAAATATTGCACATAGGTATTAGGTATATACCTAACAAAACCATTAAATAGCCCCTACAATTATAAAAAAAACCGTTAATATCTAAAGAAAATGTCCTTCAAACCTCACATCCATGTGTTTGGTCGCAGAATTTGATTGGTCGCATTACCCTTTTTTCTCTTTGAATTTCCAGTCTAAATAATAAAGGTTGATGTTTCAGGTAGACATTTTACCCTTACCTAACAAAACTACCTATAAATAACTCTATTGTATTAAGTTAGATATTGAGGAAAATTAATCGTATTTCTCCTGATGATAGGTATGAATTATTACAAAACTTACCTATTGTTCTACCTGGCAATAATAATTGTGTGTCTGTTGTGATTAAGTTTGTTCAGCGTAACAAATGGAACCTAAAATGTTACGCAGTTATTTAACAATATAGTGTCTTTGTAACATTGCTACCACTTAGAAATTTGGGTCCCGCAATTTATAATGACATCTCCCGTACTTAGACACGAACCAACTATTATGTTTTATTAAGTATGACGTCATTCGCATAAAGAGATGAGGGTTATTCCGACTCTTAGGTCTGCCTAAAATTGTTCTCGGTTATCAATAATTATTTACGACGCTTTCAGACAATTGAACAACTATCATTTGAAAATTATAAAATATTATTTTATTTAACAAAATTTATATTGAAGAATAAAAAATTAAGTGAAGCACCCGTTAAAAAAATCGTTTCCTACTCTTATCAGTAAGTTTACGAGTGTCCCGTTAAAGGCTGGCGTTTGAAAAAATAAAGACATTTTACATCTTGAATTTATTATTATTGGACCATTTATATTGCGCCGTTTTCATGATTCAAATTATCTCAGGCGCATTTAATTTAGCGATGAGGATTGCCACCCATCCTGAATGTTTTAATTTCTTGTTGGAACGGAGAGAACAGGTTGCATGTTTATTACATGTTGGTCATGTTGGGATATACCGTGATATGCTTAAATGTACCTACCTATCATAGAACACGTAATTTTGAATAAGGTTTTGGTTCAATCAGGATCAACCCTGTTCTTATTCTGCACATGGTTAGTAAGACAGGTTTAAATATGTAATATTTGTGATTATCCATGAGTACATGAATATTATAATATCTTTCATAACTTTAGTTGTTTTCAGTTTATACAATAGTTCATGTACCTAATATCAACTATGTAGGTTCGATAAAATTACACAAAGCAGAAATTCTCGCACCTGGATCCTAGTTTCTAATTTAAGATAACTCGTAGATTAAGTACCTCATCTACAACTCTCCACCGAATTGCCTGATATCACGACGTCCTTATTAAAAAGTTTTTGTTCAAAGCTTTGATTGCAGTGCTGAAGATAGGTGGAGAAAATATTGGATATTATCATCAGTAAGAAACCAAAACTTAGTAGGTACCAGATAACAAGAAGAACTTCCTGGATTTACATTACCTAGAAAAATGAAATCATCATGAGCTCGACAGCCCTGGGTGGGCCTTTGGCTGAATCCAGTAGTCTCTTCCACGTCAGTACACTTGAGAAATATCCCGCGATAGATAGCACATTTCTACTGTATACGTACCTACATATTTTTTCTAATAGTAGATAGATTATACATATTTTGATTGGCTGAAGATAAAAAATACCAAAGATTTGGATTCGCATCGTCTAAATATTCTACTTTGCAAGAAAAATATTTACGCTAAAAAAATATGTTAAAATTCGTAAAAAAACTACTCTTGTTTTAATAAGGTAATTTATATACAAAACATGTTTTTGGGCAAATTGTCTTGGTGCTCTGGAGTCGACTCCATGAATTATGGATACAATCTTTCTGAAGCGGAATAAGAAAAGAAACAAAAAATATATACGCTACATTTCGCTGGATACGATATACCATAATATAACCTTATCTAACCTTTTCTTCATTTTCATCCGAATTTGAACTTTCAGAGTGGGTAACTATATATTTATTATAGGTATTTTTACATAGATGGATTCAAGATAAAATGTTCTTTCCTTTTGACTAAAATAACTTTTTCGAATCAAAACATGTCTCTTGGAAATGTAAGAGAAAACAAAACTCATCTTCTTTTCAGAGAATTCGATCTACTAGTTATATACCCAGTTTTGATCGATCAAATTAAATATCCGCATCCCCATCAATCAAAGAAACCTTCAAATTAATTTAACTAAAAAATTTAAGAACTAACTATGCGTATCCTGTGTACTAAAAATATATGAATAGCTATAACTTTTTTTGGTAATGTTTTCACATCAACTGTTATTTCTCATAATATGTACCTTTTTCATAGTTGGGATGAGGCCGGGAGCCTATTCCACCTAGACACTTCCTCTAGAGATATCTCTCCGTTGCTGCTTCTAATATATTGGCTACTGTGAATTCTTCAATATAAGTATAAACAGTGGTTAAAAAAAATTCGAGTCGGTCACAACTAGACCTGACAAATGAACTACAATGTTACAAATACATCGTTTGTTAGTTTACGTACCAATAGCACATTGGTTTCTTTTTTAAGTACCTACCTACTTATTCCTATGTCTGATATACCTAGTGCTTGTAGCAGGTACACAAACAAATATTCATACAAACGTTTAAACACACAAAAATATATGGGTATACAGTTTTGTTTTCACTATACACAACAGAATGTCAAAATGGAGATTGAATTTTTCCACAAAGGTGAATATTGTGAAGGAGAACGTATGTAATATAATAACAATATGTAATCTATTGTGATACATATAGAATTGGTTGTTTTTGATTCTCCTTTCTTTAACATACGAGTACATACATATTATTATTGTGAACAAATGGAAATTTTAAATGGTACAAATGAGAATTCTGAGATTCAATTTTTGGATTGTTGCATTTTCAGCAAGTTTTTGAGATCTTGTTTTATTGTAGCTACACTCAACTCTCTATGATTATTTGGAAGGTTATCAGTAATTATTATTCTTGTGAATTAATAAACTTTTCTTTTCAATATATATTCAAAGCTTTATGATAAGATAATATTTAGTTGTAAACAAAAGCTGTGCAATGCATGGAGTGAAATATTGTCACTATTATTTACTACCCCGTCTTTATATTAAGGTTTATTTTGCTGCGAAACACCTTATCATTATTTTTTAATACATATATTATTATTAATAGCTTGTTGTTCCATATAGCCACACATATCTGCCACCCTTCAATCTCTTCACTGGCTCAGATGTCCGGAGAAAGTCGAATTTAAAATGTGTTTGACAGTATTTAAGGCACTTCATGCTATGGCCCCAGAATATATCACGGAACTCTGCGGTAGACAGGCGTTAAGTCATAGACAGACAAGACTGAGGTCTTGTCAAGATATTACAACGTAATTGGAGGTGACCAGTACTGTATCGAAACCAGTGTACGTGGAGCGTGCTTTTGCAATATCTGCACCTGTAGTCTGGAACAGGCTTCCACAAATGATCAGAGAAACGCAGGACATATCTCGTTTCAAGAACCAACTGAAGACTTATCTATTCAAGAAATCTCACGGAATAATCCAGACACAACCTTAGTTAGCAAAGAGCGCCCTTGAGGTGGATTTTTTTCACAAAACGGCGCTTTACAAATCATCCAAATAATAATAATAATAATTGGCCTAAATCACTAGCAAACGAGTGGATGGTCTTGAGAAGAATGGAATGGATGATATTTAGTTTGAGTATAGGTATATCTTTGTTTATTCATAAAAAATGATATTTTATAGTTACTAATAGGTTGATATTTAAAGTCGAATAATATCTTCAAATCATTTTGTATACTATGTACCCATATAATATAAATATTAGCCATATTATTCATTTACATTTGTCTACAAGCAGATAAAGTTTCAATGGTGTTATATTTTTTTAACAAAAACGAAAGTTTATCTTGAGATGTACCGATAAAAAAACTTCCTTTTTGAAATACAACTGACATTGTAAAAATTTAAAAATACAAAAAATAGATAGAGCTATAAAATAATACTTCAACAAAGGAGCGGGTTATTTTTTTTGCTTTAAGACTACCTGACTGAGATAAAAAAGGTATTTCTTATTTTTGAAAGTGAAAAGAAAAATATTCCAAGGACGCCGTACGTAAAAAACATTATTATTATATTTTTTGTATTGTTTAAAGGAAGACGAAAGTGAGAAATATTTTGTTTTGTTTTCATTTCAACCCTTTGTCGCTAAATTTAATGAAACTTTAAAAAATAAAAGAATTCTAACATTGCATTGTTTGTTCTTTTTTTACAGCTCTCCAAATGTTATACCTATCCACAAAACAAATTACAAAAATACAAAGCAATTCTTGTTTTAAACTTTTTTATTTTTTTATTTGAAACGCTTCATAAAATATGGCAAAACAATATGAAAACAATAGAATGTTTGTATTTATTTTTATGTCATACTTTCAAAACGTCAATAGTAGGTATACAATTGGGCAAAAGTGCAAATGGTCGTGTACGAACTGTCAATTTACGTTCAAGTGGTATTTGTTATACTTATGACATTTACTTTCTATTTCAATAATATAATTAGGTAATTCTTAAAATGATTTCTTTAAATTTATTATATAATTTATTTTTATAATTTATTCTTAAAGTGTAAAAGAATTCTATGTCACATTTCGTCTTAGTTTTATTCGCAGTTTGTTCGGTGTTTTTTATGTCGCATTTGTAGGTACGTATGATTTTATACACCTCGAGCTAATTTTTATTTATTTACTTATTCATTCTTAACTATATATACAATTTTATAGAAAACATCATTCAAATTAGATAATATATTCAATATAAAGAGGGTGAGATAATCGCAAAGGCGTGATCTCTTCCAACTAACCCAAAATTATACTATATTACCTATATTATATACTACTACTTAATTATACTTTTTTATATACTACTTCTACTATCATAACGATTTTAGTAACTACATAGGTGCAATTTGACAGGTATCAGGGTTATTTTCATTTGAATGGTTAGTTTTATGGAAATCTAAATCTAATGGTGTAGCATTTTTTATGTCTATCACTGTACCTATGTCATGTTATATTATAACAGATAGGTAGGTACTAAAAATACTTATGTTTATTAAAATGAATGTGCTTTCATGCAAAATTTAAAAGCTTTGTAAATGCTGATTTATTTAAATTACGATTGTGTGTAAATTGAAAATAGTAAATACAGCGTTTCTTTTCATTTACTGTTATAACAAAATATATAATTCTGCTCTGACTTTTATAGTATTTTGATTTATTTATAGCATCAAAACTTCTAGGTCATCTATTGAAGATATCATGAACTGGTACTAAATTATAATACTAGATTTGAACTCGATAATAGTAGCTTATTTTTTTTATATTTTTGAAACAGATTTTTTTATATTTCCAATTCGAATTACCTTGGTGGAGTAGGTGCTCTGGGGGAAAAAATATTTTAAATAAAATCAATATTTTCATATGTCATCTAGTAGGGAGTTCAATCTCAACGGATTTAAATTTAGATAAAGAACATTTTTTCTCCTGTCTTGCCTAGTAAAGTTGCTGAAATAAATATACAAACATAATTTTGTAGGTACTTGCTTACAATTGAAAAGAGTAAATCAGATAAAAGATATCGGGGGCTCAATACTATTACTGGACATCTCAAAATCAATAATTCAAATTCGTTTATTTCCTCAAATAAGCATATACAATCAAATAAAATCCAAATATCCATATGCCAATAAAATCTATTTCCACTTTGCCACCTCACTAGGCTAAAGCCTGTCTCGAGGCTGACAGTACAATCAGTAATATATGTGCAAAAAACACAGATTAGATACAACACAACACCAATAGACTATAGAGATAAGAAAACATTTAATAGTTTTGAGATAATGGATAAATCATGACATTACACATAGAAGGAAATAGGTAGGTAATTTATATGTTATATTTTATTGAAACACTTTGATTGCAGTAGAACGAAGCCTCTTAATTGATAATAATTATTAGAAAATACACAAACATTAAAGGCTAACATTGGGAATACATGACACAAAACTACCAAAATTCGAGACGTCTAGTTCTAGTAGGTACTGAGCCCAAGACATATTTTTAAAATAATTAGGTTTTTTGTATCTAAAAATAACCAGAGATGTACAAATATTTTTATAGTTATTTAAATAACATAATTATTAAAAATTAAAAGTTATGATAATATAGGTAGGTATAGCTATGTTTATAAATTAAATTTACAAAAAAATATATTGCGGCTTTAGGTACCAAAGTAGGTACATTCATTGTAAATATTTTCCTCACCAATATTTTGCTGAATTGATAAAGAATAAATTACTATAGTAGGTATCTAGAATCTGCCGACTATGTAGGTGTAGATACTACGTTGTCATACCTACGTAGATTTTATTTCAATCCGTATAGGCGTACCTAATACAAACTATTTGTTTACACTCTTATGCAATACCATAATTTATGTTTTCTTAGTGTAGACACTGGCAACATCTTATTTCTAACTATTTATTGTCATGGCATATATGTCACAATATTTTGAATTCCTTTAATTTATTTTAATTTAATTGATGTGGACCTCAGTAAATACTTCAATCATTCAATTTGTTCATTCATTTTTATGACTTAGCTATGGAGTTTGTGTTAATCATAAATTCAATTTTTAACATATTTGTTATTTTCGTTTTTTCAGGTAAGTGTCAAAGTAACAAAATTACTCTACAGAAACAAAAGTTATCATTAAACGCAAGAAATTTGTCATTTCCTGAACCAAAAGTAAGTACATAAATATTCATGAAACATGATTAGAGGGTTACTCCCGGGAATTCCCGGGAAAACCCTCTAATTTTTATTTCCCGTTTCCCGGGAAAAAAACGAATCCTTTCCCGGGAAAAAATACAAATTATTTATTAGTCATGCAGATTGCCATACCGATACCGAAATCTTTGTTTAGTTAACTGTAATAGTCGTGATAAACTTGTAGAAGCTGACGAATATTTTGATATGAAAATATGAAAAATAATATTAATTACCAATATAAGTGTTATACTTTAAATAAAAAAACTTAATTATAGCTTCAATGTATTCGTTTGAAAGAAGCATAATTATTCTAAATATAATTCGAAAACGGAGGTGTGTTTGGCCGACAATGTAAAGGGTTGTCCAACAAGAACTTTGTTTTTTAATTGTGGCAACACCAGCAACATGATAGTTTTGACATTTAATTTTTTGACGTATTCGTAGTGGATGCATTGGCAATTGTTGCAATGAATTCAATTTCGCTTGAAAATCGCATTAAAATAATTAAAATCCATTATGAAAATGGTGGTTCTGCTAAAGTGACATTTCGTCAAATTCGTGATATTTTCGGACAACATAATCGTCCTTCTGAGACCGCTATTAAGAATTTGGTCGCTAAATTTGAGTCGACAGGCTCGATACAAAATGTGTTAACACCAACGCGTGTACGACCGGGTCGTTCAACTGAAAACATCGCAGCCGTGAGCCACAGTGTTGAAGCAGATCCAAATTTGTCAATTCCTCGACGTTCTCGACAATTGGGGTTATCCAAAACCACCACATGGCGAATTTTGCGTAAGGATTTGGCTTTGAAGCCTTACAAGGTTCAACTGGTGCAGGAATTGAAGCCGAACGACCATTCAAATCGCCGTAGATTCGCTCAATTCATTCAGGAACAACCCGCTGGTTTTTCTGAAAAAATCATTTTTTCAGACGAAGCCCATTTTCACTTGTCAGGGTACGTCAACAAGCAAAATTGCCGCATTTGGGCTTCTGAAAATCCTAGAGCAATTATTGAGAAGCCGTTGCATGCTCAGCGTGTCACTGTATGGTGCGCTATGTGGTCTGGAGGCGTGATTGGGCCGTTTTTTTTCGAAGATGAGACTGGAAATGCGATAACGGTCAATGGATCACGCTATCGCAAGATGTTGACAACTCAATTTTGGCCTATTATTGATGACGTGGATATCACTGACATGTGGTTTCAACAGGACGGTGCCACATGTCACACAGCCAATGAAACGATCAATTTATTGCAAACCAAATTTCCCGATCGCATGATTTCACGAAACTCAGCTGTTAAGTGGCCAGCCAGATCGTGTGATTTAACGCCACTGGATTATTTTTTGTGGGGCTATGTTAAGGACAGAGTCTATACGGAGCCAATCGAATCGATTGCAGCCTTAAAACTCAAAATCCGTGATGTGATTAGCGAAATAGTCCCGCCATTTTGCCAAAAAGTGATTAAAAACTTTGATGAAAGAATCGACATCTGTCAGCGTGCTCGTGGTGGACATTTGTCAGATATCATTTTTCATGCATAATTGCCAAACTTTTCTCTTTGTAATTCAATAAAAATTTTAACCATCTTCATCAAATTTTTTTGTTTTATTTTGTTTTAAAAAACAAAGTCCTTGTTGAAAAACCCTTTATAAGAATCCTACAATTTTTCATGTTTTTTTTTACATATTTCGAAAAGTTAGATAGTTCTTAAAAATATTAGGGCAGCCAACTGTAATTTTTTTTGTTTTATTCATGGATATTAACCGATATGAAAAATCTTTTTTTGTCGAAATTTCTCATTTTTTAAAGTCAAAAATCTTTAAAAAGCTTTGCCAAAATCCATAACATTTTTTTGCTTGATAGGATGATCAAAAATTAAAAGTTTATATATTTTGTAAACAATTTTTATTTTAATAACTCTAAAGTTTGTACATTCACAGAGTGAAAATTCATTATGATGATATTATACTTTAAATAACACACAGTTTACTTTTCACTAAGATTTATTCTAACCTCGAGCGCTTTCGTCAATGTTAATGAATTGACAGTTCTCTTGAAAATGTCAATTCATTAACATTGACGAAAGCGCTCGAGGTTAGAATAAATCTTAGTGAAAAGTAAACTGTGTGTTATTTAAAGTATAATATCATCAATTTTTATTTTGATAGAACATAGAGTAGGTACCTAAATAAATCTCGTCAGTCAGCTATTTAGTTTTTTTTTAAACAAATTACTTATATTGGTAACAAAAATTTGATTTTTTTTTATCAAATTAAAATGTTTGCAAGGGTCAACAAGTTATGAGAGTTTTTATACCAAATTTGTTGAAAATTGAATATTTATAAATATAATAATGAATTTCCCGGGATTCCGGGAATCCCGGGAAATTCATTTTAAAATTTCCCGTTTCCCGGGAACAAAAATAATCCGGGAAAAGATACCCTCTAAACATGATATGATTTTTCCATTATGATTTTTAGTCTTCGATATCAATATTTATTTATACTTTACTTTACATTGATTACAAGCAACGAAATTAAAAAACAAATATTTTCTTCTACTATTTATGTTCTTTATTGAGGGAGTCATTTTTCATCTTCTAAGTATATTGCTAAGACGAAAGATGTCTCTCTCAATAAAGAGCATTTATATAGTAGAAAAAAACATTTGATTTCAATTCCATTATGGAATTCTACTACCTAAACACTGACACAGTGAATATATTATAAGCAATTTAACACAAAAGTATATTAAAATTGATGCAATCATACATTTAATGAACTGAGGGCGAGTTTACATTACCTTTATTCCATAAGACAATTGTTGAAGAGTTCTGTTAATAAAATTACAACAACCATTTTTCAAATTACAAAGAGTGAATAAAGAGAGTTTATTTTTTTTTTTTTTTTTTTCAAAAAGATATATCTGGGTTTTGTTATAAACCCAAATACAACCTTATACACCTTCCACAGTAAGCTAAAAGCTTGTGTCGTGAAAGGGGAGTTTTGCCGGCACCTGGGATCGAACCGCCGACCCCTTGTTCAAGAGGCCGAGACTCTACCTCCAGGCTACCGACGAACTCATATAAGTGGATATAATGTCCTAGAAATGATTAATTGTACAGTGTCTTTGAGGTGCTTTGGCACATAAATGACACTTTATATGTGTTCAGTAATAGATAAAAATAATAATTAGAAATTTTAATTTCTATATAATTTTTCGAAGGCACAATATTTGCATGCACACGAAAAAAGGGGGACATCGTGGTCTAAAATAAAAAAGTAGTTTATAAGCCAACCAAATTATATACCTTTATATGTTTCTCAGTAGGATTCATTTAATAATTTTGTAATTATGTATTTTAATGAGAGTTTTATCGATTCTTTGGTAAATAATTTATAATTAAATTGAAATCCTACCTACCGCAGAGCACGTACGCATGGAAATTATTTATTTATGAAGGTTCTTTAAATGGATTTTTTTATAGAAATTGCCTACTCTATTTTTATGAAGAAAAAATTAACACATGAGCTTAATAACATACTATACTATACTATACTATACCATCACGGCATATCCCACAAGTGGGGTAGCCAGCAGATCAGCTGCATGTAATAAACATGCAAACTGTCCTCTTCGTGCCAGTATAAAATCAAGACATTCAGGATGGGTGGCAAACCTCAACGCTGAATTTAAGATGTAAAATGTCTTATTAAATGTCTTATTAAATGGCTTAATAACATTATAATCATAATTATCATCTCCGTCTGTCCCTCAATCCTGGGGATCGTAACTATAATACTTAGTTGTAGACCAATCCTCGAGCTATCCTTCGCCATGTGCGTAGTAGGACCCCATGTAGTAAAAGCTCTGTGTGAAAACAGAATTTGAATGTTTAGAATATTTACTAATTTTTTTATTGTTTAACCGGATTCGGGTGCAGATGACAAAACCAATAAGAAACCCCGATTGGAGAACCATGTCTCATGGTGGACCTTACATCGTGACAGTGAGAATGGTGGAATTGGTGAACGTTGTCCATGGACACCGAAAGTGATCACTTAAGCCAGCCTTGAGCCAATTCGTAAGCGTTGGGACACCTTTCTCACTTCTTCCGATTAGATTCTACACAATGTTGCATTGTGTAGACATGGTTCTCCAATCGAGGTTTCTGAGAATTTGAATATTTTCATATACTAAATTTATTTTAAATTACCCTAATCGTTAATTATTCATTATTTAAATCAGATTAAAAAATAGTACAATTAAAATAAGATTTATATGTTCCTACATATTATGTACGACTAATACACATTAACATACCTATACATTATGAAAACATCTCCATTTTAAGATTACATTACAGCAAAAAAAAATAAGACTTAATATACCTAAATACTTTATCATGTTTTATAATAATATTGTTTATCATGTTTTATAGTAATACAATTTAAACATGTTTTATAATCTCCGACATTTTCAAGTTGCCATATAAAAATGTTTGATATGCCATTAAATGTCATCGAGTATAGGTACCGATAAGCTTAACATATTGTAATATACCTACCTACCTACAAATAATAAAGTAAAAATTAAGTGCGTACTTATATTAAATAATGTACATATACCTAATACTTAATCCCCACGTTCTATAATATTATGTACCTAGTAGATCCTTTATGGATACGATATTTTCCTTAACTTCCCTTTAATGTTTAAATTAAATGTCAAAGTGTTTTTGTTTTTACTGTCATGATAGGTATTAACTGTCATTTAACTCAATAATTTTATGACCTTACTGTCGATAACTAATAACACTGAAGATAAAAACAAAAATAATAATGTGTTTAATCAATTAAAAAGAAGGAATTGTGCCTTTTTTCTTCTCACGTTTATACGAGAAAAGAAATGTTAAAGTAGTAACTGGTTTAATCAGAGACAGGAAATGTTTTTAAATCAAAATTTGATAAGTATTTTTTTGTGTATTATACTGTACAAATCCACGAAACTACAATTTATTCTAAGATATTGTCTGCAATAAGATTAATAGAAATAAATATTATAAATTTCATTATTTCCCTAATCCTATGATTATAATTATCTGTAGGTATTGACAAATCTAATAACTAAATCAGTAACCGCAATCTATTTTCTTTTGATATTTTTTTATGCAGGTACTCCAATATGACTTTAATGTTGAGAGTTTGTTAAGTTGTTTAGAATGGAAATTGTTTTACATAACATTTAATACTAACTACACTTTACAGCATGTTCCACAAGTGGGGAAGCTAGTGGACTAACCGCATATAACAAACATGGAGATCGTCTTCTTCAGATCAATAATAAATAAGATATAATTATAGAATTATCGGCATGCCTGCTTTTTACAGGACACTTGATAACCTACAGAAAATAATGTATTACTTATCTTTACCGGGGAATCTACAGGACCTAAATAGCATGTAGGTATTCATTTAAATTATAATTTCGTATAAAATAAAACAGCAATTTGTAAGAGATCTTACTAGCAATTTCTATAATTGGGCATTTTGCAACAAAGCAATATTTCTCGACCATAATTCATCCATATCTCTCGCTACCCACATCTTCCAATCTGATTATTTGGCGTCTCTCCCACTCTATCAGAATTGATCTTATCGCCAAAGGACGAACTCACTGTTGCCAAACAACTTTATTTCATAACTACAAAATATACGTACCTAAGTTATCTTGAAATATTATGTATCTACATTACACATTTCAAGATAATGTATCTACATTACATATTTTAGTATATATATATATATACCTATGTATATTTAATATATTAGTAAATGGTTTTGAATTAAGTTATAGAAGAAACGTGTAGAAGAAACTAAAATTCTTCTTCTTCTTTTTGTGCCGTTCACAAAACGATGAAAAAAAAAAAAATATTAAAATCTATATTCCCATTCCCTCCCAGAAAGCCACGACCATTCTTGCAGCTCCCCCAGGTGAGTTCGCTCCGCGAATTGCTCTCCGTAACACTGTCTAGAGGGCCATTGGACATATCAAGAGGGTGCTAAATAGTTATTTTATTAAATCAATCTGTTTTTGATTTAATTACTTTTTATAATTGCCAGTGGCTTTTTTCTAGCATGAAATTTAGAAAGCATGCTATATTCTAATACTTCTCGAGACTACTTAGTCTTGAAATTGGATATTATGGACACTCTTGTCCATAATATCCAATTTTAACATACCTACATCCATTAAAAAATAATTTATTGATAAAATTGAGTATTGTTTCAACATAAATTTTCAATAAACGATTAATCCTCTTACTTAGAAGATTTACATATAAATAGATAGATTCTAAATCACCTTTAAAAATTTAATAAGCACTTAGTAATATTTGAATTTTTGTAATACATAATCAACAATAAATAAAGATTACTTATTATGAAAAAATATATACCTATCTGCTTATATTTTGTAACGAATTTAAGTTGACGAACGTCTAAGGAAAATGCTTAAAATATTAAAATAACAGTTATATGTTTATCACAATTATTTAGTGATGCAATGCAATTCACAATGATGTTCGGTGTATGGCGCTGGTAGTAGCTGCCTGAAACCTCTGACGTTCATTTTACAAAATTAAATATTATTGTCTAATAATGATTCAAATTAAAAAAATTTTAATACATTGTTTTTAATTTCAATAGTTTTATAAAGTTAATATTTTTGGGTGTTATTACTTTTAAACTAGTCAAAAATTACAAGTTCCAAAATGTTTGAATTAGCGAATAAAATTTGTTACAATTAATAATACCTACAACTGGAACTCACATAAAAGTCTCGCATTTTAATCAAATTTGTGACACTTAAAAGTGCTTTCAAAATTTTATAATAGTTAAATAAAAATAATAGGTGCCCTTGAGACGGTCTAAGGACTGTTAAACGGCGTCAAAATAAAATCATCCTGAATTATCATCATCATCACAAAATTAATGCTTCCAAAATCTTTCTCAAAATACAATTTATTTCTATCGCAACGTTTTAGCAAAACACCTATGAGTAGGTAATAATTATGTGATACATAATCGATTTTTCAAGACAATGGGCAATTAAAAACAACTCTATATGTATAATGGATATATTTTTCATATAGCGTAAACTTCATCAAACATCAAAGACACACGTTAATAGAGAGGAACGTGTCTACGCAGCTTATAATAAAAACCTATTTTCAATGTCACTCTTACTAACAGCATCCCTCAAATTGTATACATACATATACCTAATCAGCTGAGCTGTCATTCAAAAAAAGGTCGTAAAAAGAAGTCGTAACAATGTGACCTTGTTTTGGTATCATTTTAACTACATTATCTCACTTTCCCTCACCTAAATAATAATAATAATATAAAGAAGGATAGTAGCATGACTGTATTAAAACTAAATCGCAGTGCAGTATAATAAATGTAGTAGTAATTTGGTAGTAAAAGTTCCCTAGCCGTGTAGATGTTTTGTATCGATTCACAGTCATAGAACTTTTGACACAAGCTGTCAATGAAACAGCTGATAATTTTATGTACGCCGGTGGGTCATAAACAATAAAAAGGGGGTAATAAAAAATCCTTGCACAACAACCAACGCTGATATATTATTATATATACAGCACCGGTACTATACTAGGTATACTAACTTCTAGTATTTGTCGTAAGTCGTAAGTGGTAGTACTCACATAGTACCTACTACTTTAAGCAAACGTCCTCCCATGAAAATGCAAGTGCTGTTTGTCTTTAACAATAATGTCGCCGTACTGTGACGTCACTCGACTATAGTTACTTTAATACTACTAGTACTCGTATTAAAATAATAATAATGGTCGTAAAATTACGTCACAGGGTTTAATAGCGCACAATAATGTCACATTATTAATGTTATTGTTTTGAATGCGCCACTTGACTGTGACAGCAGCACATCTCAATATTACGTGCGTAATAATATGTGTGTAAGTGTATGATGCGTTTATTTATTTTTACCGCAATGCGACAAAGTTTTAAACTTTATGGTGCGTTGAATTCATGAATATGAATTGAGTGGAGACATAGTATTTTGTTGGTTGGTCAGTATCAAGATTGTCAAAATCACGTGGTTGACAAAAACATTACATGTTGAAACCTGGGTGTATTCTATTTTATGAGTGTATTGATATAATTGAAAAATCGTATTTTTAATTTTTATTCACAAGTTTTTGCTTTCATTTAAATTTCTTTCAATGACATGAGTACATGCAATATCTCATGTGCAAATATTAAAATTATAAGATGCATTCACAGTCTAAAATATTAATTTAAAACAATCATATTAAAAATCAAAATAACCTTGTGATACGAATGTCCGAAAAAATGTTCCAGTGTCGGTAGAACCTTTTATCTATTGAAATGTCTGAAAGTGTGTATTCACATGGAAAACATTGAAGAGAAAAATATAGATCGCTATGTCCATTTTCAGATATTTTAAGAATACAGAAATCAGTAAATTGGTTTAGAAAGGTAGACATCTGAACATGGTTGCATTTCTAATGGAGAATTTCTTCCATCTGCACTGCTTTTTTTACCAAGGAAGTCTATGACTGCATTCACAAAAAAATAAGAATCTGCCCATAATAAAGAAAAAACGTACCGACTATGAAGGGTCGATTGCGAAAAAGTATTAGAATCTCTGTTATTTACGCAATATTGCAAATTCTTAGTATTTATTATTCGTTTCCCAAGTACTAATAGCCATGTAGACGGGTAGTAAAGTATGTAATAGGTAGTATAGAGGGTAGTTTAGGCACTTTGGTAGGGTAATGTTTGTAAAAGAGGCTATACAAGACAAGACAAGAGCAGGAGTATTATGCATTGCATCGCTGTCTTTAGCACACTGTAAGTTTGATGGATGGATCTTGGAAAAGTGGGCATAGTCACGGAGTCGTGTGTGCGAACACACTGATTTTTGTTTTCTTAGTGGAATGTATTGTTTTCTTGTTGGAATGTTTTATTAAAGTTGATTCATAATTTAAGATAATTGAAATAGAAAATAAGTATAAT
The DNA here is from genome assembly GCA_947579605.1 of Athripsodes cinereus. NCBI lineage: Eukaryota > Metazoa > Arthropoda > Insecta > Trichoptera > Leptoceridae > Athripsodes > Athripsodes cinereus. Next base: position 6,348,447 of record OX388317.1, on the reverse strand, counting down.
AATGGTAGTTAATCATAAGGTTATTATAAGTTATAAAATTAAATGTTATCTTTATAACTTGATTAAATAAATAAATGAAAACGAAATGAAAAGAACACACTTTAAAATAAAATTGATTGTAGATTTTCTAGTAAATATATAATTATCTCTTTTTTAAAGTGACATAATACTTATGCGATATTACCTAATACCTTACATTTAATACATTTGAAAAATTAAAATATAAGAGACACTAAAAATTACAATTTAAGTCTACAAAATAGCTTGCTTCCATTTTGATGAATATTGGTTTTATTTGCTGCTTGTTCGAAAATCGAAGTCCGAAAATTTAAATACTATACTATACCCTCACGCCGTGTCCCAAGTGGGGTAGGCAGAGAGAACGGAACGCCAAACAGATCTATCTTTACACACTTCCTTCGCTTCCTCCACATTCATACAGTTCCTCATACACGCACGTCGGTTCCTCTTACTCAACACGCGGCCGTCCTTGAGAATTTGATCTACGTGATCAAGCCACGTGGTTCTCGGACGCCCGCGTTTCCTCACACCCTTTCTTTCAGATAAGTATATCCTCTTTGTCATTCTTTCCTCTTTCATTCGTTCCACGTGACCAAACCATAGACTTTTAATTTTTTCTAGAACCGCCCATAAATCATGTATGCAAGAAAAGACTTTATATGCAAGTAGCAGTTACCTTCATAGTTTTCATTTCGCAATGCAATTTAATTCATTGACAATAATTTGCATCTATAATTTACCTACATACTTCTTGAAACTTTTTGTTCTCATACTTTTGTATTTTCGGTTAACGAAAAAGCAAAATTTTTGATTATGATATTATATTGCACTAATTTGAAAATTACAATTAGGTACATGAATATTTAAATTTTATCATAAACATTCCGCCGTGAAATCGAAAAAAGTCTTCTTCAGACCCCCTAGACAAACCGTAGGTACTTTTCGATCGACTACAAAAGAATTTTCGACTATAACCGAAACAATAACGCATAATTACACGATACATGTAGGTAGATTGTCGAAAACTTCGCCAGTAGACGGTTTGTCTACGGCCTCAGGTATTTTTTTTTTTTAACATAGGTAGGTAGGTACATATGCACGCACATCAGATTTAGAAAAAAATATTATGTAGGTATCTAATATATCTATAAAGAGATACAAATTATTTTTGTTTTTTTTTAATCAACTATGTTGTTGAAGTGATTGTGCATACAATGTTTCAACTGTACAAGACGTGAATGATGGAAGGTTGTAAAGATCAAAATAACGACATCGTAAACTTGTCGACTGATGTCGTAAAAATCCGTCATGATGTATTACATAGGTACAGTAGAATGTAGGTTAGTGCGGGTAGGTTATTTCAGATGCTGATGTAGGTATAGGTGAAATGCAAGGACAATTTATCTATTATTGTGTATGGTAAGTACCCAGTCAAAGGATTGACGACCGTGAGTGATAGTTATACATACATAATACCATCACGCCGCTTCCCTCGCGGGGTAGGCAGAAAGGATCGAGCGCCACTTCCTTCTATCCTTGCATACATCTTTCGCTTCCGTCACTGTCATACAGTTCCTCATGCATGCTCTCCTGTTCAACGTGCTCAACACGTGACCGTCCTGTAGAATATGATTTAAATGATCTTGCCATTTAATACTCGGACGTCCACGTCTCCGAGCACCATTCCTCTCAGCCAAATATATCTTCTTAGTCATTCTGTCCTCATTCATTCTTTCCACGTGCCCAAACCATCTTAACTTATTTACATTCATCCTTGTTATTACACCAACTTTCATTCCACATTCCTTTCGTTTATCACTGTTACGCACACGATCTCTCAGACTTTTACCACACATCCTTCTCAGTGATCTCATTTCAACTGCATTTATGCCACATTCATCCTTCTTTAACCATGTCCACGTCTCACTTGCATGCATGTGATAGTTTGTTGGGTTAAAATTGAAAAAAACAAGGTATGCATCCTCTACTGGATATTTTATTTTTTAGAACCACAGAGAGGATGACATGCATGATTATTTATACGATTAGTCAACTGGACACTAATCACTTATGGGAAATGCCATTATGGTATGGTTGTAGTATGTACATAGAAGTTTTTGTAATGTTTTTGGCATTCGTCCCGATTTCAAAAAAAAATAATAAATTACTTCTAGGTATTTATCCTTAAGGAATCTCTCACTTATATGGCAGATAGTGGACTAACTCCATATTATGATAAACATTTGGGTCATCTTTTTCATGTCATTAAATATGAGGCAATAAGGAAAAGTGGCTTACTTCATCATTGAACTAAAGGTGTTGAATAGGTATTATTTTATTTTAACGAGAATTTAACGAAAAGTAAGCCTCAACTATTTTACAGGACACTCAAAAATTTATAGAAACGAGGAGGAAACCGTTGATAGGAAACTCATTTTAAAATATTCAAGAACTTTCTGATAATTATAAGTTAATTTTCAAATATGGACAGAAAAATATTATTATCTTTTAGGCATCTTTTTGTATGATTTGATCGAACAGCGGGCTTCCAGACGGACCAGATCTTATCGTTTGAGCTATAATCCCGACTTTTGATATTTTTTGTACACATAATTGTATACTACAACATGTTTTGATGTCAATTTTTTTATTTAATTTATTTGTGCCCCGAAAAGTACTATCCGAGAAGTTGGTGTAATAACCGAAATTAATGTAAATAAGTTACAATGGTTTGGGCATGTGGAGCGAACGATTGAGGATAGAATGACCTAGAAAATATACCTATTTGGTTGAGACGAATCGTACTCCAAGGATCAAATGGCAAGATTATATTAATAAACCAGATCTTTTCGGACTGATACAATATGTTGAGCGCATTAAATAAGATAGCATGCATGAGGAATTGTATGACAGTGACGGAAGTAAGAGGTGTGTGTAAGGATAGGAGGAAGTGACGCTCGAACCTTTCTGCATACCCCACTAGGAAGGCCTAGGAAGGCGGTGTGATGGTATTTATTTTATTTTTATAATTTTCGCAAACATTAAGTTGTACAAATAGATAAAAAAAAAGTCGGTACATAAACCAGCAATGTTTGCTAACACATTACAAAATAAATCTACCTCCATGGTACTACAGTGAATGAAAAAAATGTTCCTTTATATTATGTGTACGTTTGTATGATGTAGGTATTTTATGTATTTACCTACTTATGCAGGTTAGGTTGCTCCGCATATTATAACCGCACCATTCTACAAGAATAATAATAAGAACACTTTATTGATCAGAAAAAAAAAATATGAGCAATTGGCGAGCTTACAAAAAAAATTCAGAGTTTTAAATTGAATCTGAAAGATATTTTTAAATAGCTGTTCAACTGCTCTGTTGTTGAGTTTTGTTAAGAAACTGTATTTGGTTACTATTTGTATTGTAAATATGTGTTTGTTTTTATTATTATTTGGTAAGCGCTCTTGTTATATGTAGGTACTACTACTACTACTATACCATCACGGCATATCCCACAAGTGGGGTAGCCAGCAGATCAGCTGCACGTAAGAAACATGCAAACTGTCCTCTTCGTGCCAATATAAAATCAAGACATTCAGGATGGGTGGCAAGCCTCATCGCTGAATTTAAGATGTAAAATGTCTTATTTTTTTCGAACATATATAAATATGTTATAGGTATGTAAATTATATGAAATATGTTTAAACCCTCAAAGCACGAGCACTGCTCAATTTTGAGGGTCAAATATGTAATAAATGTGTTTTTTTAGTAATAAGGTGTGTATGTAATATTATTAATTTGTAAATTTTATTTCAATAAAAAATATTTGAATTAGAATTTATTGCCTGGAGGCAATATTTTCCAACTAACCAAAGAATACCTAGGTATATTTTAATTACATGCAAGTACCTAATAGACACTTATATTTTATGGTTCATATAAAATATTTTAAAGAAGATATTTATGGTGACCATGATTGCTAGATTCATTAAACTTTTTTTTTTAACTATTCTCGGATAAAATTGTTTATGAGTGATAAAAAAATTAACGGCGCGTTATAGGTACCGTCTTAGTTTCGAGTTTGAAATTATTCAGTTTAAGTCAAATTATTGAGGGGGTTGGTGGCTTGAGGGTAAAATCTTAGACTTGATGAATGTTCGCGGTTTGAATTCAGTTGCTGAACTGAACCACATTCACAATACCAACAAGCTATTCTATTTAGTAAAGTATAGAGAACATAAAAAAACTCAGATTCACTTTTTGAAGAAATAAAATAAAAACAATAATCAAAATATACAGGTTGGTGCCTTCCTATTTTGGTGGTTATGAAATATCAAAATAGCGTATCTATCTACCCTCAAAAATTAGGGAACAAAAAAATGTTGTGTTAGTGGGAATTGTACCTAAATACCTACCCAACGAAAAACATTAGAATAAAAATTGATAACAAAATTGAAAACAATAAAATAGCCCATAGGCAATTTCTTCCTTCTATCCTTCGATTATGATATTCCCACCCACGCCTCTCGCATTAATGTTCACCCAAGAAACCAACCAAAACATCTCAACTTCATATCGAAGTGAACAATCTATTGACACACTACCACCCGCCTCTTTCACAATGGCCGTCAGACAGAACCACGCCTCGCGTTATTATTGGACGCCCGACATGCATTCTACATTCTAATTTCAAAAACACAACATGGCCGCCCCACTTGCAGGCCAATCTGTGACGGCCATTTCAAAAAATATTTCATACCACTGTCATTTATCTAGGAAGTACGTGTATATAGCTATCTCTTTTTAAATAGTACTAATGAAATGTGACAAAAGAAAAAACTAAAATATTTTAATAATCTCTCTATCTATTTCACTTTGGCTTCCTAGATTTTGTGCAATAAAAAGAGATGCATTTACATTCAAGTATTCCCATTATTTTTGCTTTGAAGATTTCTCGCTAGGCTTCAGTTATGAGAATAATATTCTATTTTGGCGCAACTGCGGAAGTTGAAGCATGAACTGTAAAGGAAATAAAATCTTAGTAAGTTTAGTGTTTTATTTTTAGAAATTTGATTAAATTAACTGAATACAATATTAATTGTAGTTTTTATTACCCGTCTGTAGAATAAATTATCAATGGTTTTTAGACCTAAGATATATCAGGAAGACAATATTTATGTAATGTCTTCAATTCTAAATTCAGTATTAAACTAGACTATGTCATCCATTGTGAAAGTTTCATCATTCATTTTATTATTTCTTCACGCCATATACCACGGGGGAAGTAGCCATCAGGCAAACTGTATTTAATGAACATGCAGTTCGTTCTTTACGTGTGAATAATTAAAGTAAGGTATTCAAAATGAGTGGCATTATTACCTACCTCATGAATGTGGAATGCAAGTTAGTTTTATATCCAAGAAAATGTAAATAAGTTACGATGGTTTGGGCATGTGGAAAGAATGAATGAGCACAGAGTGATAAAAAAATAGGTACCTATTTAAATGCCTATGTGGCTGTGAGAAAGGGGATTACAATAAACAGATGTATGATGAATTGCATGGAAGTGATGGGAGCAGAAGACGTGTGCAAGGGCAGGAGGAAGTGTCGCTTATCCTTTCTGCCTACTCCGCAAGGGAAGCGGCGTGATGGTATGTATTGAAATTCTCGATTTAGCAAATAAATGACATACCTACCTACCTAATGGATAAAAACTTTTTTTTAATCTAATGTAGGTATGTAAAATAATTGTATCTACTCATCGTGTGTTGCCTTTTTTGTCCGCAACAATATTACATAGGTATATCTAGTTATTAGGTAGGCCTACAATGTATTGAATAAAATCAGCTGATTCATGAATATAGATATGGCAAGTTCAACGACATCACTAATACCCAAACCAACAAGAGTCAAAGATGATTCCTTATTTAAATAAAAATTTAAAATAAAATAAACGAACACCTTTTCTAGTTGGTTTCTGTTTTGTTCAATTTAATCGAAGGGAATCACGCCTCTGCGATACATTTGTCCTCTGTAGGTATATATTGATTGTATTTAATATATTCATATACTTACTGTGTAAAATTGCTTGAAATTAATGTTTATATAGAAAAAGTAGTATCAGGATTTTCAGAAATAATCTAACCAGTTTCTTAGATGACATACCAACTGAATAATCTAAATAGACACATTTTAAATAGATTCAGTCGTTTCATTTCATTATTCGAAGGTTTGTGAACTCGCAATATGTAAAAAAGCGTATTGATGGATTTATAGTTTCTTGTGATAGCTAATTAAGATATGGTTGGAATTCACGTACTTTGATAAAAATCATTAATTTATTATTAAGTACTTGTTATGTCTTAAACTAAGTAGGTAGGTGGTCCTTAATCTTCATAGAAATACATATATCTTTTATAATCTTTATATCCTGGTGTAAAATTAAGCACCAATGAGAATATTCTATTCTTATGAGACATTCATGAAGATAGACTCTGATTAGATTTATAAAATAAGTTATCAATATGTATCTTAGTTACAAGAGAAGGTTTATACTTACATGTATTCTTAGAATTTTGATTTGAAGCAAGGAGATATTGATCAACTTATGTATGATGACACTTACTTATTAATTAATTTATAATAATAATAAAAATCTTTATTGCACAAAATTTGTATACAAAGAATTAAAAAAAAACATGACAACATTACCACTGAATACATAATTTTGCGCAATGGGTGAGTTTATCGCTGAAGCGCAATATCTTCCAACTAACCCATTAAACAAAAAAAAAAACAAATAATAAAACAATAATATTATATAAATAAATAAAACAAAATAAAATAATTTAAGATAGGTATATAGATAAATAAATAAATACATAGGTATACCAAAATAAATAATGTTTTCAATGAAGGAGTAGGTAAAAAATAAAAGTGACACAAATTTCCTAGCGTAAATTTACGAGTAGTTTTGAGTTTTTGTTTTTTTATTATTTTATATGCTCTCATTTACATAATTTTGCAAATAGTCACATGGTGGATAATGCACGTCCAACGACAAACATAAATAGACTTTGAATCTTATAAGCTTTAAAAAAAAAAACATCGTAGTACTGTATACCTAAATTTACCATCTTACTAGATTCTACGCCGATTTTCACTTTCAAATTTTGTTTCTTATCAACAAAAGTTCCTTTTTCATCACAACTATTGAATGCCCTTACTACCAATCATTATTCCATCTGAGACTCCTGAATGCAATTACGTAGGTATCTACAAATTTCAATAGAACCCTTCTAGAATTATTAGTACTGTCTATAGCTAGTGGATATTGCCTAGCCCATCAGTTTCACCCTTTTTACATTTCTCTTACAATGTAAATAAAATTACCATAGTCATTTTGAATCCAGATGATGTGTGAATGTTACTAAGTGTCTTGCATAACAAATAAGGAGTAATGCACCAAGGTATTATTATGTAGTACACATTCAGATTATCGAACAAATTTTGCTAGATCACCTATTGTGAACATCAGGTTAGTAGAAAGATCCCAATCCAGTGATAAGCTCACCCCTAATGGATTTCAACATTGCGTATAATAATAATAATAACTAGACAACTTTTTTTTAATATGCGCCATTTATGGAAAAATCACCGCAAGGGCTCATTCAAGAATCATAGCACCATCTGGACAATATAGGGTTTTCAACCTCGCCTTGAACACCTTCGAACTCTCCAACTCCGCAAATCATAGGGAATTTTGTTCCACGGCAACGGACCAGCCACACAGAAGGCACGGTCAATTGATTAAAAATTATAAAAAAGTATTAACAATAGTTTCAAAAAATTCAGTTATGATTTTTTATGTAGGTATAATATTTCAATCGATGTACAGTAAAAAATAAAATAAATAAATAATTATATTGGAAAATAATTACATTAATATTTTAGATATTTCGTGCGTCTAGTGCTGGATAAAAAAATTCGTTTGTACTTTCACAGCAATTCATCAGGAGAAAACCTCATTCAATTGTTCTTGAATTTTTGATATTATCGACTATATTGTTTTCAGAAAATTATTAAAGTAATGTTTTTACATGCTACGGTTCATGTTTAAAAAAATAGTAACTTATATTACATCTACTTACTTTGCAATTCTTTCGAAATATAATATATTTTTCTTTATAATAAAATTAACTTTTCAGACATATAGGTGTATGTGAACTTACGAAATAAGCTCTGCAGTGAAGAGGGTGTATGACTTCAATGCCATTTGAAGTTCAGTTGAGAGTGGTGTGAAAAAGAAAATCAATATTATTGCGAGCTTTATCTACCCACACGAAATTCTTATACCTAGTAGGTACCTACATGAAACATTGTATGGAAAGCTCTACTAGTTACTTTTATAAACTTTACCTATACAACTTAATACCTAGAAATGTAGGATGCTTTAAGTAAATATTAGTTAATTTTTTCATTCATATTCCTGTCCTGTCCTTAAATTTATTTTCAGCCTCCACTACATAAACATATAGCTATTAAAATATTAGATATTTTTCGATTTCCCATTTCATTTAATTTTAGGATTTAAGACAGAACCAACCCACTGCAACGTTCAGGAGTAAGCTGAAAACACTGCTCTTCAAGAAAAGCCACGGCGCCCTTGAGATGGTCATGGATCATTAAACGGTCTTTATTATTATTATTATTCATTATTTGAAGAGGGTTTAAGAAAGGGCACTCATCCGAGAACTACGTGGATCTTGATCACGTGGATCAAATTCTCAAGCACGGACGCGTGTAAGAAGAATCGGCGTACGTTTATGAGAAATTGTATGAATGTGGAGGAAGCGAATGAAGAATGTTGGGGAATGAACTAAAATTGTTCCATCTTCTCTGTCTATCTCACTTCGGATGCTTCAGGGATAGATAGATAGATTATTAATTGAAGGATTTATAGAAGGATCATGTGATTCGATTCAAATATATTCTTCTGTATTATACATTACTTCAACACGTCATATTACTTATAGATACACAAAGCATAGAATTATATCATATGATAATGTATTTAATTATCGAAAATATGTACCTACCTAGGTAGGTAGGTACTCTTCATAAACAACAAGCTTGCTTACAGAAAACTAAATAAATATACCTACCTACATATTCTGTAAACAATTTCTAGATAACTACGCATTTTAATTTGTAATTTTTTTGAAGTATTTTCCACCCCTAAATTTGTAAATACATTTCAAGTAGGATTCTATAATTAATGTTAGGTATTGTAACCAACGATTTTAATTCCAACTAGGGTTAATAATTCATTTTGAAAGCCTTATTCAATGTTTAGATACGTTATTCTTCCCATATCTACTAGATAATGTACTTGACTCTCTGTATCGCAACAGCTGTCTCCAATGATCGTTGTTTAATTTTTAATCGATGCTTGATTAAATTTTCATACATGAATAGGGTAGTCAGTACATTATAGGTATTATTATTAAACACAGATGTTACCGAGTAAATAAATATATTGTGGATTGAACATGTTCAAGAATTTAATATAGTTGAGAAAATACTTATTAGAATTTGTATGTTATCTATTGAAAATATAAAGCTTTAATATTTTTTTGTATGTAAAATAACTTTTTTGAATTTCTGCGCATTTCATGGAATTATTTAGATGCATAACAATCTATTTTCTTTTTTGTGCATGTTTTCGCTTTGTGGAGACGATTTGGTTGTTAGAGTGTTTGAGCGGTGCGGGGTATGATAATAGTGGAAGTATTTATTTATTAATGGTTCATGATCTGTATTATATTTTTTCATAGTATTTTGTTTAATGCATGCTTTCGTCTTGTGGTATATTTTGTATTTTACAACATTAATTTGTTAGATTATTGATAGTTCTTTTTAGAGATTTTCTAATTATATTTGTTTATTGTTTGTTTGTTTTGCGGCCACAACACAGCCATGATGCTAACGTGGCTAATCTATAAATTTAATAGTGTTTATATTTTATATACCTACTTGTTTAAATGAAAAATTTACTTGTGAAAATATGTTTAAATAAATAAATAAATAAAATACATATTTATCTTAAGCTATGATTAGGTTAGTAAATCATCAATAATCTGGATTTTTGAACATACTTAATTTCGGATAAAAACATCCTCTAAATCGAACAAGTCTATTCCGGGTAAAAGAAGAGAAGATTAATCATCGTGTTAAGTTTTTGGCATATTTTTTTTTTTTTTTAAAAAAAAGGGTTTTGTTTGTTATAAACCCAAATACAATCTGATACACCTTTCACAGTAAGCTACTAAAAGCTTGTGTCGTGAAAGGGGAGTTCTTCAGTACCTTAAAATTATAATACCTAAGTATATATAATATATTCTATAGTATGTAAGTATGTATTGATTGTATCTAAATGTCGAATGGTGAGTAGCAGGTGGTATAGGAACTCGTTTTGAGTTTAATTTGATTGGTTTCTCTTTATACAGAGTTCTATGATAGGTTCTTCATACTACTACATTACTGTATACACATACATAATAACTATGTATCTACCTATAATAACCAATACCATTACTACTAACACCATAATATAGGAAATAACAACAAAAGCTTCTATGTATTTCCTTACATCATCAAATTACTTTTCGAACAGGGGAAATTCAAAAGTACCTCCTACATCTTTAGCTACTTACTCAAGTACCTACCTACTTATCTAATGTTTAGGTAGGTACTTTGTCTATCCAATTTCAAAATACAAGATAGGTATTGGATGTAATAAGTTTTTTTGAACAGTATCTATCTATACGCAATTACTAGTACTATCTTGTAAGTTGTAGATAGCTACACCGCTATTAGATTACTATCGTTATGTTACAAAGATGGTGAGAGTATTATTTTCGATAGCAGCAGGAAAACACTGAGAACTTACCTATTATCTTTTATTGATAAAACTGATATACAGTTCATTATCGGTATTTTAATTATATATGATCCAAAATACCTACGCATGAGTAACCTGCATAGTATTTAATTACTTTAAAAAATCTTTGAATACTCTTTACAGAGTAATAATATTCGATTTAAGTTAGATAATGTTTATTACATTATCATTTTAACCATATAATATTCTCAAATGGACCAACAAGTTCACCTTTCACTCAGCAATTAATTTATGTGGCAACAATACACAGTAGATCTACCTCTTCTTTTTCCTGGCACTGTCCCAACTTATTGCCGCTGAAGGCTGTTGGGGTCGACTCTTCTCGTTCTGAGGTTTTACATTCTTCTGATTCTTATATCATCTTCATCCAGGCCATTTCTCCGCAGGATTCTATTGCATTGTGTCATCCAGGTATTCTTTGGTCTCTACAGTAGATATCTTCCTAAATGCATTATTATTTCTATTCAGATTAAGAAATCTTGGTAGGTATGTAAGAAATATAAACTTTGAAAGTTTTAAAAGGCAAACTTAAACTTTATAATTTTTAAACAAGAAGATTCGTAAAACATTATTTTTATCTGTCGAAGCTATTACACCAACTTGACCATATGTGTGCGTTTCTCTTTCAATTTGTTCTTAAAAATACATTTATTTATTTATTTTAAATATGTATTTCTTTACGGTTATTACGCAACCATAAACACAAATAACTTAAACCAAAAACGATGCTTTGAAATAATAAAACATTGTCATTATTCTAAAAAAACACCAGGGGGCTTTCTAAAACAAACTTTCTCTTTTTTTTAACCCTTTCGAAATAAATTCTCGCATTCTTCGTCATTGTATTTAAGAACCCGGAAATTTTTAGAGATTTTATCTTTTCATAAAAAAGGTTTCAAACTTTCTCTTTTGCTACCTATTTCTTTGAATTGCTTTTTGAAAAATGGAGTATTTATGGTGTTGTATTTTAGTGTAGTTTTTTTTATTATAGGCACCTATAGGTAAGTACCTTCTTTTATGTTTTATCTTTTATTTATTGCATATTAATATTGTTTCTAATTCTCAAAACTCAGTTATATTATTAACATCATCACGCTGTGTTTTTTGTTGAACAGATTGAAAAAAAAAACGTTTGCTTTGTGTAAGCATTTTTTTTACTACTACTACTACTATACCGTCACGGCATATCCCACAAGTGGGGTAGCCAGCAGACCAGCTGCATATAAAACATGCAAGTTGTCTTCTCCGTGCCAATATAAAATCAAGACATTCAGGATGGGTGGCAAACATCCCATTTTTTTTAACAAATTGTAGGTATATTTCATTTTTATTGAAATCCACCCAGTGAAATTATTCCTTAGATCAATGGTACGACTAGATAATTCTTTTTCTTCTTTGTCCTCACCTTCATTTCATTTATTTGGGGTCGGCTCTTCTAGTCCTCATCCACCGAGTTCTCCAATCTCCTGCATCCTCCGAACGCAGCTCTGCTGCCCTCAGGTCCCTGGCCATTGTGGACATCCAGGTGGTAACTGTTCTGCCTGGTCTTCTGGATCCTATTTCTATGTCCATTGTTCTTTTTGTCATAATATTATCCTGTGGTAGTCTCAAAATGTGTCCGTATCATCTTATTAAAATAATATGTTGGTACGACTAGATAATATGATAAAATATTCACACAGTTTATATTTTTAATTCAATCCTATAAAATTTCGTATATTGTTGTCTTAAAAAATACGATTTTATATATTACTTTTTATAGTTGGCACTCGAACACATTTTATCAGAATTAATTAAAAGAATTTTGGGTAGGTATACGTTTTAAATGGAAAAATAATACACATCAATTTTTGGAATACACGTTTATCGCTACAGTGCGATATCTTCCAACTACATATTCAATTGAAAATTTTGTTTCATAAAAAAAATACCACCCTTCATAAGCTGACGGGGTTGCGGGTAATCATAATTGGGCTGTATATCATTTCTTGTGGCAGTCAGGATATCATAGTATGTACATAGTAATGTTTTATGTACTTTGTTTTATTCTACAATATGGAAGCTTTTAAGTTTGCGTGTTCTACGCCACTCTGGTGTTTTTCCACATTGTTTATGGCTAATTGTAACAATAAATTTCTCAATATCATGGCTAGTTATGGCAGTTTTATGGTAAATAAACATATCGTTATACATAAATATGCCGTAACTATATAACAAACTACTGCTACATAACACAAACATTTTTGTATTATTATCATCAGTAAGAAAATAGAAAATATTGTTATTGTGTATTTTACATTAAAACTAGCTTATACTTAATAAATGGTATAACTAAACTGAATTCGTACAAACCACGTAGGTACTGTACATTATGAAATAATCACCGAATTACGCTATATTACATTATATAGTTCAAAAAATATTTATTCATAGTTAGGTTATTTGAGGTTGGTAAAATTTAGTATATTTATTTAGGTAGATATTCACTTTATTTTTAACTGTAGGTACATTGGTTACAATATTACAAAATAAAACAGTGTCATATAAATATGTATCAGTTATACAATCCAATTTACAGAGGGCGAGTTTATCGCTAATGTGGTGTTCTCACTTTGGCGAATATCACCAGGCACCAAAATATCGCCAGCCATTTGAACCGTGGGAACAAAATGACAGCTAGTCTGAAACGATAAAAACCAGTAGAAACGATATCGTTTAAAAAAAATCTTCACCTAAACGGATAAATAGGAGTTCTTGGACTCCTGAAATATCCGAGAAATAAAGATATTTCAACAGAAACGATATCGTCTTGAGTTGACCACCTTCCAACATTTTCGGCCGATTGAACGATTCGCGCATGCGCAGATGTGCGCGGCGTTCATATCTATGGTAAAAACTTTATAACCTATAAATTTTATAATGTTTCCCGCTTCGTGACAGCTGTTATCTTTGTTGTTGGTTTGTAGCGTTTGTTCCTTAATTAAAAGGCGCCTTATAACATCTACTATAACATTTTCGACTAAAAATAAACACTTCGCGATCTCCATCTCGACGCCATTTTGAAAACAGTGTCAAAATCAAAGCGCATCTGACAGATCGTTTCTAAATCGGTGGACTGTGTGAACAGGTGTGACGATCAATGGGCGTACGGCGAATTTTGTTTTTTCGCCTGGCGTTATATTTTGAAATTCTCCTGGCGATATTCGCCAAATGTGAACACCCCATAAAATGCGACGTCTTCCAACTATACAAATCCGTTTGTTTAAAATCAAAAATATGTACATAAAGCTACACACATTTTACAGAAATTCCATACCTACAACAATTCTAAGTAGATACCAAATTATTTAAGTCCAGTAATACGTACTTAACATTTTAAAGATTATTTTTAAGACATTGGACACCAATTGCAAAAAGTAGTTATATTAAAAGTAATTACTTTACTACTGTTTTAATCCGATTTTTTTTTAAATCTATCGAAAATAATTTTGTCATCAGGTAGGTAGTACCTACTTTTATTCCAGTGCAAACTGATTACATAATAATAAATATCATAGGTTTGGCATATCCTACTCAGTGCATATACCTACCTATAAAAAAAATGAGAAAATATATTTGTGTTCATTAATATTAATATTATTAGGAAGGAACAAATAATTTAGTGCAACGGGTGAATTTATCGCAGAACCACGATATCTTTCAGCAGTTTTTTTTTTATAGATATGGTTAGAAAGATAACCGCTTACTGTTGAATCACAATACAGTATTATGAAACTATGTACCTACAGTGTACACCATATTAAAGATATGATACTTACATATTACGGTCCCTTTGCAACACCATCAGGAAGTAAGTTAGGGTGATACCTAATAGGAGTTATCTATAGGAATTAGTATTGTGAAGGAATTTACTGAAGATAGATCTACATTACTCTCCGTTCTCTCTGCCTACCTCACTTGGGAGACGGCGTGAGGTTATAGATAGATAGATAGGAATGTACTTGCCAACTTGATAGAATAGAATCATACCAATGATGTCTTGATGGGGTGGGATGAGATTCAGAATGGGATATTCGAACGTTTTCAGTGTTTGCCGACAATAATTATTATTCCATATAATTTTGATGGCGAACTATTAGTTAGATCGGAGTTATTTGAAAAAGTTCTTACTTTTATGAAAATTGTTTTCAATTTAGCGTTAAATAGTATCAAAATGAATCACACTCTTAAGTATTTTTCGCTGAAACTGAAATGACTGAGTTATTCTGTTATTAATAACTTATCTTAATAACTAAATAAGTGTCTACAGAATTGTTTAAAATAAGGTTATTCGTGTTTTAATATTTTATTCAGAAAAATAAACTTTAAAAATCGCATATTTTCCTTATGATAGAAACTTTATAAAGTATACACAACATAGAACCTTCATTTTGACGTTTTTTTTTTCAGAAATTTGTTTCTGAAAAAATCATTTGTATGCAACGACCATACCCATTAGTTCGAAGGTAGGTAGGTTACTTCATCTGTTACGTCTTTAGAAAAACATTTTCATAATTTTTCCAATATTTTCATAAATTGCGTCAAAAATTCCCTTCTTGAGATGAATTTCGCGCTGGTAAAAATACTTTTGGGATTTTTAGCACGTTTTAGTCAAAGTGTCGGAGTGTAATACGCACTTAATCGATTTTCTATATAAGATTATACCTGTGTAGATATGTAGGTAGGAACCTTAATATATATTTCTCGAATGAGCTCGGCGTTGGCAATACCTACTGATGGCCGAAAATTTAGAAAAAGTATTCTTAAAACAAGTAGATATACCTACATATAATAACGAATTTAATTAACTGGTCGAAATAGCTTGTTAGATAAAGATCATGCTATGAATAGTGAAAATAAATATTTTTTTTTGTCGGTAGCCTACAGTCGAGTGTCAGCTTCATGCACAAGAGGTGCGCGGTTCGATCCCAGGTACCGCCAAACTCCCCTTTCCCGAAACAAGTTTTTAGCTTACCTACTGTGAAAGGTATAGTTTGAAACAAAGACCCAGATAATGTCTTACAAAAAACATTTAATTAGATACAACTACATAGGTATTTTTAATATTATAAAAGTTATCATTCATAATACATTCCTTTTTCGAGTCTGTTTGATATATAATGTTGAAGGAATTGTGTTTACCTATATATGTACAATACCACAGATAGATATTAAATATATTACAAAAAAAATATTTTTGAAAACACATGTTTCATACATTTTTCAATAAATCAATAGAAACGAGATAAGAATACGTCTTCATTACATTACATTGTATATACCTACTAACACTTTAAATATAAAGGTACCTACCTATTATAGATACAATCGTAATGTTATTCATTGTCGTATTCCTACGTACACCAAATTTATATAAGACAACAAGATATTTCACAGGTCATTGAACGTTAAAATCAGCTGTTAATGTGTAGCTATATACATACCTAAGTATTTAAACGAAATATGTACATATCTATCTATCTATAGAATTAGGTGTGTAGTAGGTAAAAACTACAAAGTAGTTTTGTCTATAACGACTAGCTATCTATATATGTAGTATGTAGATAGGTACCTATAGTCCTCACAAGAAATAAGAACGACTGATAAATATATCATTGGCATGTAGGATAATATTTTTTGGAAAGAACTTAAAATATATGTAATTCGGTGAACTTATAATATAAATGTAATTCGGTGACATTGATTGTATCGGCAATAACTTTGTAATACTTCATTTTAAATAATTTGTAATTTGTAATTCTGTGAACTTAAAATGTCTGTAATTTAATCAAAATGCTGAATACTTATTAGAACAATAACTTTTCTTTTCAGTCTACTTTTGAATAAAAAATCTTCTCCATCTATCCTCACTTTGTACAAGTTCTTCTTCGGCTTTTTTCTATCCACTCTTGCACCCAGGCTTTATATTTGCTCTTATTTTGTTAGTGACGAAGAGTTTGTGTATTTGAACTGCAAAAAAAAATCAAACAACATAATTATTTTTATATTCAGATATTCATTCTGTTATTTTGCCAAGTTTGAAAACTAATTCCTAGGTTCTTTAAAAAGTGCCACGATATCTAAATAATACTACAACAATTTTATCAACTACGAGGGTTCCATTATAAACATAAAAAAATAGTAACTTATATTCTGTGCGTGTAAGAAAAAAGGGGATGAGTCGACTCAATCCAAATCGAGTTTAATGCATAAATCACTGAAAAAGATTGGTCACATTATCCGTCGTGGAAAAAAGGATTAGTCGATATTTGCAAATTAAATACTAATTTTAAAATAAAACAAAGCTTAGATTATTCTATATTGGTCCTTTGTCTTTCGCACACAGTATTATTTTTTTAATTAAATATTCATAATAACTATTTTTTTTTATCAAGATCAGAAGCTCATGACACTTATTTTAATTGGAAAGACTTATTACTAATAATATGTGGCAAAAGTATGCATTATATTTACGAAAAAAATTATCGGGTAATCATGATGAAAAACTAACAAAAGAGTAATTTCACAAAATTAAATTCGTTCTTCGATTGAGCGTGTCCAAGCAGCGTGCATGACAAAATTAATTGCTATGCAAGTTAGTGAATAAATTAAATTTCAGCAATTATTATTGTGGATACATTTTTTCCCTTTCCCTTCCCCTTTCACGACACAAGCTTTTAGCTTACTGTGAAAGGTGTATAAGGTTATATTTGGGTTTATAACAAAACCCAGATATATCTTTCAAAAAAAAAAAATTCTAGAGAAATCTCGTCAACATTCGACCACGTAAGATGTATATATGGAAATTATATATTTCTTTAACTTGTCTTGGATGTTTTAAATTGATTATCTACGTATAAATTATCTGCATGATTATAAGAAAATGCTTAGTTCAAAATACGTTTGCAATGCTGACACAGGCATACTTAATAAACTGAGAATGCTATTTCTACAACAAGGATTAATTATTGTACTTAATTTTATGCATATAAATTAGAATTAAAAAAAACCTTTTCATATAGATTGAAAAGATTCTAAACGAGTGGTATTGAGACCAAATTGATATAAAATACAATGTTCGTACTTAGTATTCCATTCCAATTCTTTTTAAGTATTTTTTTTATTTAATTCTCACATAAAATTTAACCTGATCATATAATTATTATTATAGAGGAGAGTTGGCTAAATTGTACCGGTTTCGCGGAAAGTGATTTTTTGTAAAAACTAAATATCATAGTAAATATTTCAATATACCAAATGAAAGAGTATTTAGTTGGCTATCTAATTATGTATTTCAAGAAGGTCAAAAGTGACATGAACATTATAAAAAAAGTAAAAAAAACATTGAAAAAAAAGTAGTCATCGGTATGTTATAGCAGACCGGGTTACTATATCGTACCACTGGTATTTAAATCGTACCTCTACGTAAATTTCAAAAAAAAAAATAGCACAACAGTAACGAAACAAATAATAACACTTCTTAAAATATATTTAGCCTAGTAAAACGTGATATGGAGAAAGAACTATTTACTCTAAAAACCATAACAATTTCTGAGATTATTTTCCATTTACCAAATAAATTAAAAATATACCTACCAAGTATTCACTACTAAAGGTTCTCTATATCGTAGCGGTACGATTTAGAAGCATCATAGTGGTACGATTTAACGAACTCGCTCAAATATCAGAAAACAACAAATATCAAACCAAACTCAAAACTTATTCTCGAATTGCAAAAACTTTTTCAAACTATACAAATTTCGAATTGAAGCGGTAATAATTACAAAGTAATATAATTATCCATTAATGTGTTATGTCCTTAGGTACCAACTGAAAAAATTATATCGAATTGCCAAAAAATAATAATTTGTTCATGACATATTTATTTTGACACAAACAAATCAAATGAATACGTCAACATGATAGAAATGTTTATGCAATGAAATTTGAGTTAAAATGTTATAAAAAATCGGAAATATTGAGGTGGTACGATTCAATAGGCGGTACGATTTAATATTCAGTTTAATATAGCTTACTCTACCCTATACCTACTGAAGGAAATCTTGCGTAAATAATGTTTAGGATTAAAGCACTGGCGTCATTTTTGCGCAAAAACTTCGCATATCATAAAGTATCATATTTACGCGAACATATTTTTGATTCAGTGTCATCAAAATGTTTTCATTACATTAAGTTACCGTGGTTAATTTATTTAATATCTTATATACCTATAATCTATATAATCATTTAATATATTATTATGATTACCTATATGGCTATGTCGTATTTAATAACTACAACTTATAATCGCGATCGTGCTGTGAAAATATTTGAAACCAGTATTAATATTAACCAATAGGTGTGAATAATACTGCTTATGTTCTACTATAATAACACGACATTTCTCACCACAAGTGCGGTAGCCAGTAGATAAACTGCATGTAATAATCATATGAGTCGTTCACTCCGTGACAGTAAAATTAAAATATTTTGATTTAATCGCTGAATTAAATGTTAAATTAAATGAAAAGCTGCATTTTATCGCTGAATCAAATGTTAAATTAAATGAAAAGCTGCATTTTATCGCTGAATCAAATGTTAAATTAAATGAAAAGCTGCATTTTATCGCTGAATCAAATGTTAAATTAAATGAAAAGCTGCATTTTATCGCTGAATCAAATGTTAAATTAAATGAAAAGCAGCATTTTATCGCTGACTCAATTGTTAAATTAAATGAAAAGCTGAATTTTATCGCTGAATCAAATGTTAAATTAAATGAAAAGCTGCATTTTATCGCTGAATCAAATGTTAAATTAAATGAAAAGCTGCATTTTATCGCTGAATCAAATGTTAAATTAAATGAAAAGCTGCATTTTATCGCTGAATCAAATGTTAAATTAAAAGAAAAGCAGCATTTTACCGCTGACTCAATTGTTGAATTAAATAAAAAGTTGCATTTTCTCGGTGACTCAAATGTTAAATTAAATAAAAAGCTGCATTGAAAAGAGAAAATGATGGATCACTCGTAAACGAGTTCATGAATATTTAAACACAGAATAGAATAGGATTTATTTAGATACGTAGATAAATATCTAAAAGATTTTTTTTTACCTAACAACTATCTTGTTCCATAGGCCAGCAACTTTATTTTTTTAATTGTAAATTTTTGGCTTATTACACTAGAAAGCAAAATCCCTTCAATTCCACAAACAAAAAATCTAAAATTTGAATAATTTCTATTAAAAGCACTAATTTGATTTGAGTTTTCGGTAATCTGCCATGCTGCTTCAAAACTTTAACGTGACTTGGAATATTCAAATGTCGAGTTGTTGGTTTATGAAACTGGAGTCCATATAATAAAAAAAATGCAATTCATTATCGTTAGGTACAATAATATTTCAACACATACCTAATTCACATCTATTGATAGCGTTTTTAGAATAACAGTTATTATTTAATACCTATAAAAACAATTCATGGAACAAAATATATTTTTATCGTAATTTATAAAATTAATGTAATTACTACAGGGGCCCTATTCTCCAATCTCGATTGATAAATGTCACCTGTGAGATATGTCGATTAATTATCTCGCACGAAAAGTCAAATGGCAGTCTACGACCCTATTCTTGACGCCACTCGAGATTTAAACGGTCGACATTCGAGAAGCTACCGGCAACGTCGCACTTTTTGTATGTTTTTGTATGTGGTCATCGAAAAATGACATTTATTTATACAATTTTTCAAGAGATGGCGCTTTCGTGTGGGGAGACACGTGACGTACAAGATGGCGCTTTTATATGAGGAGTCACAATCAATATCAAACTTTTCGTTATATTTTTATTTAAACTAAAAAACTTTATAAATCCGGCATCACTTTATTTTATTTTTATACCGTATGCAAAATGTAAACAACCATTGAGTGACTAACGGCGGTCATTTTTATCAATTTTTGACATGTCGATTGGTGTGACATTCATCTCGATTGGTAAAACACCACTCGACAAATTCTCGCATGATTTCGTGTGACATTTGTCGTATACGACTTTCAAGAATAGGGTTTTGAAGGAATCGATCGAAAGTAATAAAATCTCGATTGCGACATCCATCAATCGAGATTGGAGAATAGACCCCCAGAAGACGGTTCCGATGAAGTTATTTATATATTTTTGAAAATAGCATTTTTTTTTCATTTATAATCACAAACTGATAATAATTTCCGGGTATTGAAGCATTTTTATTAAATAAAAATTAATAATAACATCTTAATTCAAATCACATTTTTAAATTTACATTTCGGAACATGGGTGTGAAACAAAATCGCCTCTTTGATTTTAACATTCTCGTGCATCTTTTTTCTACATCGTATCTTCGACGCAAACGTGCGTAACTATAAACTTGTTTGCAGTTACTGCGCATCATCCTTTCATCGGGACACTATATTATTATGAACTTTCGCCAACATTGTGCCGCCAGATCGTTTGAAGTAATAATACACACGTTTGCGGTGCATTGCTCATTAACTTAAAGACACGATAACATTTGAATAGAAAATGTATTTTGAGGATACCTAGTATACTAATAGAAATTTTTAAGATTTCAACAAGAATCTTTCATCATCTTTCTTTCTTGAGTTGTGGATCGCCAATTATCTTTAGTACCTATTTAACTGCTCTAAATCTCTGTTGATGTTATCCATTAGCCTTAGCCTTTGCTTTGGTCTGCTCAACGGTCTTCTGTCATCAGGTATACCTTGCAGAATACATTTATTTAGTCGACCTTTCGCCTTCAAATCTGACAACGTGGCTAACATAATCTTTGGGATCTGATCTCACTTAAATAATAAATATTGAACACATAAAAAAGATTTCAAAAATGCAGGTGTTCGAAAAAATGCAGACATTCTACATCTCAAATTCAATGACGAGGTTTGGCACCCGTCCTGATTGTCTTAATTTTTGTTGGCTTAGTGAAGACGACTTGCATGTTTATTGCTGGCTACCTCACTTGTGGGATACTAGTCTGCTGGCTACCCCACTTGTGGGATATGCCGTGGTGGTATAGGATAGTATAGTAAAAAATATTATTTATTAAGAATGGGACTGAGTCAAAGGTAACATATTATCTTAATTAATTTTTAATCAACACTCTAAAAGTTCATTTTCAACTTTCTCTGACACAGCACAAAACTCACAAAGTTAAATTAATAAAGTATTTTGTAAACTAGGAACAAAATAAATGATCAAAATTGTACAATATTGCACGAACAACTCTTCAAGTTCCAACTAAGTTAGCAAAAGTTGAAATCCCCTGCACATGTGAAACTGCAACATCATCACCATATCGCAAATAAATATAATAAGCACATTGAAGATTATATGTACCTACCTATGTGTACTTAATAAAAGAATAGTATGAAAAGCTTCATTGGCGTCAAACAATTTAACTGAAACTTTTTCTTTCTGTAATAAACACGCTGTCTCCTTTCCACTAGGTATCACTTGGACATCCACAGCCTCGATTTGAAATATATAGATACCTAATAAATTTTGCAATACCTAATTCATTTCCATCATTAATGGCTTTAAGCATCTTACTTCGTTAAATTAGGAACATACACAATGCAATAAAAAATATAATGAGAAAACAGATAATAAAAATAAAACCTTAAGCAATCAATATAATATCTACCTACTACTTAAAATATTGAAACTAACACCTTTTTTTTTAATTCTTCTGTGTAATTAATATAATATTTTACTCAATTAAATTCAGATTTGTAAGTCAGCGCATAGATTTACATATTTGAATAAGCATGCGTATATGTATCTTTGAGTAAGTATGCGATTGTTAGATATAATATAATGTTTTAGGATATAATATGAGATTTCAGAATAAATTTTAGTCCTATATTAATACAAACATATTCTTTTATGTATGTGCGGTAATTTACATAATACAAAAAGGTTAACACAGTGCAAGTGCTCAAGTACCTACATAAAAATATGCACCAGGATATACTAACTAAAATAATTCTAAATTGTGATATTAAGACAAAAGCAGCAACAAAATGATAACACAATTAATTACATATACCCTTAAAGTTGAAACTGATTTTTAGTAGGTACCTTCACGAGGCTTACAATAGTTCCTAAAGGTGACATACACCTCCATCACGGCTCTGACTGATAACAGACCAGCTGCATGTTATAAAGATGCAAGCCGTCTTTTGCATGTCAACAAACATAACTAGCTTTTAAAATCTCAATTATTACATAATATACTATTCATAGTAGGCATTACATAACTATGGGTACATCAATCTATACAGTACTACTTAATTAAAAATAAACCTACTTTTAAAAATTGCTTACATTATATTGGTCTATGAAAGTAATACCTAGGCCTATTTTATTTTATTCCGGTTACCATGTCTGAATTCTTGGGTGGTATTGATCGTATAGGCATCTACACATAAGTAGATATACCAACAATTATAAAGGTAATAATAGATATAGATTCCTGTATAGATATATTATAAATAGTAAATAATCTATATACTTTATATGTATGTGGGTATACAAAGTAATTTACTCATAGGTAGGATATAATTATACCTATATTGCAGTTGATGTTATAAGTGTATACTTACAAGCAATTCAATCTATTATTGTTATTGCTATTGCATGCAATTTTATAGCCCATTCTCTCCACTTATATACATACATAAGTAGGTACTTATAGTGCATAGCTAGTTACTTACTTATAGAGGTACAACCATAGGGCCTATACCTAATAATCTATAGCTGTATTTTGTAATCAAAATTGACTTGTTAATTACTGTATTCGTTAATCGATATTAGCAACGTTAACATTTAAGACATTTAACATATCTTCAGTTCAGCGATGAGGTATGCCACTCATTCTGATTGTCTGAACTTTTATTGGCACGAAGAGGAGAATTTGCATATTTATTATGTGCAGTTTGTCTGCTGGCTACCACACTTATGGGTAATACTGTGATGGTATAATAATGAATGAATTAAATAATCTTAGTTTTGGCCAAAGTTTTGACAATCATCTCCTCAGATAACAATTAAAATATTAAGAGATAGTTGAGAATCCACGAAACAGAAAGAAACAATGGGGGTCTAGAAGAAAAATAAAATATAGTCCGTAGCTTTCTATGAAGCGAGTCTTTTTTTTTTATTTTGCCCTGACCGGAATCGAACTCGAAACCTCATGACTCAAAGGCAAGAGCATTATCTCTGCACTACACCAGCCGTCAAATTATGTATACAAAATATAAAATCTTAGGCCCAGAGAATGCTCAATGATAGTTGGCCAAAAAGAGTACTGTTCTTTCGTCCGCAAGGGTTCCGTTGGCCCGGGTGTCTTTCTTTCACAATACACCGTTACTATGACAACGACATAAGAGCGCAGGGAATGTCGTGGGAAGAGGTGACGCGATTGTCACAGAGACGCTCTGAATGGAGGAGGCTGATTTCTGCCCAGTGCTCCCGAGAGGAGCGTTGAGGGCGATGATGATGTTGATGAAATACAACAATTATAGCTTAAAAAATATGTAATAACGAATTAACAAGTGCCTTTCAAAATATTTTTTTGCAAACGGATTAACGAAGATAATTTTCTGATTAACTATGTCCAACCCTGAGTAATATGTATGTACTTGTACACGGACTCCCATCGGATAGCTATCAATTCAATTCAATGGACCTATACGAGATCAGACAAACAGATCAAAGTCACAGAATATATCTATACCTGTATATACCTACATTATTATTATATTATATAATATATAGGTAGGTAGGAATACAATTTAATATTATTGTTTTCACTTACTTTGATGGCAATGGTTATATTTATTGCTATATGTACTTTGGCGGCGATATATTTATCGGCAAGTTATAATAATAGTAAGTATATTTATTTTAGTTTGTTATCTATTGTTCACCCATGGAGCACCCGGTAAAGAATTAGTCTCCCACTCTTCTCCGTAAGTTTTTGAGCCTCCTGTAAAATGCTGGTGTTCAAAAATAATTAAGACATTTTACATCTTAAATTCAGCGATGAGGTTTGCCACCCATACTGATTGTCTTGATTTTATACTGACACGAAGAGGACAGCTTTCATGTTTATTACATGCAGCTGGTCTGCTGACTACCCCACTTGTGGGATAGATATGCCGTGATGGTATAGTAGTATTAGTATAGTTGTTATCTATCAAAACTTTTGTAAAGTTTCTCGTGCATGATTTTTTGTTCAATACGCTCAACACGTGTCCGTTTTTTTTTGGTAGTGATCTCATATTATTTCATCTCATTTCGAAAGTATTTTAATAGCACAGAGAATATTACTTCTTATTCGTTTTTACGTGTCTTGTCTGGGCTCCCGACGTTGACGATCACCTGGGAGAAATCTCGTCTGTTATGGTCGACACGAAACAGCTCTTCGACACCTCTGATCCCGGTCCACTCTCGAATGTTCTGAAGTCAGGAATGCCTCTTTCTTCCAAGTTCCAACCCTCAATCTTCCTTTCCATGACCAGTTGTAGAATGGCATATTTTTCTCCTCTCATTGTGTGACTAAAGTATGAAGTTTTACGAAGCTTATTAATGTAATAAAAATAAAAGATTTATATTAAATATTCCCACATTCTACATTGTCAATGTGTAAGTACTAAATATAAATGTTTTATTTTTATTAATTTACTTCCACCAAGAACCGTCGGTCGATAATATTAATTACAATAAGATTAGACTAATATTACTGATATTTCCAATTAAGTATGTAGCGAGTGAAAGAGTAAAATATATACCTAAATATAAAATTGGGAAATAAACTATTTTCTGGCTAACACAGCTATTTTAAATTCATTTAAAAAAAATTTATTGCTAAGTATATTTCTATCTAATTAAGATTCGTAAATAGATGCCAACCTAGGAAACGGTGTGTTATTAAAAAATGCAAAATCATCCATTTCTATGTAGGCACCTACTCGCCAATTTAAATTTCAAATTTGTATTCCAATCTCATTCAGTTATCTTAAAAACCAGGCGGGTACTTTATTTCAAACGATAGAACGTCGCATTTCGGGGGGAGGGCGGATGGAATAATTTGATTTTTCGAAAAAAGAATATTCAAAATGTTTTTTGAATATGGAATGAGTTCAGTGATGGAGTTCACGAAGCGGCAGCCATGTTTTGTAAATTAATAACGAAACTAACGACCTCTGGTTAATTTCATGTTTTTGTTTGTTCATCTAACGCCAGTAAACTCATTTTGCAGATGAGAGTGTAAAGGCCGACATGAATTTCTATCGTTCTTGGAAATGGCGCTGTTAGGCGATATTTTAACTCTGACAATTAATTGTAAAAATCTTGTAACATTTATAACCGCAAAATTTTAAACCAACTATTTTCATTCAATAATTCCGTAGTTTTATATTAATCTATAGTAACAAAAGGAGAAAACAAGTCCCTATTATTCATTTTTATGCGATCCTGCCTCGATCCATTTAACATATTTTTCTCTGATATCTTACCGATAATGAACGGCTTACCATGAAAGAGAGATTATTTAATATTAATCAAGACAGCAATATCAAACCAAAACTTATTCTTAATTCTCTTATAGCTTGTATTGTGAAAGTGAAATGGGTCGTTAGCGGGATAATTCTAACTCCGAATGTGTTCATTGGAAATCCAAGACACTAGCAGCAGGCAACTGATATCGTTATAAATTATTATCTTATTGATTATCCGCCTTAAAAATGACCATATTTGTTTCGCTTATATATTCGATTGCACAAAAAACACGTTTATTTTTATTTAAATTTCAAGGATCAAAATGTCTTAGATTTTTCCGCCGACCTACAGTTGATGATAAAATTATTCTTCCTCTAGAATATTCCAGACACGCCGTGTCTCTATTGGCGCGTGGTAGAAATCCTAAGTTGGATTTTGTTAATTTATGTATCTGTTGAAGTTATCAGTCATGTACAACAAGCTATCTATACAAGAGATAACATTATATACTAAGTTACAATATAAATACAGTATAATGTCATGGGACCCTTATAATTTAATATCCAAAAAATGGTACTTGTGTTGCCATCTATCGAAATCCTGTGAAAGCCCTGGCCCCTATCTAGAGAAATCGTAAATACCTTTTGATATTATCATAAAAACAGATTCCTTCTTCTTGATCCTTTTCCGGGAGTCAGCCATTTTGGCCAGTCTCCTGCTATTCGTTTTACAATAGACATAGCAGGGGCTCGCTCCAAATAAAAATGTCTCTTCTCTTCTACAAAATACTGTGAGTGTCGCTTTTATAATGTAATTCAGTATTAAAAACTGTGAATTGTTTTGTTTGGTGTAATAATAATCTGTGTAACCATATTCTTCGTCAATAAACTGATCATACAACATCATGCTAGTGTTTCCTTAGCACAACCACCACAATAAATTTACCCAACGATAAACCCTGAGAGAGTCACTGAAATCTGCCGACTATGGGAGAAATGTAACAGTTAGAATGTTACAGATTGGCGCTCCAACGTGATGCCTAATTATTGTGGTTTTTGTTGTGTTTGAAGTGAATTTAACAATGCATAAATGATAACATTAAATAGTGCGTAGATAAGTTCGTTACGTATCACGTGACCCACCCATGTTTCCATGCATCACCAACACACACACACTTCTCTAGAATGTTCGATCAAAAAACGGTTGAAATTTTCCCTTCTTCGCAACAAGACTGTGCAACTGTCGTTTTGCTCTTCAAAAAATTTCACCGCATGACCAATAAGGACTACGATGGTGCTTCAGTGAATAATTGAATTAAATAAACAGTGCTATAAATAATAAATAATAAGAACATTTTAATAATAACCACATTTTAATTAATAAATAATCAAGTGCGTGATACATTTGCGCGCCCTCAAAAAACTCATATAATAAAGAAAAAAAAAACCGTTACACCAACAAGGAAAAAAAAAATGAACGAGTACATTTATTTGAATTATAAACAGTGTTAAAATAAAAACAATTATAATAATAAATATATGCGAGATACATTTATGATCTTCAAAAAGAAATCCGCTATATTGCAAGTACGACCCGATATTGTTAATGAATGGAGAATTTAAGAAATAAATACAACGAGAAATTGACAAGATTGTGAACAGATACTCCAAACTTTCCTAAGACGTCCAGATAATTTCCTTCTGATGAGATGAAGATCTCCAACGTTACAATCCCTTAAGAAGCCTGCTACCACCACTACGAAGGATGTCTATGACGGAATTTCCTTCCTTGACGGTTCCTGACCTCCAATAGAAGGATGTCCCATGTTTTGTCATCTAGATCTGACGTTTCTTCGAGGCCTTCTTTATCTACACAGAGAACCCTTGATGCTTGATGGTTTTGAGGATGAGGAAATAAATGCTTCCTTCACTAGTAATAGACAACCTTATTCGTCTGACTACTACACAGGTTTTTATGGAAAAATATGGTGTTGTTGTGTTCATTTTGTACTGAAATATTTTATATACCTACTATAGATACAGTTTTTTTTTTTACATGTTGTTCCATGCTTTGCCTTTTGTGCCAAAGAGATTGTAAAAATTCCAGTTTCAATTTTGCATAAATTCAAGTGATACTAGCTAAGATCATTTTACAATTATTTGCGGAATTATTTGCTTGTTGATGTAAGATTCTACACTGAAGGATCTACAAAGTAAGAGTTGTAAATTTATAAATGTCTAGTTTGTGAAATATTCCAAGTAAAGTTTTTCTATATCTGGTTGAATATACTCAAGAGTAAAGAAATCAAATTTAAATTCATTGTACTTGTACCTACCTAGCGTGCGTGTCACGCAGGCTGTAGATGTATTTATGTATGGTTTGAAGTGAAATGATCATAGACCTCAATATTGCTGGAAGAGGCTTAACAAAACAGATTTGAATAATTACCAATAATTCTTTTACTCATATGCTGGAATTGTTAATTATATGATATGTAATGTATGTAATGTCATGTCTACGATATTTCCAGGGAATGTCAAACTTTCCAGCGATTTCCAAACTTTAACAATTTAAAGAAATAATTGTTATTGATTTTTTTTTCGAGTCTTATCAAAGGACAAGACTTCCAAACATTTTTTTTAGTATCCAATGATTCCCAACTGTTGAGATTTGATGTTACAAAGGTTGCCAAACTTTTTTTGTTAACATTTTTTTTGCTTTGAGGAATTTTTTTTTGGATTCTTATTAGGAGTCCATATTTCCTAGAGCAATTTTCAAACCAAGGTGTCCACTGTTTCTCAATTTTTTTTGTTTTGGAAAAAAATTTTTTTTTTCCTCTTTCAAAGAATTTTTTTAATTCCTGCAAGTCCATCGCAATCTATCCAGCGCTGAATATTGGTACGTATAATCTTTTGTCTTGTTGAGTATTATTTGCCAATTTTCTTTCAGATCGTCAATTCAAAACGTTTTGCATGTGCAATTTTTCTATTTCTCCTGTGTAAGGATCAACTTATAAAGAAGAACCGTTTATTATTCTACTGTCATTGCAAGTTAGAATCTCAAAATGTCTGAATCATCTGTAATTTTTCGAAAAAATTGGCACCTCGTTTCATCAAGTCTCTGTTTCTCCAAAATTTTGTTGTTATATTTCATTCTGAATGTAAATCCATCAATGGAAACTTGAAATTTTGGTAATGTAAAGAATTTATGTAAAAGTGTAATGTTTTCTTGGGCTGCAATTTTAATGAATAAAAAGAACTATGTCTATACATCACAGGTCAATGTTAATAGTGAATTTTGTATGTAATAAAAATGTTAGACTCTCAAAAGAAATTATATTTACAGTCATAGTAATGTCAAAGGAATTATCTTTCTTTCTTCTTTAAAGCAAAATAAATTATAATACTGTTAATAGTCAAAAATTTGGTATTTCTACTCTTAAAGTACTTGTAACTTTTGCAGCCCATGTTATTGTAAACTTTTAGTTAAAAAAAACTCATAGAGGCTCTTCAAGGTTCCGCTTCTGTGAGAATTTTGAATTGTTCGAACCTTGTGGCGCCCTTAAATAATATTTTTTGTATGTTTGATCACCTTTTTTTGTTTGCGCCCGTGGATGCATGAAGTTGCCTTTATCATCTCATATGCTAGCCGTTTTCATTAGCAACGTGTTCACAATAATCTGAACCCATCCACTGTCGCAGGCAAAAGTCATACAACATGTTAGTTTTAAGGAATTTTGTACTGTACAACTGATGTAATTTTGACCCTCCAGTATACGAAAGTATACGAATTCTTTTGTTGTTTTCCTTAAATTTTGTGTGAACTCTTGAATCACTGAGTTATGTGGTAACTGATGAATGACTTATGACAGATGATGAATGCAAGGTACGGAAGAATGAAGTATACATGAAAAAACGGCCGATAAAAGATGAAGTATGAAAATGCGTGAAAAGTTACCACTAATTCTCTTAGTTTGTCAAATCATTAATGCTAAATCTTAAATTGAGGATCAAGGTCGCATCAGTCAAATTAAAAAATAAGTTTATTGTTTTTAATCTTTAGTGTGCATGGTTTTGTAATTAAATTATATGGCAAGGTTTCTCACATGGTGTGAACCTGCTGGCCATTTTGCGGCAATTTTACTGTATGGAATGCGTACCCTTACAGTAATTTCTATTTGCCTAGTATGAATGTTAAGGAGTCATTGGATGATTCGCCATCTTCCATGTACATCTCCTGGGTTAGACTGATATAGAGATATGACTAACCGTCCTACCCTAATACAATCAGTTCTAACTCAAATTATATAGTTAATTTCAATTTTTTAATGCCCGACAAGCTTATTGTCCAAGTGAGGTTTGAGGACGCTCAAACAGAAAATTCATACAGGTCGCTTAGAGAAGCTCTGCGCGATAGGTTTGGTACCTGATATTAACCATTAGCCTGTATGAAATTGGTGGGAAGTTTCCACAAAAGAAAAATGCTATAGGGTAAAGGATTACCGCCCTTATAATAGAGGTAGATCAGATATAATTGTAATGGATACCTCCTCTTGGAGTAAGGAAAAGTGTTTGGAAAATTGTTGAAGGTTTTTATTGTATTATGTAAAGGAAATTAGTAATTTTGTTTGTCTTAAGCATGTAAAGGTTTACCTAGAAGTATGGCGAGAACATTGTCTACGATTCCGTATCCGCGACCTGTTCTGTCGGTGCATCTCCCTGGTCCCTTGCTTGCTTGAGACATGTCTATTTGTAAGGATTAGTTAAGAATTTGTTTCTAATGTCTGTTATGATAATTTGTATCCTTGTTTTGACACTCACAGTGTTGTAAAATCTATCTTGTTTTGACACTCACAGTATTGTAAAATCTTTCTTATCTTTGACACTCTTAGTTCTGTAGAATCCTTCTTGTTACTGACTTTGAAACTTTTCTTTTTTTTTTATTCATTTTTTTTCTTTAAAAGACAACTTGAGATGGTGTCATGGGACCCTTATAATTTAATATCCAAAAAATGGTACTTGTGTTGCCATCTATCGAAATCCTGTGAAAGCCCTGGCCCCTATCTAGAGAAATCGTAAATACCTTTTGATATTATCATAAAAACAGATTCCTTCTTCTTGATCCTTTTCCGGGAGTCAGCCATTTTGGCCAGTCTCCTGCTATTCGTTTTACAATAGACATAGCAGGGGCTCGCTCCAAATAAAAATGTCTCTTCTCTTCTACAAAATACTGTGAGTGTCGCTTTTATAATGTAATTCAGTATTAAAAACTGTGAATTGTTTTGTTTGGTGTAATAATAATCTGTGTAACCATATTCTTCGTCAATAAACTGATCATACAACATCATGCTAGTGTTTCCTTAGCACAACCACCACAATAAATTTACCCAACGATAAACCCTGAGAGAGTCACTGAAATCTGCCGACTATGGGAGAAATGTAACAGTTAGAATGTTACAATAACTTTCATAACTTGGAATCTTTGATGAATCGAAGTAATGTCTAACTCTTTGAAAAAATTATGATTTTATTTGTAGATAGTTCTATCTAGTTGTTCGTCAAATACAAAAACATTACGTGAATAAAAGTATGCAGTACCTACCTACCTATTTGCACTTTAAAAATCATTAAATACACCTAGGTAAATCATTAAATACACCTACACCTAAAAATCATTAAATACACATTAATTTACGGATTTACCTATTGCTATTTTTTTTTAACAAGATTTTTTTTAATTTTCTGAGCTAGGTACACAATGAATGAGATCTAACATCTACAACTCATTTACATAATTTACGATTTTATAAAACATGGTGTATAAGCCAAAATGTAAATAGATTGAATATTATAAAACTAGATACATTTTTAACACCAAACTTCTTTATAACCTCGACAATTCATTTATTGACGTCTCATAGTATTCAGGAGTCGACGTCTCATAGTATGACGTCTCATAGTATAGAGGAATGAGTTATAAAGACAGAAGAGCAATCTGGAGCTTATACAAGAACGAAATGGCTGTGATTAAAAGCGGAGAGAGCTGTGCAGAAGCAAGGGTCGAACAAGGCGTAAGACAAGGATGCTCAATGTCGCCAGCTCTCTTTAACTGCTATATACAGCGAGCCATTGATGAACTGAGAGAAGAAATGAAGAACTGGACAGGAGTAAAAATAAATGGGAAAAAGGTCGACATGATAAGATATGCTGACGACATAGCACTGCTCGCAGACTCCGAGATGGAGCTGAACGAAGCCTTAGGAAAAATGGAAAGTATACCTACTGTTGTCAAAGTACAACATGAAAATAAATAAAGAAAAAACAAAATGTATGGTCGTTGGAAAAGAGGAAGCGACTGCGAACATTGCCTTAAATGGAGTGAGCATCAAACAAGTAAGTGAATTCGTGTACCTGGGCAGCAGAATAAACCAGGATGGACGCTCCAAAGCAGAAATCGTAAGCAGAATAAACCAGGCAAAGATTGCCTTTAACAAAAAATCGAAGATATTGGAATCCCCAAATATTGACTTAAGCGTAAGGAAGAACCTTACTAAAGCCTTTGTATGGAGCTTTCTGCTTTATGGTTGTGAGACATGGACCATCAGCAAGAGTGAAAGCGGACGGTTGGCGGCCTTTGAAATGTGGTGCTACAGACGCATGCTTAAGATCCATTGGTCGGAGCACGTCGAAAACGAAGAAGTATTAACCAGGGTAGACGAAAAAAGGCAACTCCTTAAGAGAATCAGCCAACAACGAGCTAACTGGATTGGCAACAACATCAGGCACCCAGGGGGTCTATTCTCCAATCTCGATTGATGGATGTCGCAATCGAGATTTTATTACTTTCGATCGATTCCTTCAAAACCCTATTCTTGAAAGTCGTATACGACAAATGTCACACGAAATCATGCGAGAATTTGTCGAGTGTTGTTTTACCAATCGAGATGAATGTCACACCAATCGACATGTCAAAAATTGATAAAAATGACCGCCGTGAGTCACTCAATGGTTGTTTACATTTTGCATACGGTATAAAAATAAAATAAAGTGATGCCGGATTTATAAAGTTTTTTAGTTTAAATAAAAATATAACGAAAAGTTTGATATTGATTGTGACTCCTCATATAAAAGCGCCATCTTGTACGTCACGTGTCTCCCCACACGAAAGCGCCATCTCTTGAAAAATAGTATAAATAAATGTCATTTTTCGATGACCACATACAAAAACTTACAAAAAGTGCGACGTTGCCGGTAGCTTCTCGAATGTCGACCGTTTAAATCTCGAGTGGCGTCAAGAATAGGGTCGTAGACTGCCATTCGACTTTTCGTGCGAGATAATTAATCGACATATCTCACAGGTGACAATTATCAATCGAGATTGGAGAATAGGGCCCCAGGACTACTCATAGCCATCGCGGAGGGTAAGACCGAGGGGACAAATGGCAGAGGCCGACCAAGAGACGCATATATGGACCAACTGAAGAGGGATATGAACTGTGGCTCATACGTAGAGCTGAAAAGACTGGCTGAGAATAGAGACGAATGGAGAAGAAAAACCAAACTCGTTGCAGACCAATCCAATGGATTGTAACTCATTATATATATGTAAATAGTATTCAATTTATCAAGGTTTTACTGTTCACATACATACCTACTTCTATCAATTTCAAATTATGACGCCGTTTCAGATGAAGCAATTTAGATAAATAATTTGCGAATTGTCAAACTTGAATACAAATTAGATAAGTAGATAATGATAACATAATATAAATGTAGATAATTTCATAGAATTACGAATTATTTTAATTTCATAACACGTTCGCTTATCCTTTCAATATTATAAATATTACACAATAATACTAATTCTTGTAAATATTTGATTAAGAATATGCAATAAATAAAGCGCTGAAAGAATTCTACATCACCAATTGTGTGGGTATACTGAGAGAATAACATTGATAAAATTTATAATTGGTGGCTACGTATACAATGTATACCTACGTAGGCACCTTCTTAATTTTTATCGATACACATATTTCTGATCGATTATTACTATGACACAATCCTAATGATTGAGTATTTGATAGGAAATCTGTGATTTGAATTTCGAATTCGACTTTATCCACATTCAGGAACCTATAAGGGCACAACCTTAGTTAGCAAAGAGCGCCCTTGAGTTGGATTTTTTTTCACAAAACGGCGCTTTACAAATCATCCAAATAATAAAAATAATATAAATTATTTTTAACGGATGTGTTTATAGTTTATACATAGATTCATTATAAATACAAAATCATATTTTTAAACTAGCTATATAATACTAACCTCTTCAGCTTTGTTTTTTTATTATACTTTAGACAATAGTATTGATTATTTAGATTGTTTTCCTAGTATCTTTATTTTATTTTATTTATTAGCCTAGCAAAACATACAGTCATTATTTGGTACATATTATTTGACCAGTGAAGTTTGCGGATATTACAAATAAATCTGAAATAAATTACGGAACTGTGTATACTTAGTATGGCTGAGTGCTGTCGTATAGTGTAGATATAGTGTAGATATAGCTATAGGTATGCGATGATATAGTACAGTGTAGGTACATATAAATAGTATTGTGGTGTTGTTATTGTTGTTGTTGTTGTTATTGTACTGAATATGCCTTATAATTATTCTTTATTCTTTCTTCCTTCTCTCTCTCTCAATATTCCTATTAACTTATTTATTTTTCTTCTCTTTCTTTCTTCCTTCTCTTCCCCACCTATTGTGTACTTACTTATATTGTTTTTTTTGTACTACATAATAATGAATATATTTAAGATACTATAATTGGCGATGTAAATCAAATATTGAACTTGTAAATTACTTATTCCTATTGTAAATGCTGTTGTATCTAAAAGAAAAATAAAAAAAATAAAAAAAAAAATCAGTATGTTTACAAATCCGTAAAAATCCATAAAAATGTAGATTTGTTTAAAGTATTCATTTAACCAACTATAAGCCAATTCGTAAGCATTGGGACACCTTCCTATTTCCTCCTACAAATGTTACATCCTTGATTAGTTGTGACTCTCAATTGAATCTTACCTTGCTTGTTTAATTATAGGTACCTGGGAACTTTAATAAATGATTGTCATTTATTTTACACTATAGGTCCAATCCACAATACAAAAAAAAAACTATTGTATTCATTTATTCTCCACAAAAAATAAATAAGCTACCGATTCTTTTGATATATTTTTCCAAGATATTTTTGATTTATTTAGCATTTTGATACCTGTTGCTACTATAACTATTGTCTTTTTTTAAACAGGTAGCATTTTTTTAAATAAAAAAATGTGAAAAGTAGGACAAAAATAAATGTGATTCACAACACCTACTTACATTACTTTCTCCATTTAAGCCTTTTGTTTATATTTTTTTGAATATTTGTAGGTATTGTATTTCCTAGTTATTGTTTCATTATTATAAGACGAAAGGGTTATATATTTCTATTGTCACATTGCGTAACTTTCTCGTTGAAGTATTTTTATACTACATAGTTACCTTGTTGCTTTTATGTTTGTAGGTTGTATTTGTTATTGTGCTTTATAACGTTTAATTTTAAGCTAACATTTTCTTTTCTTTCTTTTCCGGCAAGGCACCCGATATCGAGTGAATTATGCCTATGTATACTCACTACTGTGAGTAGGTACAATATCTTAGCGAAGTGGGCATTCATTGTACATAACTACATAGCAACTAGATGTTTCAGTCGCCACGTGCGGCAAGCACAGCTCAAGGGCACAGCAACATATTCATGGATTTTTCGTTAATAACAATATGCAAGTATTACAGAAGGTTAAATAAGCTCGAATAAAGCTCGCATTATGCTCAATTTTGAGAAAATGTAAAAAAAAATAATATCTCTATTTAGATTGTAGAAATGTACAACAGGAAATATCAAAAGGTGGGTTTATTGGTATATACTCGTACAATATCTCTCAGCCAACCCGGATGGTCCAACTTCCAGCCAAACTACATAATGTAATAATAATAATAATAACACCTTATTTATCAGAAAAAAATCATGAGCAATTGGCGAGCTTATTATAGCCTGGAGGCAATATCTTCCAGCTAGCCAATGTACATGATGTTCAAAAAATTAAATGGCAAACAATTTGAATTTGCAAATGTTCTATTATTTTATCAAAGCAAGAATAATTCTTTTAAGGGTTAGAATTGTGATCAAAATTCGTTTTAGTTTTGAAATGTGTATCTGGGCACAGAATTGCGTAACATCATACATTCATTAATAATATTTTATACACAACTAATCCGACTATATATGGTCTCCTGTTAAGTTCTAATCTCCTGATCTCCAACATCCTCCAAAACTTATCTCTAAATTCCCCACAAGCTTCAGAAAGAAGTGTCAAGATTGTCAGACAGACTGCAGGATGTGATCGGATAAAAAGTTCAATGATAGTAGTGTTAACGGAATATTATGAGAAGCTATCTATAAAATATAAGCTAAAATATACCTTGGGTAATGGAGTTTTAAACATTATTATTCCTTGTTACAAAAAAGTTAATATAGTTGGAAATAGAGTAGTGAGCGAATGATGGCCATTGAGCGTTGAATCTGTAGAAGAGTCATACCTATATATTTTTTTATTTTAAATTTTTTGTTCGTATTAGTCTTGTTTGTTCTTTGGATTTTTGTATTTATTATATTATTGTATTATACATTTTAGTATCTATTTAAATGTATGTAGGTATTATTTACTTGTAGTTTATATTTTAAAAACTAAGTAAATCGTTTTTTTTTTATGGGTGAATTGGAAGATATCGCGCATTTGTGATAAACTCGCTCAATGTGAAAAATTATTATCATATATCATGTTTTAATGTTTTTTTTTCAATAAAGTTTATATTATTTTTATTTATAGTCAATTTTTCAGTTCTTTGTATTATATATTTTTTTTATAAAATATATAAGTACAGAAATATTTAAAAAATCATTATACACAACTTTTCAAATAATCTGTGTAGTACCTAAAAGGTGTGTCTGTAAAAAAAGCATTGATATCATACTATAGTTATTTTGGGGGTGAAAACTGGGACTAACTTATGATGTGTAGTCTTTATAAGACGGGATATAACAAAATATAAAAATAAAAATAAAATGGTCCATGGGTTAATAGAATTCAAGTCCAGAACTATTTTTTTTTCAAATATACACTAAGATCGAATGTTCAATCTATACCTTTTTCATGGTCTATGATACAAGATAAGTACGTTGGCTGCGGAGCAGAGTATTTTATATTATATGTAAGTATGTAGGTAACTACAGTATTCACCCTGTTTTCCGTCCCCTACCACCGGCACCTCGCCGGTACAATTCCCATAATAATATATCGCTCCTCCATGTATGGAGAAGGTAGGAACTTGGGAAACATACTTTGTAAATGGAACGTGGAACTCAGATATCGATAAACTTTGGTCGATGAAACAAACAATTTACTCACAAGTAATTGAAGCATGTATTACATTTATCTTAATATTTTATTTGATTGATGTGCATCAATTCTTATTGGGAATTTTTTCAACATTTTACAAGATAAATTTATATTAAATTCTTTCAATAGGATTTGAAATGAGGTGAAATAAAAATATTTAATTTAATTTATTAGAGACAATCAAACTACATATTTTCATACCTAATTATTTACTAATTACCTACGTACATTTCTGAGAATTTTGAATAGCCAATGAATATTCTGAAATAAAAACATACCTATTCGGATCGATTTAA
Organism: Athripsodes cinereus; assembly: GCA_947579605.1. Classification (NCBI taxonomy): domain Eukaryota; kingdom Metazoa; phylum Arthropoda; class Insecta; order Trichoptera; family Leptoceridae; genus Athripsodes; species Athripsodes cinereus. The sequence continues at coordinate 6,310,073 of OX388317.1, read as the reverse complement.
ATATATCTAGGTACCTATTCCATTCCAAAAGCGTATTCACAGAACGTATTTTCAAATTTCGAAAGTTTTTGAATAGTTTCAATGGAACGTAATATAACGATAAGCATTAATAAATGAGTCGACTAGAAAATGAGAGTAAATTTTCTGAATTTCTGCATAAGTACCTTCCTTTATTAATTAAATTTTCCAACATTTGTAAATAACAATTTTCAAACAACGTTGCTGACGAATTTTCTACAAATTGTATTATATTTCACTAGAGTCAAATTGTGTAAATAATTTAGATTAAAATATCGCTGTTATTTCTGTATTATTACTATTTTGTATAAAATTTAATTTATAAATGTTACTCCAAGGAATTTTAATTAAATATCACCTAAGTACCTACTTCAAACTAATCAACGAAATTATTATTTTTCATCCATTTTGATGAACATGACGTTTTTTGCTTGACAGTTTTGTGGAACTAAATTACATACGATTTGCGAAAAATTGATTTCATAAAACGAAGTCTTTCGAATAAAATATCTAGGCTATTAGTAGGTAATTTCCAGATTCACGACATGAATTGACTATAGGGGTGTTTGAATGTAGATATTCTATTCTATTCTATTCTTCTCAAGGCCATCCACTCGTTTGCGAGTGATTTAGGGAATGTAGATATATTTGATTTAAGTTTTAAATTGAAACAAATAAGAAGATAATTCGTTTATTTTGAAAGGGATATCGCATGTTGAAACCTAGGTCACTATAATAAGGTTAGTAGGTAGTAATACTTTGAATCATATTTTTATTTGTCATTAATTGATTTGTTTAATAATACTAACAATAATAATGTTAAGACAATCCCCTCTTTTGTGATAGTCTTTACCTTTAGTTTTGTGGTAGTCTTAGAATTATTATGCAATTCTTTTGAGTAGGTTTATTTCAATAATCTTTTTGATTAACACAATCATTCATTTACGTAATTATTTTCTTTTATTATTATTTTATTTTATTTACTCTATTTGGATCATACAGTTGTAACAGTAATTTAAAGTTACAATTGTTTATTTATATAACAAAGGTAAAAAAATATATTATAGGTGGGAAGATAAATCAAAAAGTTCTTCAAAGCTTTCAGATTATTTATTTATTTATAGAAATATATACGGCAAGAAGCCTTTTACATGTTTACATAAATTTAAAAAAATACAAAGACAACAATGACATAACAATGGATATAAAAATACTTATTGTCAATGAATCAAGAATTAGAACATAGATTAAAAATGTAAATAGATTTATATATTCGAATATACTGTATGCTCTACGTTGAATATAAAATTACATTATTATTTTTAAGAGTATTTAAGTGGTAGTACAAACATAATATAATATGTGTACCTTCTGCAGTAAAAGTACAAAAATTGCCACGTAAAACATTTTCAAAACGAAAGTTGATTCATTGGAAATTTAGTTTAGTTTCGTCACAGATGCTCAACAACTGACAATACGAGTATACCTAATATGTACGTTCGGAAAAAAATGTTATGTACACCAATGAATAGTTAAGTCCGGGGCAACGCCTGCCTATCGCATCGATACTTACACCAATAAAGTGGCGAATTTATGTTTCGAATCCCGAAACACCATCCGCTTTTAGACACCCACCTGATCCGTGCCGGACGGGCAAGGTACGGATTATATAAAAGCCTCGAATTTTAGTTACATATTATTTTTATATTATATAAAAAAAAAACTCTTAACATTGTATATCTATGCTTATGAATCTACATTATATAGGTATGCCTTTTTATCCACGTAGGCATTATAATATGTATGTAATCTACTAAGGTAAATTATTACAGAATCTCTGACAAGAGAGGTAACCAGCAGACTCACTAGATGTCCTTTTCAATACGCAGATTAACCTCTTCGTGTCATAGAAAATCGCCGCATTTCAGGAAAGCGTTATGGACATGATAGAATATTGCGCAATGTTACCTACCCTTTCTGGCATTGCACCCAATACATGAGTGATGCTGAATTGCACAGTGTTACACTATGGCAATGTAGTTATCCAATCGAGATGAATAGGTACCAATAGTGTTGTGGAATTCTCAAGAAATAATTATTCGAGAAATTTACCGAGAATTCTCGGTAAATTTCTCGAAGTAGAGAATTTACGGAGAATTTTTTTTTTATTTTTTATTTAACAGTATACCTAATAATAATAAATTCTTAATTCAATCAATCAATAGCAATGTACAAATGTTGAGACAATTTATCACCAATATGGCTACAATTAATTATGGAAACAAAAAAATGTTAGGTACTTACATAAAAAAAATGCTAATAACTGATGAAAAATCTTGATGTTTGCCACCTTTCATGCCCATATTTAAGTTAAAAAAAAATTGCAGGTACGCACATAGAAAAAAGTGTTAATAACCTCTGATTTGGGCCTTAATTAGCCCCACAAATTTTTGGATCAATCAGGTTGGCTGCCAAGTGTACTGGGCGAAAGGTCATAATACCACTAAGAAAAATTATGCAGAGTAATTTCTCTTCCATTAGAGGAGAAATTTCTCGTTCTCGAGAAATTTCTCTGGAGAATTTTCTCTTCTCACATCACTATTTATCAATAAAATACAACCTGTCGTGTATTTTTGTAGTAATTTGTTTATGGAATTGAAAGAGTGGCATTGATTGAGTGTATTACTAATTAAATCAAAAGTTTCGTCTTGTTGATTTATTAAACTGGACAGTCGTTATATTGTGTCTATGTATAAACCTATATCTACCCATGTTATCGCTGTTATTTTTATTATTATGTATAATGTTATCATTTTATGAGTATTATTGATTACTCATTACCTATCGTAGTACTACTGATGAGGTGCGCATGACGGTTTGACTCAATATAATATTATTTTCTCAATTTTGAAGGAAACCAACCGTGTATCTTCGTATGTACGTAGGTACGTACTTTTCTAGAAATTGTGGCTTTGCAATTAATATCGCTACCAATGGAGAAAAAGATACTAGTAAGAGCGTAAAAATGGACATTGAACGATATTTTTTTCGATAAAGTGACTATATGACTATGTTTCATATTAAACTGCTTAGTTTTGCTACCTTAATAAAATGAGTATGCCATTATGACTACGATGTACCTATATATAGATCTAGACTATAGGACATGGAAAACCCTGAATCGTCTAAGATCTGGTGTAGGAAACTGCCGTGACAATAGAGAACGATGGGGCTTCCTACAAGACGAATCTGGAGCGTGTGACTGTGGTGCAGCACAGACCATGCCTCACTGGTTGGAGTCTCTATTGTGTCCTGTCACAAGCACTATGGAGGATATTTTTGACGTATATCCACGTGTCGTGCGTTTTGCACAGTACTGGAGAACAGTTTGATTGGTTTTTTCTGGGTTTCGACACGATAAATAAATAATTAATGGTATTCTAAAAAGCAACGGGAATAATTGTATCACAATTATGTGTTAAGCGAAACTTGGACGTGGTTGAAGAAGAAGTATTAAGTAAAGAAGAAGTAAGAAGTAAAGTGGAATAATTGTTGCGCAGATACGATAATTTATTCATTTAGAAGAATGGTTAGTAAAACGTTGCATTTTAGAATGATAGGAGAATAAGTAGATGCGAGTGGAATGCTGTGGATAGAATGCTTGTAAATAAGTTTCGATAATTTGGACATCTAGTGTGAATGATGAAAAGATGACGAAGTGAGTGTATTTATCTAAAAGAGGGAGTGTGAAAAAGCTTGGTCGTCCAAGAATTACATGACTTGACCATGTGGACTTGTGGACCAAAATTTCAAGGACATCCGCATGTTGAGTAAGAGAAATCGGAGTATTTTGTTTCTACATTGTGTTACTGAGAGATCCATTTTAAAAAGCGAATACCTATATCTATGAGAAAATGAATTTCTTCTTAGCAATATTAACATAATTTAGTTTCAAACCACTTTTTTTTCTCATGGTTGTTACCTTTTAAGTTTCAAGTAAGTTGTATTCAAAATTTTCAATCAAATTTATTCAACATACAAATATACTTTACAGAAAAGTAGCTCTAACGTCATATTTAATAGCTGTCAAAATCGATTTTCATAATTTTAGATATTGACTAAAACTATTCTGAAAATTTTTCCACAGTAGCGTATAGGCAAAACTCCCTAACGCCTTATTATTCCTTTAGACTGTATTTCGAACTGAAGTTGTTTGAACTTTTCCAATTTCACAAGAAAAACTATTAAAGTTTTGTAATATCGGATGTTGTTAACTTTTCTCTTGATCTTGATAACTTTATTGAACAAAAATATTATTTTTTGCTGAAAATACATAGTTAGACTTATTTATTTATTTATTCACAAAGATATACGAGATCGGTAATTAAAAGAAAAAATCGGTCATGCAGCCAATCAAATTTTGCATCCAGTTTTATACTGACGTTGGTTGTAAGACAATACATTGCTAATGCTTGAAGGCCATCGATGTTACAACACAAAAATTCCGAAAAAATGTACCGCGCGCAAGTCTAGTATGTCTATGTTTATTCAAACAAATTCACCTTTATATTAGTTTTTTATATAGAAAATAACAATAAAAACAACATCTCACTTCGACATTCAACATTAGGTATCAATCATATTCCAAAAACATACCCAAAAATTTAATTTACTCACCGTATCGGAGCTTCTGTAAGTAAATAGTAGAATTTCGTAATGAAATTAAAAGCAACTGTTTTCTCTGTATAGTATAAACAAGTATAAACTGATTTTCATTTTTTTCCTGAGAGAGATGTCTTTCGATTTTTAAGGACATTGTCGACCTCTTTCTTAGCAGAGATTATTCTTGAAACACGAAAGAGACGTCTTTTTCAATAAAAATCAATAGAAGTAGTAGAAGAAAACATTAGTTTTAAATTTCAGTACACCGTTCCTATGACAACGACACTAGAACATGAAAAATATCATGGGAAAATGTTAGGTACTCAAGTAGTGAAAAATAGCTATTCTAAAAGGAGCTTGAAGCTTTTTCCGTAATGTACTTCCGAGAGGAAAGTTGAGCAGGATAAAATTATTAAATAAAGGTATAGAAAAAATGTAAGAAAATAAAACGCCAGGTCCTTGAAAATATGAATGTGTTTTATAGTATTAAAGTAGATAACAAAGTTTGTCATCATAAACATACAAAACAATTCAATTTTCTATGGCCTCTTTCATCCCTATCTCATAATAACACCATTTGAAGAAAAAAGCTTACTAGATATAAATTGCTTTTGCTACGAAAAAATATGAATTTAAATTGCCCGAGACCCAACCCTTCTCTGACCCTATGGATGGGCTCACGACGAACCCCAACATATTCAATTTATTTATTTATTCACATACAGATTGCTGATTTATCGCAATGTGTTTCCCCTTTATGTTTTTCAATTGCCATAACCAACATGATCAATTTTTAAATTGTTTCGGACCTTTGGCAACCATTTTTCAATTTCATTTATATGGTAATAGAAAATCTTCTTAAATGCCTTATCATATCAAAAACACCTAGAATTATTTTTGATAATAAATTTAAAAAAAGTGACTAACGTTAGGCACATATTTAGACTGGCTGTATAAAATTGGGTACTGTTCAAAGCTTAATTAAGTCGTAAAAATTTTTTTGATTAAATTGCTTCATAAGTAAGAAAAAGTATTTATATATTTACTGACTGCATTATCGGGCAGCATTTCTATTCATTCGGTAATTCGCATTCGATCGAAGCTAGAAATAAACTCATTTTATTAAAGACGTTGATTGGGTACAAAGATTGATGTAATTATTCATTTTAATCTCTAAAATTATAATTTTGTACTCGCATTACATAATACATATCTTACTATTATACACAAGAACTGACTACAGAAGAGAAGGACTTAGATTGAAGTTTTAATTAATAATCCTAAACCTTAAAATAATTAATTAATTTTTAAGTTAAAGACGCGGCCCTCTGTGGGAGGGATGTCTAATTAATTATTAATCCTCCTAAATAATCTAATTACCTACAACAAAATTATATTATTCAGTTCGAACAACAGGATCTTACTCTGCATGCATTTCCTTTTTTGAAACTTTGAATTGAAACAGAGGGAATTACTTATAAAAGATATATCTTTATACACTTATTACTACGTAGTCTGCTGGCTACCTCATTTATAAGAAATGCCAAGATGAATAAATGAATGAACGAATATAAACACCATCAACGTGAGGTTCCGTTCGTGTCAAAGAAAAGTCTCTCATTTTCACCCTGTGCTTTCGAGAGGAACCTTAAAGGGACGATTTAATCATACATAGTACCTATTTTCTGCAGTTTCACAGGTCAATAGCCTTCTATAAATAAATGTATTAAAAAAATTGCGGTTCAATATGAGAGACAATTTTGCAAGAAATCATAAATTCTTTTATCAGTTTTCACCTGTTCCGTTGGGCAGACCAACAGATTATTTCCACATCAACAATTTCAAATGCCCCGTAGGCATAAGATTCATCATCTTTTGGAAAACGAAATAAGTTAAGTGAGTTTATATGGATAACATTGTGCAACAATGTATCAACCAGCACCAACATCAAACTGATATAATAATTATAATAATTTTTGCTTTGTATTAGTTTACATTTACAGCAGTTATTAGGTATGTGGAGATATTACAGTGGCTTTATTAGTTTTAACTGTTCAATTGTTTAAACAATTATTTTTGTATGTTAATTAATGATTGTATTAGTTAAGATTAACAGTAGTTATTTCTTCGGATGTGAGTTAACGCTAAACTTGGAGATATTAGAGAGGATTTATTAGTATTAATTGTTCAATTGATTTAGCATTAATAGACTATTAAAGCTTGATTTATGACAAAAATCATTCTTTAGTATTCTATACTAATTTTTTATTATTTGTCTGGATTTGGGCACAAAGCACTGATGACAAAAGCAACCAAACATCAAAGAGAACCGTGTTTATAAAATGTAACATTGTGCAAAACCTAATCAGAAGAAGTAAGAAAAGCGTCCGAACGCTTGCGAATTGTCTCTAGGCTGGCTTAAGTGATCACTTATTCTTTATATTGGGCAATTATAAGTCCCACATGATAAACTATGGTATGCTTTCTTCGTCTTTATTCGCCACGTGGTTATGCCCAATACGTCATTCTGTGTGACATAAAACTGCACACAATTCACATGAGTAGGTAGGTACATACTTATATACTTTACATACCTACATCTTCTTTCCCTTATCCTAGATCGATCAGAGACACACTCCAAATCAAATCTTTTCTTCAATTTCAAAACTTACATGTTTGTCACTTTTTCTTGCCAGCTTCTTCTGAACTAATCCACCTGCCTTCCGCCTTTCATCCACAGACTAAATAATTTTTTTTTTTTAATATTATGCCTTGGAATATTGTAACAAAACACTATTCATTTGTAAGGTTGAAAAGAAACACGCTAACGCTGCTATATGAATTATACTATATATACATTTTTATCCACCCAGATTTGTCCTTAAATTTCATCCCCTCATCCCAACGTTCCTCTTGAAGTATACGCATATTCACCCTACAGACTTCTTATCTAATCTCGTGGAAAATATTCAGACCCTCTTTTACCTTCAAAAAAGTTCTACCTGAAAACATTTACAAACATTTGACGCAACACCCTTAGGTATACTGTGCAAGTATATTCTATACTCTACCCCCACATGTATCTAAACAGAAGCGAATTCTTCCCTCTGTGTAGTAAACCCCAGTGAAACCATCCCTCTCCCAGCCTCTTCAATACAATCACCATCCCCAATTCACCACCCTGAAGTCGTCTCCCTTTTCTCTTATATTATTATCTTTTCTTTTTTGTATACAAAATCATTTGTTTCAACAAATTGAATTTGATTTTTTTCAGCGTTCATTTTTTGAAAATTGCTCGGAAAGGCGTTGCCATTTATTACTGTAGCTGCGTTGAAAAACTGTTAAAATTTTGTACGCACATTTTTTTTTGATGAATTTCAAATTTCCAATTTTAACAAAAATTTGGGATTTAATAAATAAAAAATATATCTGTAGTTACAAAGATATTGAAGTATTTTTTTCATTTGATTTTATTTACTCCGCCTTGATGAGAGAACTTTGGTTTTTTTACTACGCTTCTAAATTAGATACCTACTTTCATCTTATTTGATTTATAATTTGGATAATTTTTAATCAATGTACAGTAAAGAATAAATAAATAAATAAATATAGGTACATACTATACCTACCATTACGGAATATCATTTACCTTATGTGAAAAGAAAAACTTAGAAATCGTGGTATTCTAGTTAGGAATACAAAACTTACAATATATTGTTGATTTGAAAACCCAAGACAATCATTGTGCTACCATTTACCTCAATATAATAAACACAGATATTTACGGACGAACTCAAATACATACATTTTTACGTACATTGTCGATTATTTAGGAACATAAACATAACAATATGAAGCTATGCTCCATAATAGTGGTAAGGTGCTACTTTTATCGGGGAGCTTTTCCAGTGTCTTTCATACATTCAAAGTTTCAAACCATCACGACATTTTTTACAAGAGTAGCGAGCTGACAAATTTCATGTAATGAATATTCAAGTCGTCCTCTCTGTGCCAGCAAACGTTAAGACTGAACTGAAGATTAAGTTAACTATCTTAAACATGATATTTTATGAACATCTGCCTTTTACAGGACACTTGAAAACTTTAAAGAATTTGCTTCGCACTGTTTTTTGTTAGTGACGAGTGTCCTGTATGTGTATAGTGTATTACAAACGTCAAATTGCCATAACTGTACTTTTTTCTTTCAGAGGTTTCTATTCAATGCTGTTTTCAGGATCTCTGTTAACTCCAAATCATCTCAACTCCTTTCAGCTCACGTGTTTGACATTTTTTCTTATCAGCTTCATTAGGAGTGGAATTAGTAACAATAATTTAGGTGATATTAGAATATTCATGTATTGAGTAAGAGAAATCAATGTGCGTGCATGAGAAATAATATGAATCTAGAAGAAGTGAAAGAAGTATGTATGGACAGATCTATATAGCGTTTCGTTCACTCTGCCTACCCCACTGGGGATACGGCGTAAAGGAATAATATAATATAGTACTATTAAAATTATATCCAAACAGGGTACATTTCAGCGATACTAATTTGCAAAACTAACACACGTCATATAAAACAAATTGTAGATTTTAAGACGCTAGATAAGATCCACATCAGGAGTAACACTCAAACATACAATGGCATGACAATGGGTATTACAAAGTACCTACCCATCTATAATATCAATAATACGAATAAGTACGTAGGTAGGTACCACTGCTATATCGGCCATTTGATACCGACATTTCTCATCTATTTTATGTTATCTTTGTTTCTGTCTTGGGATTAGGTTGGTACCTACCTACCCACTATCACAAAAGGATTAGGCTATATTATGATATGTATCTCAAAACGAAACTACGTTATACTGTGTACTCGTGTACTTACCTACATACTTATGAATGTTGTGCTAATGTAGATACTTGACATTGTAGGTATCTTTGTAGACATGTTGTTTCAACATAATATAATTGACTGTTAATTATTACATTACTACTACTACTATACCATCACGGCATATCCCACAAGTGGGGTAGCCAGCAGATCAGCTGCACGTAAGAAACATGCAAACTGTCCTCTTCGTGCCAATATAAATTATTGGCTTCGTGCCTTCCGATCCGACCGGCGGTCCACTTCGTGCCAATTATTACATGATAAAGATTAAAGATTTTTTACATCCTAAATTCAGCGGTGAGGTTTGTCACCCATCCTGATTGTCTTAATTTTTTGTTGACCCGAAGTGGACAGGTTGCATGATTATTACATGCAGCTGGTTACCCCACTTATGGGATATACTGTGATGATGATGATGTAGTAGTAGTTAATTATTTGTGATTGTTTTTAATGTCTATTTTTTCTAACAATTTCTGTTTTATTGTACTTTTTTATACCTATCGAAGACTTTTATAGCCACTCATTTGATGAATAAATTAATCCAAATATTTATTTATTGAAATAATGTTAACACACAACAAAAATATATTCTTATATGGATTTTTTTTTATAATCATCTATTAAAATAGTGAAATTGAGCAGAGCTCGTGATTTAAGGGATAAATAAGTAAATAAAATCACGAGATATCATTTTTTGGTAAGATTACGAAAGAAATGTCTTGTGTGTTCATCATTAATGTTGTTGACCGAAGGTACCTACTTGTTGGAAGTCCATTTCAAGATAATTGAAAAAAACACAATATGTAGTTAACTTCCAAATGACTTTATTAACTTCGCGTACTAGTATTCGGAGACTCTCATCTCCATCAGGCGATTAGTAAAAAGTGAAATAAGATACAGAGACAAACAGTATTTACAGGATTTGAACAAAAGAAAGTTGGGAGAAGCCCGTGTTGATAAGAAAGTAATTATAATTCATTGATAAGTATATTATAATTCATTAATTTGGAAGTTAACTACATATTGTTTTTTTTTCAATTATCTTGTGTGTTCATCGCTTATAGTATATTCTCTGACCTCTCCATTTGTAAACGATAAATATCTCTGACGATAATGTAATGCTAGAGATAGACTTGCCACAAAATTCAGTTCTAGAATAATACCTATGTTGAAACTTAAAAAAAGTAACAGAATTACCCTCATTAAAATTACTTATTTACAGGTTCATATTTGACGCATTCAGATTATAATTTTTATAAATTAATAAATTCAACGATTTTCCGATCACATTGCGAATATACTTGATGGCATTGAATTGGCGATATAAGCAATTAATTGTAATTTTTATTTGCGATAAAGAATCTGAAGATGGGTCGTTATATGTTGCGAAACGACTCACGGTCACGATGGACACTTTATTACATGGCCGGTTCTACGCGGAGGCTGTTGGTGGGGTGGAATAGTGGAGTACGGTAGAATTATAAAAAATACTTTTATATAGAAAATATCTTTTAATTTTCTTGATTCTTAAAGATCCCATGACAAGCAATAAAAATATAGGTACCTATTGTATTTTTTATTGAATATATTTTTGAAAGTGTTTATTTTAATAGGATACAAAAGGATATCTACACTTATTGAATGGGGGAATTTATTGAATTTATAACGGGAGTGAAACGTTTTTGAAGGAAGAACCGCCACTCTTTCTACGTGTGCAAAACCATACAAAGGCATGCATGACAGAAGGCTTTTATCTCCTATATTCGTATGTTTATTACTTTTTAACATTGATTGCTCAGGTATTGTAACGTTAAAATGTACAAGTACAGTACGCGACAAAAAAAACTATTACTGTACTGACACTCCAATATTTTATGATTTGACTTAAATTATTATTGTTATGAAATGATTCTCTTTTGTGTTTTGTTAATTCTTGTTTTCCAACTGTGTTGAGAATGAGATATTTGATTTGTGTATTATTTATTCTTGAACATGTAAAAGGCTCACGCCGTGGATTGTGAAATAAATAAATTGTGAAATAAATATTACATTTTACTATTTTTATTTTAAATATCCATATAGATTTTTTTATAAATCCAAATATTCTTCTCCAAATCCAAATTTATAAAAAAAAAAAAAAAAAATCTCACAAAAGACAAAAACCGTTTGCAATTATGAAGTTTAAATAATTTTGTGGCAGAGATATTCTCATAATACTCTGAGATTCTATCATAGACCATCAGCCAACTCATCTTAAATATTTTTATTACCTGTTCATTTTTAATTATTATTTTATAATAATAATAAGGCTCAAATACAGCATGCAGAAGGCCGTACTTTTATCGTCCACCAGGATAGTAAGAAAGTTTTTGTCCCTGTAGCTCTGTAAGTGATCTCCCATGATTGTACTATTTCATAGAACATCATGGAAGAATCAACTCGAATAATGTTGGGGTTCTACATTTTGAATACTGTATACATAAATTTATTTTAATATTTTATGGTTTTTGTTATTTAATGTTATTTTTAAATTTTATTGTTAATCTTATACGAGTATTGTGTTCAAAATGTAGAATCAAATATTGTTTTGTTTAATAAATGAGATATGAGATAATAATAATAAAGACAATTTATATTTGGCGCCGTTTAATGATCCGTGACCATCTCAAGGGCGCCATGACTTTTCTTGAAAAGCAGTGCTTTCAGCTTACTCTTGAACGTTGCAGTGGGCTGGTTCTTTCTTAAATCCGCTGGTAATCGGTTCCAGGCAGTATACTTTAATATGTCCAGCCAAGGCAATCATCTTTCACACTATTCTGTGATAAACATCATATTAGAGTTAAAAATCTTTAAAGAAAACGCGACTCAATCGTCTAAAAATCATTTTGAATGGAGGAATAGGTTTATTTCCGGCTTATGCTCTCAAGTGTTAAAGGACGAATGGATTTAGGTACTTATCAACTAAATATAAATTAAGGGAGGGGTTGTCACTACTTAGCTTTGGATGTTTCAAGAGCATCAGTTTTCATCTCATTCAGTCAGTCCAGAGCAGTGTTTTCCAACCTTCTTCATGCCATGCCCCACTGTATTCTTTTCAAAAGTCATATGCCCCACCGCCCTCTTTTTTAATTAAACAGTTGCTAAACTTTCAATAATATGTGGAAGCGCGGTGCCCCACCTCTAAGGCGTGATGCCACACAGCCCCACTTGAGAAACACTGATCTAGAGTATTTTTTCTTCCAAGAGTGGGCTCGAGGTTAAACTTATGGGCTTCTATCAGCCAAAAATTCACTGAAAAATTGATACTCCCTTGATGTGACTCACATAAACCCATAATTTAGATAGGTGGATAGAATACTTCAATGTTGGAGAATAATAATATATACCTATATGGATAAGTTGGCACCTAGTATCGGTACTGCATTTTTCTTTCAAGAGTGGGCTCGAGGTTAAACTTATGGGCTTCTATCAGCCAAAAATTCACTGAAAAATTGATACTCCCTTGATGTGACTCACATAAACCCATAATTTAGATAGGTAGATAAAATACTACACTGTTGGAGAATAATAATACATCTATGGATAGGTAGGCACCTTGTATCGGTAGGTACCGCATGCCTTTTGCTGGTAGTTTTCTGTAGCTACTTCGCGCTACCAGTACAGAGTGTAAAATACGGAGTTTACAAGCAGGGCGCGCATGCGCTTCCATTATTGATGGACATAGTCTACAGACTTGAGAGGAAAAGAGAGAATATTTTATTCCGTCTCATCATAATATTCTGTGTAATATATCTACATCTATAACAATAATAATAATGTTATATCAACCTTCTGATATTTTATGGGTACGTACTTATTTTAAATTTCAAATAATTCGCAACGTAGTTTCACAGAACATGTTGGTTTGCCAAAAAGATATTATTTTTATTTTTTATCATCCACAAGATTCCCAATAAATCGATGATTGAAATGAAGCTTTGCTACAATATACCCTTCTTCTTCTAACGCTATTACTGTATAATGCTAGAAATATTATTCGTACAAAAGTAGGTACTAATTGAACATAGGTACCTACAATACTATACTATACCCTCACGTAGTGATGTGAGAAGAGAAAATTCTCCAGAGAAATTTCTCGAGAACGAGAAATTTCTCCGAGAATTTCTCCTCTGATGGAAGAGAATTTTCTCTCCATAATTCTTCTTAGTGGTATTATGACCTTTCGCCCAGTATACTTCGCAGCCAACCTGATTGATCCAAAAATTTGTGGGGCTGATTAAGGCCCAAATCAGAGGTTATTAACACTTTTTTCCATGTAAGTACTTGCAATTATTTTTAAACTTAAATATGGGCATGTGGGGTGTCAACCATCAAGATTTTTTTATCAGTTGTTAGCACTTTTTTCTATGTACCTAGGTACCTAATTTTTTTTTGTTTCAACTTGTCTTTGTCTCAACATTTGTACATTGTTATTGATTGATTGAATAAAGTGTTTATTATTATTATACTGTTAAATAAAAAATAAAAAAAATCTCGGAAAATTCTCTACTTCGAGAACTTTACCGAGAAATTTCTCGGTAAATTTCTCGAATAATTATTTCTTGAGAATTCCACAACACTACCCTCACGCCGTGTCCCAGGTGGGGTCCGCAGGGAGAATGGAGCACCGTATAGATCTATCCCTTCAAATTTCCTTCGCTTCCTCTACATTCATCCAGCAGGGCTACTCTTGACAAAACTAAACACGATCTTAATCTAGTCTTGATCTTGATCATACGACGCACGAAGGGACTATGGTCAAAAACACCGCGCAACCGCTGACGCGCGATCGGTTTGGGTGTATTTTTGGTCAATAGTCCCTTCGTGCGTCGTATGATCAAGATCAAGACTAGATTAAGATCGTGTTTAGTTTTGTCAAGAGTAACCCTGCAGTTTCTCATACATGCACGCCGATTGCCGTCCTTTAGAATTTGATCCAATCGCTCAAGCCACGTAGTTTTTGGTTTGGGCGTTCGCGCTTCCTTACACCCCTTATTTCAGATAGATACCTACATCCTTTCATGTCCAAACAGGTCAACATGTCCAAACCATCGTAACATACTTACGTATTTTACATTTCACATAAGGAAAGTGGAGATACCTATATTATAGTCGTGTTGTTGTCTGGATATAGTTAGTTTTCTTCTGGGATCGCATTGGCCTTCAGCCGTAATGATCCTTGTAAGAATCACCTTATTGTCAGTAATAGTAATAATAATATTAAGATGTCTACGACCCCACCTAGCTCAATACTCTTCAATTCCATACAGGTAGGTACGAACTCAAAAGTGTCCTTTTTTTCAGTTTGTTCAATGTGTAAAGCATGTGACATTGAACACAATATAATACATATATACTTATTATATACCTACCTGCCACAAAATATCACATTGAAAAATAAATAAATATTGTTTTTAATTTGTATTTCATGAAACTAAATATAGTAAGAAATTATCATCTGATCTTATCATTAATATCTGTGTAAATAGATATTAAATATCAGATTCAGTATTCATTTCTTATATACTGAATATTGTGTACAGACGAGGTGAAAATGTCTGATTCATGTGAGAGCCATGTTCTTTGCATCAAATGGATAGAGTTGCGTTTTCACGGTATGACAAGTAAAACTAGTGATATTTGACACAAAATAAATACTTAGTTTTGTATTTAATCAATCATATAATTTATGAAACAAGAACAGAAATTCATACCTATTTATTGTAAAATGATAAAAAAAAAATATCATTAGAAAAAGCAACCAACACTCAGGTGAATATCAATGTTTATATCCCTTTACAAATGATTTATTTATTTGGATTATAAAACATTTGAATTTAGGTACATTTGAACAGAAATAATTTATAATCCATTATCCTACTTAACTTGTATCCATAATTTCACAATTTGCCAGTGGTTTGTAATTCCTATAACATATCTCTGCAATTTGCTATATTACACTAGGTTGTCATTTATAATAAAAGTTAGAATAAAAACAACAAAACAAAACACCGAATTAATATGCATAAAGAAACACCCAAAACAGGCAATGTGGGTGTGTGGGGCGCGCCCGAACAATCAAAGAGATTAGGACTATGCAATCAGCACCCGCAACAACCTCGCTAGGCAAGTGCCTGTATCGAGGCAAGCTGCTACAAACATCATAAAAGCACTGTAACAAACAACACTGTAGCAAACTACGCTACCCTTGATATTTTTTTTGCAAAATGTTAAGAAAGCAATTAACGTTTAATTCAAACAAAGTATCACAACCTTATTGTGAATCAATCTTTTGATCTTCCACTGTACCTACATAATACCTTTGTATATCGGTAGTTATGTGGCAAAAGTTGATGTGTCCGATTTTTATGAAAATTAGATTTTTCACTGCATATGCCTCTTGAAACATAATTTTTATATTATACTTAGAAATACGAAGAATATTAGCAAAATTAATAATAATTAATATGAATATGAAAACCCGATGATTTTATATACTGGCAGTGATTATATGCTCTTTGAAATGTTCTCCTACAAAGTTTGCTTTTTCGGACACACCAACTTTTTCCAGATTACCACAGAAATAACCATTAGTATAAGTTACCTAAAAGCTATAAAATGATTAGTTTATGATTTTATTTAAATTAAATATAATTAGAGGGGATATTTTGATAGCAACTTAATTTTATCTACACATATTTTGTTAATAATTTCAAAACATCCTATATTTTTTGCTTTTGCTTTTGCTATGCAGCCATTTCCGTCCACTGCTGGACATAGGCCTCCCCCATAATTCTCCAGGCATCTCTATCCTGGGCTCTTTGCAACCAGTCACCAGCGATTCTTTTGATGTCATCAGACCATCGTGTAGGAGGTCTTCCTCTACTTCTTTTATCTTCACGAGGTCTCCATTCCACCACCCGTTTTGTCCATCTTTGATCCTGTAGTCTAGCAACATGTCCTGCCCATGACCACTTCAACTTTGCCACTCTCTCGACAACGTCAGTAACATAAGAAATAAGTGAATTAAATAAATAAGAAATTCTTTTGAATTATAACTTGGAGACTAAACCATATTTCCTGAATTCCTTATTTACTAAATTCAATCTACAACACTCCTCTAACATCCGCTCTCTCTCCCGATATTCTTTTGTTCAACCAGTGCTAAAAAACAAACAGAACACAAAATAAAAAAAAGTGAGGCCAGCTATTGTGCATTAGTGCTGTGACACTAAATTTATTTATTTAGGTACAAAATTAAAGTGAAACCTTTAAGCTATTAAAAAATCTAAATAAATTATTATGAGTTCCTGAAAATGCAAGTGTGCGTAATAAAGTTTGACATTGTGGTTTAAGTGTTTGAAAAAGATTTATAACCTTTTCAGGACAATAAATCCTTAACGACTAACCATTTATGGTCCCACATGATTTAAAACAAAAACATTTTAAGAAAACTATTTGAATACTTGAAACTTGAAACTGACGCAATCCTTTGACATTGTTTTAAATATAGAACCATTGTAATGATTATTATTTGAAACAAAATAATATGCTATATTCTAAATTTGAATGCCTTTTTATCCAGATGTTGTTTCATTTGGTCCGAGAAGATTTGGCAGGTTGAATTCATGTTTGTGACAAAACCAAAAAATGATTTTGTCGGTTTTGGATACAACAATCTTATATTGTTCATTTCTATGCCATAATAGCTACGTTTCACATTAATTATTATCGTACATTTTGTTTATTAACTTTTTAAAAACGAAATAATTAAAAAAAAATCTTATATCGTTGACGTTGTATTTCAATTTATGATTGAATATTTATGATTCCCACGTATTTTTTTCAATAATGATATATATTATTTTTCTACATTAAAAAAAACGTTTTTGACAAGGTATAAATAGTAACTAGTAAAAATAATTTATTAATTAACACAATAGAAAAAAATATTTCAAATGTGTAGATTCATAGTAGGTACATTTGTATAACAAAATAAGTAGGTACATGTTTTAATTTAAACACTTAGTTATAGTTTTTTTTTTAAAAATATTCTTTACTTACCAATGCACAAACTTGTATTCAACCTACCATTTTTAGAAGTAAAAGAAATTTTCAACACAGCCATTTTGAAATTGGAACAATCCCTACACGTGTAGGTAACATAATGCATTACTACAATATATACTACTAATACATCCATATAATACAACACCCAACTACCACTACACTCAAACTAAAGTGAGAAAAGAATGGAAAGAGACAATATAATAACTATAACATAACATATGTGTCCCTGTACACACACACACTCACTCTTATCTCCATCCCTTTCTTTAATAAATCGAGACCTTGTGTGAACATTCAAATCTGTGTAACTGATAAAAATGTGTATTTTACTTGTAATATGTTTTCTCGCAAAATTCTAGTCAGCCTGAACGATTTTCACAGAACACTGTATGAAGTTGTTGAATTACATTACTGTTTATCTTGAAAATGGTATAAATTTTCCGAGAAGAAGTTTTTTTAAGATACCATACTCACTTAATAGCGCGAAATAGAAATAATAAAAACTCACCGATATGTAGTAAATCAATCAAATAAATTTCGTCTTACAAAATAATAATAAGAACACTTTAATGATCAGAAAAAAAATAATGAGCAATTGGCGAGCTTATTGCCTGGAGGCAATATCTTCCAGCTAACCAAAATAATACATGATGTAGATTAAATATGTATACATCTTCTCCAGCCAATTTGAGTCTATTCTATGAGATGAGTGGCTTGCGACAAACATCTATGTACATTAAATTTGTAGTAAAATATCAGTAGATCCCAAAAGCTAATTGAATTCCGACTGTTTTTCATACAAGAAGAATTAGTATTTATTTATTTAGTACGTATTTATCATACTTAGAATTTTTCTCCTACTTTTCTTATAAACTTCATACATAGGATTCGACTATTATGAAAAATTCAGTTTTATAAAAAGTCGACACTAAAAATATTTTTACATACTTAGTTAAAAAAATGAATTTGTCTACTTTCGATCCTAACCACACATATCTTGACTGATGTTATGTAATTTATGATATGACATAAGGTGATCTTGACATTCCACTGTTCTCGCGCATACTTCATTTACTTCCCTTCTACGATCTTTCGTACAATATTAGGCCATGAGTCTTTATCTAACAATCTTAACCTTCTTGTATACAGAGGTACAAATGGGAAGGTTGACGTGACTAATTCAATATACTGTATCATGTTTCTTTCTATCTTTTTATATACGTATATTTAGTCTACTGTCTTCTCTGTTAATTAAATAAATAATTACCTAAATGAATATGACCTATCAATTCGATGACAACTACACAAAATCCTTTTTAGTATATAAAATGCATTTCTAGCACTTTCACGAACTTAACTACACACACAATCTACCTATACAAACTCCTGCTACATATTGTTATTAGTATTGTTTAGGTACCTACAGAATGAAGGGTATTTTGTCGCGTAGGCACCTTATAGAAACTATTATTATTATTGTTTCTATTGTAGACATTTTTTTTCTAAAGAATCTAAGCAAGTAGGTATCTACCTAAGTAATATCAAACTTTCTCTTTTCATTATGATCTCAATACGAGTAGCGCGACTATTGTAGTAAGATAATAAATGTAATATTATGTATTGTGTATTTTATAAATACGTTTCAGATTGCTTAACTGGAGTGTGTAATGGGACAATGCATCAAGCCACAAAAATTAAAAAAAAAAATTGTTTCGTTGAAATAATTGAGCAGCAAAAGAAAACTAGGTAATCCTTGGTAATTCCAATATTTGTTAGCTAACAGCATATTTAATTGTTAGTTTTGACTCAATACCATTTTTATGTAGGTACCTACACATATTTTATAATATTTTGACTTAAATAATTTTGTTTCAATATGTTTTTTTATCGAGATTTTTCTTAACTTGTAGAATAATATTTTTTCAACAAGATATCTGGTGCTGATTGTGTGCATTCCTTGTCATATCTCTAGGATCTTATATTTTCAATAAAAAAATACTATGGTGGCTGATACAGTTCAAGGTCATCGCTACGTGTTTCAAACCTGTATCAACCCATAATATGAACACATTCCGCGGGTCAGATAATACCATAGACAAAAGAGAAGTGCCATAGAAAATAACATTATCTGTAGCGGGTACCTGCCTAGTTATAAACACTGACTTATTATTAGGAATCAAGCTTACATAAATAATATCACACATTAGGAAGCAATAATTACACCGCATTATATTTACGATATACTTAAAAATTGTTATTGTTAAATATCACGGCGATATGTTTTATGTGAACATTAAAAAATAATATTATCAATCAATTAACAATAATATGTTGATTTTATTGAGACCATCAATAACGTGTGATTTGTAAACGTCCGTTAAGTGATCGTTAATAAATCTATTTCTCAACCCGAATCGATATTAAATATATCATTAAATTTTTTTTATGATCAGCTGTAAATATGCAGTAGGTAAGTAGTAGACGCGCGGTCAAAATATAAAATGTATAAAAAATGTCGTTTGACTGCACGAAATTAATTTATTTTATCGTCAAATTTATTATTATATAAATAAGTGGCGTTTTATTAGGGTAGTAAAAATGAAACAACAACACTATAACAGATAGATATCTTGTCGGCGGTTCTTTCCTCTTCTATAAAAAAAAACTTTTAAAAATATTATTAGGTATTACAGGAATATTTTTTTTATTTTTTATTATTGATGTGTTTAAATATTATGTCTGTTATTACTCATAAAAAAGTAATTTGGAGGATAACAGATTGTTAAATATATTGAATGATGATTAGAGAATTAAATAAGATATTTCATCACATTTTAAATACGTATTGGTATGAGTAATTAATCAAATAGTGGTCAAATAGGTAATAATATAATTTTATTGCGAGTTTTATTGATGATTTGGACACCTTGATTTGACGATTAAACACTTAAATAAACACGAGTTAAAATAGTTTTTATTTTCTGATTTGCGGTGGATCGCTTCCCTAATTTGATCCACGTTTATGTCAAATTGTTAATTATTGTTGTGGAAGATATGAGAAGACATCGAAGGAGTGTTGTCAAAATATTCCGCACCTAAGGGTTTTGGCCGGCCAGTCCTTCTGGCACCTCTCGTGTGGACAAATTTGTTAGTGTAGAAATTTTATCGGTCGGTGGGTCTTCTTCAATGTTAATAATTATTATTTCATTTAATTAAAAATAGAATTTTCAAGGGTAAATACAAAGAGCAAATAATATGGTAGAGTAGAGATGATATACCTTGCAGTATTCTGAGGCAAATTTTATAATCCCTACTGTCGTGAAGTTAGCCAAGGTTTGTCAACTGCGAATGTCAATACTACTTAAACTTCATATCAGATACTGTAATAGCTTAACTCAAAATTTTTGGATATTTTTAGTTCTCGTCATGTCTTTATTGTTATTATTATATAAAGCAAAACAAATGATGCGCATCCCATGGACTGATTTGGTCACCAAATGTTATTGGTGGTGTTACGGAGGGCTGGAACGGAAAGAGAGATGTTGTCCAGTATAAAGATGAGGAAATTGACATATTTGGGACACGTACTTACTTCGAAATGAGAAATATGGTTTGCTCCAACTTATCTTTGAGGGAAAAATTTAGGGTTATCGCAGTGTGGGAAGGCGGCAGATGCCCTGGCTAAGAAATATCCGAAAGTGGACCGGAGTCCAGAGGGTGGAAGGGCTGTTCCGGCTAGCACAGGACAGAAAAGCCTACGTTGAGGGGATCTGACATGGTACATCAAGAAGAAGAAAACAAATCTTGTTGGAATCATTACTACAGCTGAAAGTCATTGTGATTTCTTTCTCTATGGGTAAATTTATTAAAGAAAATAGATCGATAAAACATTAATTTTCCAACACTTGTATGTATAGATGCTTAATATGACTCTTCAGTCGATGATATTACATAGAATAATGTCAACCAGTATTCTAATTCCTATAGATGAGGAACTTATTTTTCTGACAATCGACTCAATGTTCAAAACTTCAAACTAATACCTGCATACCTACCTAAAAGATTTTATTTTAATATCTTAATAATTTTATGCAAACATTTAAGTATCATTCTAGAATAATCTTCCTCATTATTAAATTGGTGTCTGTAAATTTTTGAAAAATTACCATAATCACATATTGAAAAAATTCATGGAAAATTTAACAGACCAGTTTCGATAACAATTAGTAGGTTACTAAATTCTGAAATAATTTGGTGAAATCTTAGATAATTTATTGTTCTAAATTTGAATATATTTTTGGTAAAATCGCCCAATTAGAGACCCGTTGTAGAGTATTAAATTATAGACTTAAAATGCTGTTACTTAGGCAACCGCTTCGTTTCTCCATAAGTAATGGAATATTCATGAGATTCTGTCGTCCTACTATTCCGAATGTATTAACGTAATTTATTGATTTGTTTGCTTCATATATCTACAGAATTTACTAAATTTATATATTAAAAAACTTTGATAATGATTTTAGATGTTTTAATATCTACCAATGTCATTTTTTTCTATAGGTACGTACTTCTAATAAGGAGAAGCTTTTAAATTTAAGGTTCTCTGCTGATTTGACATAGGATATTCAACATGGCGTAATATATACCTACAAAAGATATCTATAGACACATAGGCCCAATATATTATTTTTTGTTTATATAGAAATATAATATTTTTTTAGAACAATAAACAGGGGTCACAAACCCCAACATAATAATGTTTTTCCCCCTTCTCACATTAGCATTGTTAATGTTACCAGAATAAAAATGACACGTGATTCTATCATTTTAACTGACTTGTAATATTATATACTAGCAAAATAATACAATTGTATAGGTAATGATTTAATACCCAAATACACATAATATACAAACAACCGTCACAGAAAAAATACGTAAATATACAGAACTAGCAGGAGAAATAAAAAATATTTGGCATTCTAGATCCGTTTATATAATACCTTTAGTCATGTCAGCTAGAGGGGTAACTCCGAAATCTTTAATAAATAATTTACAAAAATTAGATTTACCGGTTAATTTGTATATTAAAATTCAAAAATCTATTATAATAAACACTTGTAATATTGTAAAAAAGTTTTTGAACACAGATATTTCAGGCACAATCCTGGTATTTTGATCCCGCGTTTTGAGCCTAATCCTTTGATATCCTGTATATCTGGATAGGTGAATTTTTCCCGGCATTAGACTGTTAAGTTTTTGTGTGACCATGACTGATCATATGGAGACTTATCTGGTTGTATAATGCTGAGAAGTGTGGATGGCAATTCTGCCGCCGCGTAAAAAAAAAATTCAGCGACCAGAAATGGTTACACATCCCGAAATCTTATTTTTCTATCGGCACGGTAAAGACAATCTGCATGTTTGTTACATTTCTATTTATTACAATTATGTTCCATGTTTACTATTTGTAATAAATAATATGTTTTTTATATGCTTTTATAGTTTAAAATAAGGACAAGTAAAAACTAATAAGGGTACCTAGTTAAATTGTTACTTTTATATTTTTAAAATGTGGTAAGTACTTAAGTTTGAAATAAATTTACCTATACCAAATGTTACCGACCCCTATAATACACCACCTCGTGTCATCTTGGTGTGTGTATTCTTGGGGAATACACAAAATAATGTCCCTTAAAAACACATGCTACCAAAAAATATAGAATATTATATAATATTTTATTAAAAAGATGTATTCGTGTACATTATATGTAGGCATGTATTATTTTGGTGAGTAGGTTTATATAAACAGGCACACATACAGCGAGTGACTTTCCTATACTATTCGAGAAAAAATATATATCTGAAAATTATCCCATGTAAGTTTGTATATATGTACGTAGTTCTGAAAACTATGGAGAAATTTACTTCAAACTTGGCATACTATATTAATTTAGGTATTCAAAACAAAAGTGATCTTAGCTACATAATAACAAATAATGAGTTGACAATGGAAATATGTACATGTAAATCTTGCTTTTTTTTCAATTTATAGGTAAGTGGACTAAACTTGGTCTAACATGGTAATCTGAAATTTAGTCCACTTTTGAAACGAAGAATCACAAGTTTTACATAAATTCCTATAGTTAACTCAATGTTGTGCATCGTGCGGTTTAGTCCATTTTTGCTTTTAATGCTTCAATTTAGCTTATAGTAAGTAAGAAAAAAGTGTTATGGCCGACCAGCCCTTGTAAAAAATCCTTAGCTTATCAAATAAATGGATACCTATGTTATGGATTATGAGATTGTCTCCCCATCAGGTGATCGGCGGACATCCTTCAATCTTTGGTGCCGTTTAATGGAGTATCCAACTCATGGTTGCCGAATTTTGGAAGGACAATGTCTTCAGTGGATTGCTAGCCGTCTTCAGTATTCAGTTCCTCCAGATCTCGGTTATTGCCTCCCTTCTGGTCTTCTGCCCATGAGTATACCTTATAGAATGCATTTAACATTCCATAGTTAAAAGTGAAAAGGGTTTTTCAGTGAGTACGAAGAGGTGACGAAATAAGAGTAAAATTACTCGGGAGATATCGACCAATCAGCTTGTTACATAATATAAATAATACATGGAGATCTGACACAGGCGTGTAGCAAAATTTTATATTCATGAACTTTTGAATATTTTAAGCCTATTGTAAAATTTAAGCTTTATATATTAGGTATATTATAATATTTGTGCGTACTTATGTATTGTACTGTTGTTTTTGTTATTATTTGAAGAAAATTTAGTCTAGTATAATAATAATATTATGTAAGGCAATTTCTAGTGACA
The DNA here is from genome assembly GCA_947579605.1 of Athripsodes cinereus. Classification (NCBI taxonomy): domain Eukaryota; kingdom Metazoa; phylum Arthropoda; class Insecta; order Trichoptera; family Leptoceridae; genus Athripsodes; species Athripsodes cinereus. The sequence continues at coordinate 6,285,558 of OX388317.1, read as the reverse complement.
TGGGCGATGAATTGTATAACACGGGCGGCATTATGTAGGGGAAGGGAGACAATATTACATTTTTGTAATAATTATATTAGATATTTAAAGTTCATAAACATGCGATATCGTTTGTTGTTTCATGTTAATATAGTATAAATTTCCAGGTGGAATTAATACAGATTTTGTTTATACAACGCATTTGATACATTCATAACGTATAGGTAACTTAAGTATGTCAAACAATTCTAGTTATTTATTATAGAATATCAATTAAAAATTAAACAAAATAAACGAATGATGTAAGTTTTAATTATTGATTACTCTTAAACTTTCTGCGTGAAGATTTTCTAAATAATGTGTAGGTACCAACTGTAGGTACATAACTTAATATTTTTATAAGCATTATTATGTTTTGTAGTCAACCTAATATGTTATGATTAATTGTAGTCGTGTTTTCAAAAATATGTACTTATTATCGCTCATCCATACAAATCATCACCCGTTTATTTTTTTATCCAGTTCATTTTGGATACAGCTTCCACGAAAATGTATTTACGTAAGCCTCTCGTACTCCTTGAAAATATTAAAATATTTCTCTCTTTTCATCCCTTAAGGATATACCTACTTACTGTGTACATATCCTAAGGGCTTGAGCAAATATTATATAAGAATTATTATAATAAATTCAACCCCATTTCCACCCCCAATCTTACCTACTTACGTTTTTCGTTTTGAATTTCATTAATTTTGTGCTTCGTAAAATTTGCTCTTATCAAAAGTATAAACCTAATTTTGCTGATTAAATGAAATAGCCTATAGAGGGTGAATGTATTTATAATATTCGCACCCCCATAAATAAGTCGGTCTATTACTTTATATTAATTTTATAATTTGACGAACTTATCAAATAATTTTGCACGTGAAAAATATATTTGTTTATGAAATAGTATAAATTTATTTATTTACATAATGAAATTATTAACTGTTCGTTCATTGTGATAAACATTTAACCTTGGTAATACTACCGGCAAAGAAAAGGTTTCTCACTCTTTTCCGCAAGTATTTTAGTGTTCTGTAAAAAGCACATGTTGCTGATTTGCTGGTTACCCCATTTGTGTGAAAGACCGTGATGGTATGATGATGATTACGTAATTATATTTGTAGACGGGAACGGGTTGGTACATCCCTATGGGTTTGTCTGATATCGAAGTGTCTGATAATTTGAATGTAATAGAAATGAAGACTGCTCGAGTAAAAACGTATGTTTATTGCTTCTGAGATATACCTAATCACCCTTTGCAAAATATCATTCTATAATCAATATGCAAATCATCCTATCCGTGCCAATAAAATTTAAGACATTCGGCTTGGGTAATGATGATGACCGATATGACGCAGATGTAACGCCTTTGAGTCACGAGGTACCGGTTTCGATTCCCGGCCAGGGTAAAATGAAAAATCCCCATTTTCAAATTGCCCTGGGTTTGGGTGTTGCATGTATATACTGTATTGTGTTGAGTGACGAGTGACGACGCGCTAGTAGGTAGGTACTGGTAACACAAGATTCATATTTTAATTTGGGACCAGCTCGATCTGTGTGAATTGACCTACCTGTCCACCAAAAAAAGATTACATACTTATTGCTATATACCTAATACTTTTTAAGTATTTAATAGATACATATTTTATCAATTCAATTGCGTATTCATACATTATCGTTCAAGGAAAATTGTTTTTATTTTAATGAAGACATTACAAGTACCTACTTGCGTATTACATATTATTATTAACATTTAAATTATTATGTAACACCAAGGCCAATCAGAATAAAACAATGATCAAGGTCATTAACCGTTTAAAATAAGAATATATTTCATTTGTTTCTAATTCAAATATTTGAATATAGAAACTCAGAGATCTTAGATCTCTTTGAAATCTATTTAAATATAACGTTTTTTTTGTAACGACTTTCTTCAACTACCGCAGGGTTGACATGCGCGTATTTTTGACTTTAGTCACTTCGCGCATCGTAGAGTTATGATCAAGACAAGATTAAGATCGTATTTAGATACTGCCATGACTGTTATGAGTAGTCCTGCTGATGTTGAAAATCGCTTTCGCAATAAAATGTTGTTTAAACCTTTCTAACGACGTATTCGTCTCACTTATGCATCAAACCGCGAGGACAATTTCGAAAATAGAACATCATTCTGTTTAAAAATTTGCTTTTATCCAATAAGCGTGTACCTACCTAAGTTTGTACATTTTGAATGTTCAATGCATACGCTCTATAGTTTGATACTCGTAGAAGGTAGGTACCTGCATACAAATGCCGATGGATAGACTAATGCTATACAGTATTGGGAATTCTACACGCGTTTAATATGAAACTTGTGAGGTCACACAGAATATTCCGAGCAGAATCAAGACGGTGACAAGGATGAGAGATGGGAAATTTTTGTATTTATTTTCAAAAAGAATAAGTATAAGTTTGCTTTTACACAATAATTTCAAATAGTGTCAAGCCGAGTCTTGTCAGAAGACTTTTCAGTACGTTCATATTATAAAAGTTACATACAACAATTCTCTTAATATCACTCAATTCTCACAATCTTAGGTAGGTACTACTAAGACGATAATAATTATTACCTAGGTTCGTCTTAAGATTCTCTTCTTGCCAATAATTATTAAGACATTCAAGATGATTGGAATACCTCATCACTAAATTGACGGTGTGTTTAACGAATACCTACCTTTTACAGGACACTCGAAAATTTGGAGAAAAGAGAGGAAATTAAAATATTCAGCTTACAAATTAGAGTTAAATAATTTGAATCTACTGGAACACCAACGTGGAACAAATTTTTAATGAATTCCATAAATTTGAATATAAAGCGTTTCCTATTGGTCCATTGTTATTGCTAGACTAGTCCTTGTCATTTGATTGGTTATTATTATTATTATTAGGTTTAACTGTCAATAATAAGCCCCTATAGGAAGTCGAATTGAACAATGTTCAATAAATCAATATTATCTTGATCAAAAGTGATATATTATGATCTATTGAAAAAATATTAATAAAATATCCATGTAGATCGTTCCTTTGATCAATTTGAATTAATACTTATTTATAAAGGGATCAATATCTCAAACTGCGATTTTTGAGAGAGCATTACGTTTTTAATAAATGTATCCATATGAGTGAGTGAAATTAGTTGTATGGGTACGAAGTTTTATTTGGGATTTCTAGGCACAGACTAATTAATATGGATTTAAGTTGTTATAGGTATATCCAAGTATGAATCCCGTTGTTAATCTTATTCTCCTTCATATCACACGCAGTATTGCTTGCTGGAGGATGTCCAGAGGTAAATGTGTTTATCATAAACCTAGCTTCATATCTTAATTTAATTAGCTTAATTAAATTTAATTTGGTTAGCTGGAAGATATTGCCTCCAGGCAATAAGCTCGCCAATTGCTCATGATTTTTTTTTCTGATCAATAAAGTGTTCTTATTATTATTAATTTATCCTTATTAGTGTGAGAACCAAATTATAATTTTAAGCCTAGGAAAAAAATCTTGGTGAATTCAAATCTATTGGGCAGATATAATTTAGTCTCACAGGCAATTATACAAGTACCTACTATAATGAAATGTGTATACTTACAGTGTTGGAAATAACATTTAAATAATCACCTCTAAACTAACTTGAATAATATCATAATTATTTCGTTTTCTGAGCTTTTTTCACCACTACAACAATAATATTATGTACCTATGTAGCTAACTTTATGACAGAGAAAGTGGATAACACACCCTTATTCTATCCCTTTCCTAACAACAATCGTGTAAAACCATTCGCACGTTTAGAACTAAAGAGACATCAATCAAAAAATACCAAGTACTTTTTTAAAGTCATATAATTCTATAACCTCCATTTTCTCTTAGGTAGGTACTTATTTTTACAACATTTTAAACCAATTCAAAAATACCTATAAATCATCATCATCATCGCCCTCAACGCTCCTCTCGGGAGCACAGGGCAGAAACCAGCCTCCTCCATTCAGAGCGTCTCTGTGCCAATTGCGTCACCTCTTCCCACGACATTCCTTGCGCTCTGATATCGTTGTCATATAAATACATATATGTATTAAAAATAAAAATATAGGTATCACTTAAAAATCTTATCTCTTTTTATCTCCAGTCTTCTTACCAACCTAAATACATTTCTAATTCACGTATATTTCTTTTCAGATATCGAACAATGTTATGAAATTAATTCAGAGGCCGTCTGGCATTTTTACCATATTCGACACATTGCTACTGTTAACAATGGATTAAAGTGCACCATCTATTTTATTTCGTTAACTAAAACCGAGAAATACAACGTTTACCTACACAGGAGAGATCAATATTTATGAACTATATTGGTCACTCTGTATAAAAAAGTAATGAAATGAATTGAATTTTAATTAAATATCAATTAATTTGTTCATATTACCACAATATTTCCCAAATTAAAGACATCGAATTTATATTCCAAGTAAAAAAATATATTTTTAAGTTAAGTATGCCGAGTTCTGTACGTTCGTTAATTTGTGTGGTTTGTGATAACAGCTGATAGGCAAAGGGAGGTAAGTCACAATAACCATAATAATAAATTTGATTCGTTCAAATAAGAAATCTAGAGCTATAAACGTCACCTAAAGCCATGCTTTTTCTACTATCAACACGGCTATCGCTATATAACCACTCCCACAATAATGATTACAAACAAACGTACGTTTGTAACTATGTATTACTTACTATTACTATTGTTATTAGGAATTATTTGGGAAATTACAGTAAATGTCGTTTAGGTAAAAACTACACCCACAATATGAGTACATATCGTTTTCAGTTCAATTCAGTGTTGTTATTTATCTGTAGCAATTTTCTGATAACGACATTGGTCTTTGAAAGAAAATTGCTACTACAAGCTTATAGCTACCTATATGATGTAAGCAAACACGATACACATTCCTATTTAAAAATAAGCCCAATTGACAGTTTTTGTACTTTAACTGTTTCTTATATACTTATCTAACTATAATATGATAATTTTATAGAAATTTACCGGTGTACTCGTGCCTTTTTTCTTTGCATAATTTTTAACAGTAAAAAACCTAATTACTTACTCTATGTAAAAAACTTTAAACCTTAGAATATGTTAAGAATATTTACTAGGTAATCTATGGTTTACAAGAAGTGTTTCTCGATTGGTGTACCTTACATCGTGACAGAAAGAATGGCGACATTGGTGAACGTTGTCCATGGACACTAAAAGTGATCACTTAAGCCAGCCTAGAGCCAATTCGTAAGCATTGAGACGCCTTTCTCATTTCTTCCGATTAGATTTTGTACAATGTTACACTGTGTAAACATGGTTCTCCAATCGAGATATCTGATTGGTTTTATAATAGAATAGGTCGTCCAGTCTTTTCTGCAACTTTTACTTTTTCCTAAAAAAGGCAGGCAGGCTTATCTATTATTCGTAAAATAAGACATTTAGGACATGTAGGTACAATGCTCATACAATAGTTAATTGTACAAATAACATCGACAATACAGTAGACTTACATAGAATACCATTTCAGTTAATGAGACATCATTAGTAAGTTTGTTTAAAAAAAAATCGATATAACGATAATTATTTTTCTTGAACGTATCTATTATTTAAGTATCTATTAAATCTATTTAAAGCTATCGTCTCTCTGCGTTAATGTATTTTTAAATGATTTGTAATCCTTCCCCAGTCAAGAGTAGGTAGTCGCTGCTTCAAGTAACGGCCATAAACAGGAGAAAGTCACAGCGGGAAACCAGGAAAAGAAAATATCTCTGCTACATATACCCTTTATAACGAAACAGTTCAGATGAGGCTGTTTATAACGAATAATGTAATGAAAAAATCAAAGTGATATTTTTCCTATAAGATAAGTGATTTTAATCAAGCATAAATACATTATTGTATTTTCGCATGTTGAATTCAGATGACACATTTTCTATTTATTTTTGGATTTCTCTTTGATGTATAGGTACTTACTTACAAACATGAATATATCGGAAAAGACATCATAAATATAAGTAATAACATAATAAGTATTATTTTTAACTGACGAAAATCTGCACATCCATTAATCTATTCAGCTTACTTTCATAGCAACCAACATACCTACGTTGTTTTATGTCTAAAAAATATTCCGCTAACCAAACAGTGTTTTTGTTATCTTTTCTTTTATAAATTTTATTATGAATGCTGTTCCTGTATGGTGTGCTGGCTTGTAAGTTGTGTGACAGTGTTTTCTTTAATATGTTTTCTCTATTTATTGTTATTTTATCGTATTTTTTTAATGTCAAAGGCTTTTACAGACGTTCATTGTATAAATAAACAAATTGCAGAATAATATTTTGTTAACACAAAATTAAAATTCCTATTCATGTAAAGAATTGAACGATGTTACTTACATATTATTTAAGATAGGTGTAATTATGCAATGTACATAGATATTAAATCTACCATAAGTGCTATAGTGAAACAATTCTTATATTGAAGTTCGTTATAAAGAGGTTTGTCTTGTGTTTACTTAAATTATATATAGCAACGGTAGTTGATACTGCGTCGACTTGATGGATGCTAAAATGTCTCTTAGGTCGGGAGCACTTTTGTGGTAATTTTAGTATCTATAAAACAAGGCACTTAAGAGTCATAATTCTTTTTTAATGATCGTAAAGTAAATTGTTTATAGATGCCAAGACTTTCTTCTTGCAACCTGCACTATGTAAACTTATGCATGTAGATATAATATATATGGGTAAGTTTTATTATATTATTATGTTGATTCTGTGTGTGTGTGTGTGAATCACTTGAACAATATTATCAATACAAAATAAAATGATGAAATAATTCAATTATTAGGTACATGGGTAGGTACCTACCCACCAAGTATTTTTTTAACTAAACAAGTCAAAATATGCATCAACCTCACTTAGTCAAAAAATATCTTTTCGCAATACCTACCTATAAACATATAATTTGTCAATTTATGATTTTTAAAGTATGTGATAAAATAAAAAATAAACATCTATATGGATCAAGTGAAGGGGGCTATGAACTAAAGAGGCTGGCAGAGAACAGGAAGGAGAAGAAAGGAAAACCAGGCTTGTCGTTGACTAATTCTATTACACCTAACAAAAATAAATTAAAATTATGTGATTCATTTCTCTAGAAATAAATACGGGTAACTATTCAAAATATAATGGAGTTATGCATTTTGAAATCAAAGCAGTCAATGATTGTAGGTACTTGTATATAATCTTATTATGTATACATATAGGAATATAAAAAGAGCATATTGTATAGTATATTATATATATTGGAATGCGGTCTTGCTTACTTAAATGTACCACATAATAGCTTTCTAAATGGAAGTAAATTAAACCAATAGCAGTCCTTATTTAGGTATAATTGCGCCTTCAATCTGTATTAATTGATTTATTTATAATATACCTATACATATTATCTACTTATATCCAATACTCGTGGAGTATTTATTAACCAATTTATTGAGGCCAAACAATTCTGCAAAACAATCTTAATACATGCTTGACAATGGGTGTGTGGGTGAATTTAATAAAAGAAAATTAAAATATAATTTCAAGACAAATATTTATTTCTGTGTTTGTAATGATAAACATATTTATTTATTGGTTTATGAAAAAAAATTGTGTACAGTATTTGACTAGATTAGATTTTTCAATGAAGTCATAAATTCCAAATACTGCTGCCGCCTCATGTTTGATTTCCCAAGATGAGATCCCAATTTCCAAAAAAAGCTGGAAAGGAGAAAAATATAGGTATATAGATGTTTAGAAGAATCAGGAATATCTTTTCACTGAATATGAAATTTCTTCGTAAATAATTGCGTACTGATTTTACTTTTACTTTAAATGTCTCTAATAAAACAATTTCTATGTCCATTGATGTCTTTAAAAAGTAACTGTAAGTACATATACATCTACTTTATAATTTTTTTTTAAATGTGTTCCAAAGCGAAAACATAAAATAACATATTGAATTCGCCTCTGTTCAAAAGCAGTTACAAAAAAATGTCTCCATTATTTTGATGATAATTTATATGATGATGGTAAACGTTAAGAAGCCATTTTGTTCATTGCTTTTGCCGTCCATTTTGTTTATGTTTATCTTCAGTAATGGAATATTTAGTAAACACTTCAGAATGTAAGTGCGTATTTAATGTATTTTTAATATAAATTATTAAAGAAAATTATTTTATTTATAGGGTGTCTGTTAAATAATGTCAGCGTGGTCAACATTGTATGTAATAATATATCCAATACTGATTGAGTCAACGTTTATCATGTAAAACTCTATATTAATTTATGGAAATAAACACAAACGGTTTGAGTTTTACTATACATACTTATTCAATAATAGTGACCTGGTTTCGACTTCATTGTCAAACTAATTTAACATAATTATGTAATAATGACCAACTATTTATATAAATTTTTCCCAAAAAGTCGTATTGTACCGAATCATATTTTTGAATACAATGTATTGTAAATACTACATAAGACAATGATGTAAAAAAAATTGTTTGACAATGGCTTTGTAAGTCGAAACCAGGTAACTACACCTATTATTAAATATAGTAAAACTCAAACAGATTGTGTCTATTTCTATAAGTTAATAATACATTAATAAATAAATATTTATTGGCCAAATTAAAAATAATACATGATAGTAAAAGAATAAAAAAAAAATCTGGACCAAAGGCGGGCCGGGCAACGTCTTCCAGTCAACCCTAATATAACGTTGTTTTATATTTTAACCCTACGTTGTTTTATATTTTATTTGATTAGATATAAAAACAAACAAAATAATATGTGGGCGGAAAATATTAATGTCCGTTCATATAACATATTGTTATAGTTTTACCTAAAATATCATATACTTAGTTGATATTAAGTAAACCTACTGGAAGAGATTGGCCTAAGGAAATAATTACGCTGATTAAATGCATTATAGTTCAATGACTTACAGTAATAATAATATGGCAAAAGTTGACGTGTCTGATTTTTATGAAAATCAGACACGTCAATAGATATGCCTCTATTATATTTTTTAAAGGTCATCCCTTCGCTAGATATCTCTCTAGAAACTATGTTTTTATTGCATCAAATTATACTAACATAATACCATTATTTTATATAAAAAAAATTGTACCTAATATTAATCCAATAATTCTATATGCTGAAAATCTTGTATCATGCTCTTTGAAATGTGCTCCTGCAAAGTTTTTTTTTCGGACATATCAACTTTTGCTACAACTCTCACCACAGATGTAACGTTACTTACATGGGTTATTATTGCTGCAGTTTTCACCTCTCCACAGCTGGATATAGGCCTTTGCAAAAATACGTTCTTTTTGGTTTCTAGCAACGTGAATTCATTCTTTTGAGGTTACCTTATGCCTCTTTGATCCTCCATTGACATTCTTCTCTTCAGGACCCTAGAATAAGACATAAAATATATATTTATTTATTTATCTACCAATACCTAATGCAAAATTCAAATATATACCCTACATACTTGCTTACTTTTACGGACACAAGTACCTTACTTTAATAGTCTACAAATAATTATGATGTTGTTTTCGCATTTTACTGGACTTTTTACACCTGTGTGAGTGAAAATATTCAGAATATTACTCAGCAGACATCTCAATTCCACAAATATATACCCTACATACTTGCTTACTTTTACGGACACAAGTACCTTACTTTAATAGTCTACAAATAATTATGATGTAGTTTTCGCATTTTACTGGACTTTTTACACCTGTGTGAGTGAAAATATTCAGAATATTACTCAGCAGACATCTCAATTCCACAAATATATACCCTACATACTTGCTTACTTTTACGGACACAAGTACCTTACTTTAATAGTCTACAAATAATTATGATGTTGTTTTCGCATTTTACTGGACTTTTTACACCTGTGTGAGTGAAAATATTCAGAATATTACTCAGCAGACATCTCAATTCCACAAATATATACCCTACATACTTGCTTACTTTTACGGACACAAGTACCTTACTTTAATAGTCTACAAATAATTATGATGTTGTTTTCGCATTTTACTGGACTTTTTACACCTGTGTGAGTGAAAATATTCAGAATATTACTCAGCAGACATCTCAATTCCACAAATATATACCCTACATACTTGCTTACTTTTACGGACACAAGTACCTTACTTTAATAGTCTACAAATAATTATGATGTAGTTTTCGCATTTTACTGGACTTTTTACACCTGTGTGAGTGAAAATATTCAGAATATTACTCAGCAGACATCTCAATTCCACAAATATATACCCTACATACTTGCTTACTTTTACGGACACAAGTACCTTACTTTAATAGTCTACAAATAATTATGATGTTGTTTTCGCATTTTACTGGACTTTTTACACCTGTGTGAGTGAAAATATTCAGAATATTACTCAGCAGACATCTCAATTCCACAAATATATACCCTACATACTTGCTTACTTTTACGGACACAAGTACCTTACTTTAATAGTCTACAAATAATTATGATGTAGTTTTCGCATTTTACTGGACTTTTTACACCTGTGTGAGTGAAAATATTCAGAATATTACTCAGCAGACATCTCAATTCCACAAATATATACCCTACATACTTGCTTACTTTTACGGACACAAGTACCTTACTTTAATAGTCTACAAATAATTATGATGTAGTTTTCGCATTTTACTGGACTTTTTACACCTGTGTGAGTGAAAATATTCAGAATATTATTCAACAGACATCTCAATTCCACAAATATCAGATTGTGCAATTTTTATTTAGTAGGAAACATAAAACGTGTTCCGATGTTTACGAATTAGCTTAGGCTGGTTTAAATGCACTTTATTCGTGATACGTTCACCAATGTCACCACAAAGAGGAATTAGTGGCATCATCAATGTCTATATCAAATATGGAACCAAGGTTACCACTATCAAAATGATTATAAAAATCTACTCAATTAAGCTATGTTACAACCACTATCAACGAAAAAATTTAAACATTCATGATGGGTGGCAAACCTCATCTTTATTTTTTCGAAAACCTGCCTTTTTCAGGACACTCGAAAATTTACGGAAAGAGTGGGAGGCCATTCTTTGCCGGGTGCTTCACGGGAATATTAAGCCATGTATCTATGCATAAATAATATTTTATTGTCAATAGATAGAATCATGATAATAAATATAGTAACGAATTAACAGCCGGCGAAAATTATCGACGATTATTATTTCGTTTAATTGGAAGCCATTTTGTCTTCGACGACCATTTTAGTTGTGTTGTTAACACATCGTGATGTCTCCTATAATAGTCAGCTACATAATATTATATGTACATGGAAGTACCTACCTATATAACGTTATAATATACCTACCTATATTCCTATGTAGATATGTTATGCAGTATATAAATTCAGAAATATTATTTGTTTGAATTCTATAAAGCTGCTTATTCCAAAATAGGTAAAATTCAAGAGACCTTGCATCCCTTGTGTCACTGCGAAAAATAGGTAATAGTTTCTTTTGAATTTTTTTTTCACTTATATCTTATGGCATAGCACTTTTGAAAATTATATGAAAAGTTAATGGGGTGGATTATCAGTCAAAATTTAATTTAGTAAAATTGAATTTTTCTCTCTTGTAACTGCAGATAATCCGACAAAGATTTGGTCTCCCACTCTTTTTCGTAAGTCTTAGAGTGTCCTTTAAAAGGCAGATGTTCGAAAAATAAATACATTTTACATCTGAAATTTAGCGATGAGATTTGCTACTCATTTTGGATATGCCGTGATGGTATAGTAGTAGCAGTAGTTAACTAGTCACTAATTTATCTCATGTTAGTTTTGTGTTTTCAATAGACTTATATTTACTACGTATATTTTCGTTGAGATAAAGCATACGTTATAATAATGAATCTTGAATTTCGTTAGTGAACTTTGTATAGATGAAATAAATATTTAAAAAAAAAAAAAGAAATATCTGGGTTTTGTTTGTCATAAACCCAAATACAACCTTATACACCTTTCACAGTAAGCTACTAAGAGAGCTAAATTGATTTAAAACTTAATGTAACCAATTCACGAATATAGTTGTGATCAAATTATTCTGAATACCATCGGGTAAAATTTTACTAGTTTACGATATATTTGCAAAGCGTTTAAAGGTCGCCAATGAGGGACATTAATGATAATAAATTTATTGATTAATATTATTATTATTTGCTTATTAAAATGTTAATTAACATGCTATAACGACTCTCTGTGTTAATGTGTAATTGATTAAACAATTCGCTTGTTGCTATACGAGATTGCAATTGTATATAGATATTATTTATTTTATAATATTTACAGGTTAAATAAAGACATTCTCAGTGGAATCCCTAGCAAAAAAGAGGTCTCCAACTTCTTTTTGTAAGATTTAGAGTATGTACCTATCCCTAATAGGCAGCAACAACATCAAGAAAAAAAAACATCTAACATCTTTAATTCGAGTTCGTCGTTGGTCGGTGGCCTCCAGGCTCGCCACTGCTACAAGCTTCTTTTTGTATACCACCCGGAGGCAGCTGGTGTGATGCATTGGTGTGGAGCGGTCAAATTATTAAAAATGATATTCATATAAAAAAACATGGAATTCTTCTCTTAGTTTTCGTTCCTGATAACAAATAAAGATACACTGCATGGTTTATAGAATTGAAGTTATTTATTATTATACTAGAAAATAATTGTTAATTAATTGTTTATCGTAATAAAATAAAAATATTTTGTACAGATTAACACTCCTGAGAATGAACCGCCAATCATTTTCTCCTCTTCTCCTCTATTATTCCCTTTCTCTCTCTCTCTCATTCCCCTAGGTATTAATGTTGCCAATCTAACAACTACCACCACATATTATTATGTGTATAGGTAAGTAGGTACTATAATAGGTACAAAATAATATAAACCTACACATTTACCCAACGGTTCTATACTTCATTCTGTATAATAGAGGCCACTGCGTGAGTCGCTATTCAGACAGTGGGTTATGCACTGGAAATATACCGAAGACACCTCGGATACTACAATGAGACTAATCCTTTGCGTGGAATTATTTAATAATTTATTTACATACATTTTTAATTGAACAGTGTATGCTACCTAGTTTACCATGGAGTACCTATCCGTTAGGTAGGTACGTAGATAGGACGAATGGATTATAAATTAATAATCTTGAATTTTTTCTCTGACTGTTCAATTACGGACACCTAGGTAGTGTATTGCCAGGGTACTAAGAACACAAACAAAAACAGATAAGATATATTTACCTACCGTAATTGCAGTTTTGAATGAATAGGTATGTAGGTATATCAATATTCACATATTCACCCGCGTCCTTGAGATGGATACTTCATTAAATGGCGGTGCAGAAATTATCGATGATTATCCATTTCAAGGGTGCGGGAAGCAGAGAGAGAGACTAATGCTTTTTTATTTCTCGACTTAATATATTTTAAACTCAAGAGCTGAGCAGCTGTCTTGCTTTGCTCTTACATGAACTCACCCATGTATCTTCGATCTATGGTGTGAATTCAAAATTGGAAGATGAATAATTAGTCTGAAAATTATCCGCGACACACACCTAATATCCCATCGGCAAAATAGTAGGTATAATAAGTAGGTAGATAGGTATAATAGGTATTATGGTCCTATTTCTACACTACCCAAAACCGAAATTTCTTAACGACCATCCCTCTGTGTAACCTACCGTTTGAGGGGGTGTGTAATATACAGTAGATTGTAGAATATGTACGAAGATATTAAGTTTGTATACGAAGGGTGTAGGGGAAAATCGATATCAAACTAAGAGTTTGCCAGCCTACCTACTTACTATACCTATCTATCTATAAGTTCCCACCTACGACTTTTCCTGAATGTACATATACCTATATTGGTAGATATTATGTATTAGGTATATTCCTTAAACTTTTAACCATAATAATATTATATACCACAGTTTAAGATAAGGAGTAATGATTATAATATAGATAGCTATACTTGCGAAATCGATAATATGACATGGAAAAGCTTTGTTAATTGTGTCGGTGTACACGAAATAGAACTTCAAAATTAGGTAAATGGAAACAAGTGTTTCTTTCTACTACAAGTTATAAATCGTGAAAGAAGCGTCTTTGAGATGAATAATGACCTGATAAGTCAAAAGACGTCTCTCTTACGATTTTTAATCTATAGTAGAAAGAATCAGCCAGCAACGAGCTAAATGGATTGGCCACAACATCAGGACAGGACGGGACAAGGCAGGACCGAAGGCAGAAATGGTAGAGGTTGACCAAGAGACGCCTATATGGACCAACTAAAGGAGGATATGAACTGTGGCACATACGTAAAACTAAAAAGACTAGCTGAAAATAGGGAGGAATGCGGAGAAGAAAATCCAAACTCGTTGCAGACCAAGCCAATGGATTGTAATTTGTAACTCACTACATAGTAGAAAGAAACACTTGTTTCAGTTTATTTAATTATGAAAAAGCTTTGTATCTTTCTTCTTTTGTAAATAAAAATTGCAATAAATAAGAAGACAATAATTTTCGATTATTTTATCTATGTATATACAATTGTACATAGGTACGATTGTAAGTTTAGTGTAAGTAAGTAAATGCTATGATAAATAATTTTAAAATAAAATAAATGAAATTGAATTTTTCCCATTCATATGTTCACCCATAGAGAATTTTAGATGAGAAAAATCTTCATAAAACAACAGAATAAAAATCTTCATATAATAACGATTTCGTTTCATAAGACTACACAACATTTTAGCCAATAAGATATTTATTCACATTCGTTTGCATGTAATTTTTTTTTATATTTATTTCTTTATCACACAAGTCATCCAATAACTCACAATTTAAACTATCACTCAAGTGGAAAATAGTTGGGATAGAAATAGAATAGAAAGAAAATATTGTCTTTTATATTGCAATCAGCTGTTTTTTTGACAATTGCAATCTAAAAAATGTGAAATATTCACATTCAAACAATGGCCGTCTTGGGAAATAAGTGATTGCACCTGAGTTGCAATACGTTGTGCATTTTCTACCCCATGAAACTACCCTTTTTGTATGTAATAACATTTGCAAATATGCATGTCATATACCTACCTACCTATGGTATATAATATCGAATTTTGAAGGGGTTGACTTTTATATATAAATACATATTATATGTTGCATGCATATTAAATAATACTTCTACTACTACTACACCATCACGGCATATCCCACAAGTGGGGTAGCCAGAAGACAAGCTACAAGTAAGAAACATGCAAGTTGTCCTTTTCGTGCCAACATAAAATTATGGCTTTCAAGATGGGTGGCAAACCTCATCGCCAAATTGATGTAAAATGTCTTAATTTTTGGAACACCTGCCTTTTACAAGATGCTCTAAAACTTACGGAAAAGAGTGAGAGACCAGCTTTTTGGTAAGTGCTCCTGGAATTAATTATAGGTAATATCAACTCCTTACTTTCAAATTATAGCGTTTTTGTCATTTTTAACTACAGACTTTGTAGGTACTGAGCACATTATGAAATTAGTTTTGTGATATTAATTGCAATGCAATAGTCCAATTAACAGAAAAATACATATCATCAACGGATATTTATTTTATCCTGTGTATTAATCTATCTATCTATACCCTCACGCCGTGTCCCGAGCGTGGTTGGCAGAGAAAACGGAACGCCATATTGCTCAATCCTTACATGTAACCTCACACAAACCATAAATATGTATAGAAGCAGATATTTGGTTAATTTTCAAAATGTAAATTGAAAAACTCGAACTTTTAATTTAACTTAGTAAAACAAAATAATATTATGTAACTTCTCAGGTATTAACTTATATAATTATAACCATAAAAACCAAAATATCCATAAAAAATACCAGTAGGTATTATCCTCAAATATTCGAGAATGTTGTTAATATACAAGACACCAAATCATTTAAAGACACATTTAATGGTTTTATATACTAGCTATAAACAGAAATAATAATTTACACCCTCTTAAAAATCACTAAACTGAACCATAAATCAACAATCTACTAAATCAAAACGGTAATAAGATTGCCGTGGGAATATAAATAAATAATAAAAAAAATAATATAACATTAATATACCTAGCTACATCATACTACAGTTCTACACGTCATGTTTGAAGTATCATGCAATAGTGTAACAAGTCACAGTATCGGAAAAAATAAGTTGGTGTCATAATGTGAACCTGGAAAAAATATTTATTTGTTTTGCTAAAAGAGTAGGTACATATGGAGAAATCACTGAGATCGAGTTAGTCCCAAACTAACATAATGAATCTTATATTATAGGTAGGTACTAATTAAGCAGCTAAAGCTCACCAAAAGGGCACTATTTTTTATCCACAAGGTTTTACATCACCCAAACGATCTTATTTCACAATGTACCGTACTTACTACATTCAACGATATTAGAGCATCAGGAATGTCGTGAAGGTGTGATTCGATTAAAGGGTTAGTTTCTGCCTTATGTTCACTAAAGCAGCGCTGTAGAGCAAATTGAAGAAGATTTACCATTTTTTTGTAATAGTAATGTACAAATATAATATATATTGTGTTTATTCAAAAGTAAAGAAAATTTCCTTTTAACTCACATCAACAAAAAATCATCATCTCAGATCATTGACCTATGTCGTATAGAGTAGGTAGGTACTAATTTTCTCAGAAAACATGTTTCAGAGTTATTATACCATTTCACTCTCTCTTTTCTATTTTTACTTAAGTTTTGCATATCATGTATGCATGAAAATGTAATAAAAGGACCCTTCAACAATTAAAAGCAAAATCAATATCCTTCAAATCTTGCACCACCATTGTTGTTGGTCATATTATCAAATTTTCTTTGACTTTCTAGGTCCGTGTCTCAGATTGACGTTGCTGTAACTTAATACATTGTTGCATGTCACCCCTTCCATATTACCTACGTGTGACATGCATTCATTTACGACATTTTAATAGGGATGCGCATTGACATTATATTATGTTACAATCTTTATTACGATGTATTGTTTTGTGTAGGTACTACTAACTTACTACTACTACTACATATTATAATAATAAAGATTTCGATGTAATGGCGATAATAATTTTACTGCTACTAATCCTGTTACATTTGATGTTAGTATATTGATGGCTAATAAAATGACGTAAAATGTTGCGGTTGTAGCAGTGGCGTCACTTTTATGCACCCCAATTATTACTATAAACGGACACTCATGATAGAAGATAGTTGGAAAAATAAATTAACAATAAGGAGGAGCTCTGTTAAAAACTGGGAAGAGTTTTATAAAATAAGGCGGAGCCACGAAAAAGGAGTTTAACTTTAAATAAATAACTAAATAAATAAAATTGGGAGGAGAATCATAAAATAAGGAGGAGCTATGTTAGAAACTGGGAGGAGTTTCATAAAATAAGGAGGAGCTACGTTAGATACTGGGAGGATTTTAATAAAATAAGGAGGAGTTGCGTTATGAGCTCGGTGGAATTTCATAAATAAGGAGGAGCTATGTTAGAAACTGGGAGGAGTTTCATAAAATAAGGAGGAGCTACGTTATGAACTGGGAGGAGTTTCATAAATAAGGAGGAGCTAAGTTATGAACTGGGAGGAGTTTCATAAATAAGGAGGAGTTACGTTATGAACTGGGAGGAGTTTCATTAATAAGGAGGATTTACGTTAGAAACTGGGAGGAGTTTCATAAAATAAAGAGGAACTACGTTAGAAACTGGGAGGAGTTTCATCAATAAGGAGGAGCTACGTTTGAAACTGGGGGGAGTTTCATAAAATATAGAGGAACTACGTTATGAACTGGGAGGAGAATCTTTAAATAAGGAGGAACTCCGGAAAAAACTGGGAAAGGTTTAATTTATTCTGGAAAAGCTGTATTATAAACTAGGAGGAGATTCATAAAACAAAGAGGAGCTGCGTTATCAACTTTCATAAAATAAGATAACATCTATCAAACATGCAGGATGTCCTACTCGTACCATGAAAACATTCAGGATAGCTGGATCTTTTAATCGAAAATGTTAATAAACCATTTTTTATGTGATGTGACGAATACCTGCTTTTGACATAATTTTTCTTTTAAATATAACAGTTTTAATAGTTATTACACTAACATATTTAGAACTTAATGAACAATAGGCAGAGGTCATGTTTTGAAGGGAAGTTTGATTTTGATGAAGATAGATTGATATTAATTGTGTGTTTTTTTTAGTGATCGATTGGTCACGTGGTGAGGTTTATTTTTGTTAGCGTTGATTTAATTAAATTAATTAAAATCAATATTCTAAAATAAAGTTCGTCGGTAGCCTGGAGGTAAAGTCTCGGTCTCATGCACATTAGAGGTTCGATCCCAGGTGCCGGCAAACTCCGCTTTCACGACACAAGCCTTTAGCTTACTGTGAAAGGTGTATAAAATTGTATTTGGGTTTTTGTTATAAAGAAATAAACAGATACATCTTTTTCCAAAAAAAAATATGATACGCCACTTCCAGATTTACCTATGTTTTGTTAGGTAAATGCTGCACTCTCTGACGACCTTATATTTTGACTTATGGCAGGTCAGTATTTTAAAGTGCCACACACCTTTTTTTGGCAATAAAACAGAGCGGCTTGTTGAATGTAAGGAACAAGTGAGCATTTACTACTCACTTATACCCACTTTTACGACACATTTTGATCGTTAATAATTTGACGATACCTTTTGTTGTTGAATTACATTATAAAATGATGATAAAAACAGTTTATTGCCCATTGCGTGGGTGCTTAACTAGAACGGATTGACGGGGTATTTAGATTAGGAGTGCAGCGACGACAGCTAACCCATTTTATATAGATAACAACAGAAAGAAGATGAAGTTACAACCCAACAAACACAAAATTATCTTATAAACATTACGAACAGTCCGAACAACATCGGAGATATGTTCTATATAACCTTAATATATCCGGAATAGGCCCTTTTTATGCGACTTTTATGTTGAAGTAGTCGTCGTGTAGAAGACAAAATATGTCTAAAAGATTGCATAATGATTCAATAAAGGTCATCGGTATTACAATAATAAGAGTTTTAGTATAATATATAACATTATTAAGATATATTGCGATATACTCAACATATAATTATTTATATGCCAATTATATGTTGTTTACACGCCATAATTAGTCTATGAGTCATACACTGTGTCTTTTTGACAATTAAACAGCTTCTATAGGATGGTTGTCAAAGTATTAGCGGGAAACAATACGTCAAAACATCGCGCGTGAGTGAGTGCTGGTGAGAGTGAATAAAAAATAAATAAAATTATGTTATCAAGATATTATAAAAGGTAAGATTCCAAATACATTTTTATTAATAATTGTGGCTCATTTGTCGCCTTGTGTTTTGTTGTGCGTGTGTAAAATCATAGGTAATTAAATTTTACTATTCAATACTATATTCGATATTTGTAAATTTTTAGTGCGCTTCTCGAAATATTTGTGTTAAAAAAGATGTTTATTTAAATATTTGGTCTAATTTCAATAAGATCATTATAGATCGCCAT
This sequence comes from Athripsodes cinereus, assembly GCA_947579605.1. Lineage (NCBI taxonomy): Eukaryota > Metazoa > Arthropoda > Insecta > Trichoptera > Leptoceridae > Athripsodes > Athripsodes cinereus. Next base: position 6,265,786 of record OX388317.1, on the reverse strand, counting down.
TTTAAGTTGTTTTTTATCTTTTACATGACGTTTTTTGTCATTTACACAATCATAAGTTACATAAGCAATGATTTTGCAATATTTGTTACATTTATAAGACCACGATTCTGCATCCACCATTTCGTTTTGTCTTAAGAGCTCAGGGCCGTTTTCAGTCGCAGTTTATTTTGTAAATGTACCTATGAAATATAATTTTCCCATCTGTCTTATAATTAGCGTACTGATATGGCTTATAATTATATCTAGAATAGTGATGTCAAGGTCGGTATAACCCGTTACTTTATATCCGTTACTTTATGTTTCGGTACTTTTCAAAGTATCCGGGTAAAAATACCCGTTACTTTTAGTATTCGGATCCAAAACTACCGAACCTACCCAAGGGTAAAAGAAGCCGTTACTTTGTACCGGATAATTTCCAAAAAGTACTGATCGGTATTTGGTAGTATCAAATACCCGGTTTTGACATCACTAATCTAGAATACTCTCTTTGTATTTTTTATTTGTATGAACATTTGAATGATAGTATTTACTCAAAAATATGGCCCGACGAAGCCTCAAGAATGGGTAGGAAAAATTACTAAGGTTATTCAATCTTTTTATTGACATTGCTATTATTCTTTTATTTTTCTAGTGGGTACCATGCCATACAAAGGTGTGCAAACGGTAGAGGCGGGGAAACCGACCCTAACAACAGTTCCCCATAGCTGGGAATCAGATGGAATTCTGTGTTGGCCAAAAAAGAAAGCGGATAAACTACGGAAGCAGGAAGATACGTCGCCAAATGACTCATGGTTCCGGATGGTGTGTACTGTTAAAAGACTCGGCCTCCCGACTTTTCAATCGGGAGAAGAAGAAATCTTTTTCATGTGCAGTAAAACGGACACTGAAGAAGAGATAGTAGTCCCTCAGTTGTGCTTTTATAATAAGTTTTTCTTTTAATATATATTTAATAAAATATTTAATAAAATTATTTAGAAGTTTATCTTTAGTATGTACTTATTTTAGTACTATTTTTTCTTCCATAAAACATTGAGTGGATTACTAAGACCAATCAAAAATAAAAGACCTCTTTTTATTACATACCTTTTTGATTTTTTTATTCATTCAAAGTATGCAGTAATGGTATGAAGTACATTTCATCTTTATAACTAGTACTGACAAATTTACACTTGATATCGCTCACATTCCAAACAGAGACAATTTCTCTTCAGAGCATTTTTTGCAGCTTTATAAATATTGAAATATGATGACTTCACCGGATTAATAAACACATCAACTGTGTTTTGTAGTGATGATCCATGAATTTCAAATTCATTTACATTCATTGCGATAATATTTCCTACTTCTACTATCTCGTTCTTAGCACTAAGAAACCACTTATTTTTGTTTTGCTTGGAAAGAACAAAACCGTCCATATGTAAAACACTTATTGTATCTTTTCCTTTAAGGTATTTTAGATATGGATATGTGTTTTTGGATTCCACAGTTTTGAACTCATTTTCTAAAAGTCTTTTGGCAGCTTGCGCAAGAGGATTCTTTCCTTGTCTGAGTAATTTTTTTATGGTAAATAATTTGTTCTCAAATGGATATGCATTAAAATCTTGCAATTTACCAAATCTTCGAACTTCGTCAACCAAGTGCAGCAAATTATGGACATTGGCAGTCATATAGTCTTCCCCATAATGATGTTTGAAGTTACTGACAAAGTGAATAAGTAATTTCTCAGGCAGTGTTAGAAAATGAAAATATTTTTCCGATGAACATATAGTAATAGCACAAAACAAACACAAAAAATGATGATACGCATTTTCATTCAAATGATATTTATGAATTATTATGCTCAAATAATAGAAGAAGGTTCGATATTCTGTTCCTTTCCAATAAGCTAAGTCATCCAATCCCCGGACTGTACGATGAATTTCACTGGGTACTTTACAATCTTTTAAAAAAATTTAAACCTTATTAATGTCGTCAGAACACCATTTGGTTACGTAAGTTTTAAATTTCCATCCCTCCAACCAGTCAATAATCTTTTTACTATTCCTAGATCTAATAAGTGCAAGGAATCTGAGACAGGAAAATCTTCAACCATATCAATTGGTAGCTGGAGCAGAGGAGAATCATATTTATGGTGAGATCCGTATTTTTTCAAACGAAAATCTCTGTCGTTTCTTTTTAAAGATCCGATTGATCTAAACGTGACAGTATGTGATAGGTGAGAATATTCACCGATGACGTTGCATTTCAAACATCCATGTTTCCCGTTAAAATTACATACTCCTGAAAAAAAAGTATCATATATTATTTTCATTAAACAAAGTGGTACGTATGGAATATTTAAATTCAGAAACAAAAACAAATGTGTTTACCCTTGATAAAAGCTCGCGCTGGAGAATCACACACAAAACATATGATTTGGACATTTATAATATTATTAATATTTTGATGTGTCAATTCCAAACCGTTTTCAATTAATTCTTTAAGTTCTTCCGTAAATTTACCTAGATATGAATTTAAATCATTAGGTTTTTAGTGGCCAGCATAGATGCCAATAATGAAAGGCGGTATATCAATGCACTCGTATATTTTAAGATGGGCCAAAATTGATATTTTGTGGATTGGTAATCCATCTATGTTAAAAAAAGGGATATGGTTTGGGGTAAACTCATCGTTTTTGAGCATAGCTGCAATGATTTTTTGAGGCCATTGTGCCAATATTCTCCCTCACTCATGGATTGAAGATCAATGCTTTCCCTTTTAGTCCTTAATAATGTTCGAGCGTCATTCGGCAAAATATAGTATGGCAAATGTTCATTCAAAATTTGCAATAAACTGTTTGTTGCTATGTGACTAATTTTATTTTGTAACGACCACATCTTAAGGTCTTCCTTTAATTGTAATGGAAGTGATTCATTTTTCCTCTGAATATTTTTCTCGTTTGTTAAATGTTCCGCTGAGACTTCTTTGATTTCATTCATCTCTTGTTTATCTGATACATCTTCAGTATCTTTCAATGTCATTTCCTTAAATTAATAAAAAAAATGTTAACAGTGTAAATATATCAAAATTACATTTTGCAAAGAAGAATATATAGTTAAGAATTATGAAATTTAAATCTCTTTAAAATTCTAATGCATCCATGAAATACAACGATATCACTGTAGTTAAAGCATAAATCATATCTATACATGTTGAAAAAGATAACGAAAAACCCTAAAAAGCTAGCGTAGTGAACGTTTATAAAAAAAATCATTTCGGAAATAAAACTTCTTAAATATAAAAAAAAATTGGACCTGACTGCGACCCTGAGTAAACTCACCTTTTCGTACTGGTTCGAGAGGCACAGATTTGATGTCTTACATTGTACCATGTTATTGTATATACGTCTCTTTATTCTCTTGAAATTTCCAGAACACTTTAAACTTCTCCATTCGCGTCTATCCATCTCGAATTAGATGAAAAATTTCGACAATATGGATAAATAAATAATCGCACCATACACATCACAAATCAATACGATTGAAGACGGTTTAGATGTTAGAAAAAACTTTAAAATGACTTGTAGATATTTTGGTTGTAATTTAATCTCTTAAATACCATAAAATCACCAATGGTCATGATGAATACATTTATTTGTCATATAAATGTTTGTACGGCTGACTATACGCCAGTTTGTTTGAACATCGTATAAAAATTGATTAATAAGTTATGTATAAAACATCACTTGAAACCATTTACAAGACCTGTCTTATAATGTAGTCCTATACACGTTTTAACGCCTAACTATATGACATATTTGTTGAATAACGTATAAAAATCGAGAAACAGTTGTACAAACGTTATTCAAGCCAAGCTATAAGTCTCGCTTTATAAGGGAATCATATACGTGTTTTAATGATTTATTATACAATATATTGGCCGAATAAACTAAAAGGTTATTTATGTGACATTTATTTAACTGTTGGTCAATTTTCAAACTATTATTCAATGATTATATGATTTAGGTATCATATAATTTTATCTAACACGACTTTTGTGCTTGTTGGGAATTGTAACTTTTTCATCAATATTTATTTGAAGTGATTGATGACAGTCAAAGATTTTCGTTCGAAAGATTTATTGTTCAAATTCTAATCCTGATTTACACCTCTTCAACAACACATATTATTGGTAAGTGTACCATATTCTGCGGTGTGTTCTATAAAATTGTAGATTTAAAAATAAAATAAAAAGTTGAAAAATTTCTTTTTTGGCACAAAATTACAGGAAATATTCAATGAGAGATCAGAACTTAGAGAAAATAGGTAGGTATAGTGACGATATGTAAAAATATCTATTGGTACTTTATTTTTTATTTTGATAATTGTGAAATTTGGATAATCACACTTTAATCACATTTTTATACCATAATACTAAATTTTATTTTGTTTTTGATTGAATTAAATTAAATTTCATCAAATTTATGAAAAATTATTCATTAAATTAAGCGACCAATCTAAAAATTGTTTACATGCGTCAAACATTACTTTGAAAAATATTTTTTTAAATAGTGAAATATCATGTCAATCCGCACCATTTCATGTCATTTTAATGACAGCAAGTGTAACCATCCACAGACTTAATGAAATAAACAAAACAACAGCAATAACTTACATCAGACACACACATTATGTACATTATATACAATACACATCACTTAATCATTCTCTGTGATTCACTGTTTTTTATTTACACAATGAAGTCCTAATTATTAGACTTTTCGGATGGTCGGTTTTCGGATTTGGCTTATATCTGTGTAAATGAATTAGGAAATGAACTTAATCATTTATCTTTTTACATACATTTGTTAAACAACATTAAGAAAAAGTTAATATTTCGGGAGTAAGCTAAGGTTATATTATAATATTTTAATTTTAATACCTCAACTGACGGTTCTTGGTGGAGGTTCATTAAAACAAGAAATTCAAATGAAATAAAATATTCGTCTGACGATGAGAGCTGAAGCTTTCGAAAGTCGGTTCACAAATTTATGAAGGCATCACTAAATAATTTGTTTATTTTAAATTTCTTGTCTGTAATTGGAATAGACAAAATAATGATATTTATGTTCATAAATGAATGTTTGAAAAAATTAAAAAGTGCATAGTTCATGCAAAAAATAGGTTCTAGTGTAATGTGGCACAATAATAATTACTCACTTCGACGCAATATTTCCATACCAGTGTTTTTAGTACTTAAATATCAAAACTGGCGAATTTCTGAACGTGCCGGAAAACTAAAGTATTGAATTAACGGCTAACAATTGTATTTCATTTTATTGACACTTAAAATCAAAATTACTGCCTTATTATGAGATATTACCAATCCATTTGAATTATATTTCAGTCGTTTCAAATGCACTGCATGTTTATTTATTCGTTTTTTTTATCACAATCTTCTACCCAATATGTACATGTCTAACCTCTTTGCTTTCATTATTGTAGTATAAGGTATATTTTGCACTTAAAACTTACATCACATCTCCATATTATTGAGTTTGTCGGTAGCCTGTAGGTAGACTCTCGGCCTCGTGCACAAGGGGTGCGCGGTTCGATCCCAGGTACCGGCAAACTCCCCTTTCACGACACTAGCTTTTAGCTTACTGTGAAAGGTGTATTAGGTTGTACTCGTATTTGAGAACAAACATAATACCAAACTCTCCTGTCGACAAGGCTATAAAATTGTTTAATGATTTGAATGTTCATGTTGATATTTTTAACATAACATACAATGACTTTATCGCCAGGAAAGAGACTCTCCATTGATTCTTTTTTTTTGTGTTGATTTTTCTTTTTGATGATATCTTTTGAATTTTTTTTCTGTCGCTCTGTTTTGTTTTTTGACTTAGAATATTTTTTTTCTTTTTTTCTTTTGAGATCGCCTTGGCCAAAAACTGATATGGTCAGTGCAGGGTAATATTTTAAGAATAATTTCTAATAATTTAAAACTCGGACAAATTCAAATTTTAATAAATAAAAATGTTGATGATGGCGGATATAAATGTTTCTCTTGAACACTATTTATCTATGTGTATGGGGTAGTTAGAGAGGTTGGAACGCCATACCTATAGGTAGATTCTAGATTACTAATTATTATTTTTATTTAGCACACGTCACATAATAATAATAAACTTAAAGTTTTATTATTATTAATATTATTGCTGTTTCTTGTTATCTCTATTTAATTTCACGACACTTTAGTGGATTTTTTACTGCACTAACTTTTTTATTGGTTCTTGTGTCAACAATTTACATTTTTATAACAGAAAAGGTTATAATAAACAATGTCGTAAAATTTTTGGTATTACGTATCTTTTAAATTTTGGTGTTATGTATCTTTTAGCCGGTTTAAAGTTTTTAAATAATTGTAGGCACCTACCTACCTACCCTACGCTACTAATTTTGAGTATCCTGTAGGTAAATGGTAGTTATTCATAAAAAATCACACTTAAAACTTTTAACATCTTTAGTGCAGAGATGAGGTATGCCACCCATCCTGAATTTCTTAACTTTTATTGGCACAGAGAAAAAGACTTGCATGTTTACTATAAGCAGTTGGTCAGCTGGCATCCTCACTTGTGAGAGATCCCGTGATGGAATGAACCAATGGTAGGTATCTACACTGTTTTCTTACTTCAATTACCTACATAAAGGGTGTTTTTTTTAGACCTGTGGTTTTCAAGAAGAAATTAAACGCATATAATTGAATGTTATGGCAAAGAATTTAGCTTTATTATAAAGATAAGAGTTTGCCATTATGTTTTAAAAACGATTTCAGGCAAGTGTCCGCCGTGGCTGGCTCGAATAAAGCTCAGCCGAGAGCCCCAATTTTCGATCACTTTTGCAGCAATTGGAGCCGTGTGTCAGCAATAACACGCTGAATATTCTCTTCCAAGGCGTCAATCGTCTCGGGTTTATCTGCGTAGACAAGTTACTTCACATAACCTCACAAAAAATAGTCCAGCGGTGTAAAATCGCACGATCTTGGAGGCGGCGCCACAGGTCCACGACGTGAGCTAATGCGCTCACCAAAAGTTTCCTTCAATAAATTAATTGTTTCGCTGGCTGTATGTCATGTAGCGCCGTCTTGTTGAAACCAAAGGTCGTCCACATCAACATCTTCCAATTCAGGCACGAAAATATCATTAATCATGGCTCTAAAGCGTTCTCCGTTGTCTGTAACATTATGGCCGACTTCATTTTTGAAGGAATATGGACCAATGATTCCCTCTGCCCATAGACCACACCAAACAGTGACTTTTTGAGGATGTGACTGCGTCCAAACAATGGCTTGTGGATTATCAGCACTCCAAATGCGACAATTTTGTTTACTAACCCACCCATTCAACCACAAGTGAGTTTCATCGCTGAACAAAATTTTCTTGTGAAAATCGGGATCGATGGCCATCTCGTTTTGGGCCCATTCACCGAACGTGCGAGGCGCTTGTTCAGGAGTAAGTCAATTTATTATGAAATGGCAAACCAAACTGAGCATAAATCAAGTAACAGCTCTCAAGAAGACCAACTCCAAAAAAAGTATTGCCAGATTGAAAACCACAAGTCTAAAAAAAACACCCTTTACAATAATTTTATGATAAATTTTTCTGAAATTAGGAAATTAGAACGTTCAGGAGTAAGCTGAAAACACTGCTTTTCAAGAAAAGCCATGGCGCCCTTGAGATGGTCACGGATCACTAAACGGCGCCAAATATAAGTTGTCTATATTATTATTATTATTTAACACAGAAATGTGTTCGCTAGGTTTAATTCATATATTTTTTAAGATGTATAACCTATGTAGGTACCTACTTGAAGTTTTGGTCTAAGCCTAAATAAATAAATACCTACTAATTTTTATTAAAAGTTTGTATTAAAAACAATTTTTTACACTCCCTTGATAAATTTTATTGGAATATTTGGAGATATATGTAAACAAAGTCTTCGTTGAGCTAGCAAAAATAATAATATCTAATTGTAGGGAACTATCTAAAATTTTCAATAAAAATATAGGTAGGTACGTACACGTGCATTATATTCAATTATGTCCATTTCTTGAAACTAAATGATAAAATATTAATTTGTTCTTTCTTTTGTTACAGGTTTTCAAAAAGTGTTTCATGTGTAGTGATGTGAGTGTTTTGTGTGCCGTTTCGGTGGATCATGTGTTATTGCAACATCTTAAAGTTTCATAAAATAGGTGAGTCCAAACATATTTTTAAATATATATTTCGTTATTATATTGTATTATTGTAAAGATGCTAAAAATTAAAAGTTTACGTGACATCATGTGCGTTTTCTAATGAAATTTAATAAATAACATAATTATTATTCACGATACTGCAGGTATTATTAAAATTATTGACATTTAAGATAGATAGAATACATGAAAAGATGTAGCTTGATAGGGAATAATAATAATATGCGTGATTTCTATCGAAAAACGTGTTATAAGTTATTGCGTAACGTATAGAAATAATAGCAGCTTATTTTTAACGTTATTGAAATATATTACATACATACCTACTTAAAATTATTATTAGGTAGGTATATTTTACGCTAACGAACTACGTTCTGCAAAAATTAATATTATTTAAATAGATACACAATAATAATAAATATTGGACAGGTGGTTTTTCTCAGTCCTATCCTAATATAATTCCATTTTTATGTAAATTGAAATGAATATAATCAGCCACTTAATTTAAATATGTATATATTTATTTTTTTCTATGTAATGACGCTAAGCTATAGAGAAAGAAATGTTTGTATGTAGGTACCTAAATATCTATGTTATAAATATATATTAGGTATTTATTTTTTTGTTAGTTAACTTGGAAACAAAACTGGTTTCACCAATAAAAAAAATCTTATGGATGTATTATTAATTCCATCGACCAATAGGACACCGCTATGGTGGGAACATTATGAACTAACAGATTTGAAAAAAGTGTCTAATATTTTTGTCTCGAATATCTACAACTGACGTTATAATGGGTTAAAATTAACATATAATTTGTTTTGTAATAAAGGAATAGCAGGTTTGTTTTTTTTAAATTCGAAATTTTAACCCTTTATAGATAACCAAAAGTGGTTCGCTAAGTAGCTATAGACAATATATACCTACCTAGTTCTAAAGTCTATATTTTCCAATTTATAGTATCTTCAATCCATGGATTCTCTGGAAAATGTGAAATATCACGTTTTCAAACATTTAACACATTATGTTTAGCGATTAGGTATGCCATCCACCCTGATTTTTTTTTATTGGCAAGAAAATATGACTACTGATACAGCATAACACACACTACACTACACGACACATAACACACTACACTACACGGCATATCCCACAAGTGGGGTAGTCAGCAGAACAGCTGCATGTAACAAACATGCAGGCCGTCTTCTCTGTGCCAATAAGAAAATAAGACATTCAAGATGGGTGGCAAACCTCATCGCTAAATTTGAGATGTAATATGTCTTTATTTTTTCGAACACCTATCTTTTACAGGACACTCGAAAACTTACGGAAAAGAGTGGGAGACCAATTCTTTACCGGGTGCTCCACGGCACAAATAATTACATTATACAATTAAATACAGCATTAAACAGTAACATTTATGAAATATATATACCTATATTCCAGGTTCATCATCATCAGGTTACCTCATTAATAATTAATAATTAACCTATACAGTATAATGGCGTGCTATCTATTAGCATTCACAATATATTATGTATATGTGATAGGGAGAGTTTCACTTCTCGGAGACTAGATTAGGTCTGGCAGTTTTTATAAGCACCAAACTGATTAAAATAATAATAATATGTAATTATTTTATAATGCTGATGATAACTCGTCTGTCTAGCTTCAATTTTAATAAAACCATGCATAAGAATAGAAAATTATATATTTAAATTATTTTATATTATGAACCTGTATAAATTAGCAGACTTAATTAGCATCTTAAAAGCTTTAAAGTTAGACGTGAAAAGAAACACTTTTAGCTAAAAAAAACTATAGATGAATTAGTCAAAACCACAGCTTTCCATTCTGTATACGATACGAAATGCTTGTTGTTTTCACCAACGAATTGGTATCTCCAGGGCTGAGTATTGGTATCTGCAGGAATCTTTAAAAATGTATTGATGATCGAGAAAAACGTTTTTCGCTTATTAAAACGTCTTAAGAAGGCGAAGGATGTTTCTCTCGATTCTATGTTAATATTACAAATTACATAAAAACCTACGTTCTCTAGATATAATTAATAAATAAACCTACCGTGAGAATAGTATTAAAAAACCCTATATTATTTTTCCTATTGAATTTTAGTCTGATGTGTTCTGACAAATATTTTCAAATTTAAATATTTTTCTTAGTCAACTGCTAGACTGTCTAATTTGTGCGTAGGAAATTTCCTAAAAAACTTGTCATATTCAAAACTTTTTTAATAATAAGATAGATATCAAAATGAAAAGGTAGAAAAATTAAAGCAAAAATTTCGAGATTAGATATTTTTCAAAATTAAATGTAGGATTAAGCATATATTATTTTTCTAACATTTTTTCCCACAGTTCAAAGGTTGGGTAAATGATGCAATTAGGGATACCTTCACAAAAAAAATCTAGCAAATTACCTCCAGAAGAAATAATTTTGGTTTTGTCTTTGGTTTATAATAATAACAGGTACCTACAAATAATATAAAAGAGACAAATTAGAGAGCGTCAGGCCTTAGAAACAGCTTCATAATACAAATTCCTGAAACTCTGGGAGAAAGGTAAACGGTACAACTACTGACACGTTATGTATAAGTGTTGTGTTGAACGTTCAATGATAGCAATATTTGACGGTGTTATTTCAGAATGAATAAATATAAGAAATCGTATTGGAAGATTATTTCATAATAAGTTTAGTTTTTGTTTTGGAATACCTACCTACGTGAAAAATAGCATTTGAAGTTAAAGGAGATAGCAATGAAAAAAAAACATCCCGTTTAACCATGTTACTTATTTTACAATTAATGGATATTGAAATACCAATTCAATTATTCAAGTTGAGAAAGTAAAAATCAATAAATTAAACACAAATCAAGTTTCTAACGTGCTAATAAAATAATTTTTAGACACTAATTTTATCATAACACGTACGTGATTTCTATTAAAAAAAGTACATACCGTCCCAGTATTTTCCACAAGCGGGGTAGCCAAAAAAAATATCGTCTGAAAATAGGTTTAATCTGTTTTTCGTTATAAATATTATTGGTATTTTTATTATTATTATGTTGGATGATTTATTCGGCGCCGTTTAATGGAGCATCCATCTCAAATATGTATTTTTATAATGAAAATAAATTCGTAGGTATTTGATTCTCTTACTGTAATATTTCATATTGGCCAAATTCTAAAAACATTGCTTCAAATTAATTTTCGCATGAAAATAACAGTATTATTGACTTCCTTTCACGTGACCCCAAACTCGCCATTTACAGAAACGTTTACCCTGGTAGGGTGTGGTACAAGTATTATTCCTACTGCAGGGTTCTGAGAGTAAGGAGATGAGGTATATTCTCTTGTAGAGGAGTGAGCGAGAGAGAGAATATAATTTATTACAAATTATTAGTGGGACGTGGCCGTTACAGGGATTTCGGATGAATTTCTTACTAAATGTTGTATCCACAGCGTCAGTTATTTTGGCCCGAAATTGTATAAACTACCCAAAATATGTATACAGCAGTATGAAAACTTATTGCTGCTATTTTTCTAATGGCATTTCTGCAATATGTCACAATATTCTGTTGCCGACCTAGGTAGGTACCTACTTCTTCTTCACGATACAAGCTTATTGTTAATTTTGAGATTTATTATTGTGTGTTTGAATTAAAAAGAAACTCGTAGATATCTGTAAAATATTGATAATAGCGTTGAGAAGGATGTTTGGTAAAAGTCTGAGAGATCGTGTGCGTAACAGTGATATAGAGAGGAATGTAAAATGAAAGTTGGTGTAGTTGCAAGGATGAATGTAAATAAGTTAAGATGGTTTGAGCACGTGGAAAGAATGAATGAGGACAGAATGACCAAGAAGATATATTTGGCTGAGAGGAATGGTGCTCGGAGACGTGGACGTCTGAGGATCAAATAGTAAGATCATTTAAATCAAATCCTACAGGACGGTCACGTGTTGAGCACATTGAACAGGAGAGCATGCATGAGGAATTATATGCTAGTGACGGAAGCGAAATATGTATGCAAGGATAGAAGGAAGTGGCGCTCGATCCTTTCTGCCTGCCCCGCTAGGGAAGTAACGTGATGGTATCTATGTATGTATTGATTATAGCTCAATGTTAAAAGGGTTTTTTGAATCTTCATAAAATGTTTCTGATGGCAGTACAGGCTGACTTATTAAAAGATAATTAATTTTGAAATTTTATAAAACTTTTTAACTAGCATCTCTAACGTGAAATTTTTTACAAAATTGCAAAGAAAAAACTTTAATAGACACCCCAAAAGACAATTTATTTAAAATGCGTCACTGAATAATTATTTTAAAGTAGGTAGGTAAAACAAAAGAATATCAATCTATCTTCTACTGACTATTAATTGGTAAATATAACTATAAATCAAAATTTTATCCGCGACGAAGTTCTTACGAAACTGCTTCGAAATTCAAAATCTTTAATATTATATTGCTGATGGTATAAAATAGTAAACTAGATACTTAGATAGTACGGAAAGTAAAAACAAGCACACACCATCACGACATATCCCACAAGTGGGGTAGCCAGCAGACCAGATGCATGTAATAAACATGCAAGCCGTCTTCTCCGTGCCAACAAAAAATTAAAACATCCATAATGGGTGACAAACCTCATGATATAAAATGTCTTTATTTTTCGAACACCCATCTTTTACAGGACACTTGAAAACTTGTGGAAAAGAATGGGAGAACATTTCTTCGCCGGGTGCTCCACGGAATAGAAGTATTAGTACCCTACCTTCCTATATATTTTTTGTCATAATAAAATTCTATATAAAAAAGATTATTATTAAATAACATGGATTTTTTTATTTATTTATTTATCCCAAAACAGTAGGTACCTAAATACAAACATTCTAAGAATTACAGCTGCGAGGAATGGAGATAATTAGGAGATTTAACGCATATGACTGTTCTGTATAGAATGCGTGTAAATCGAGTCGATGGTTTGGTCATGTGGAGGGAACGAATGGCAAAGAAAGTATATTTATCTGAAAGAAGCGATGTAAGAAAGCACAGAACGTGCGGGAACTAGGTACATGGCTCGACCACGTGGATTAAATTTTCAAAGATGGCCACATTTTGAGTAAGAGTAAGTAGGTACGCTCAGCAAAGATATTCACCAATATGCTGGACGAAATCAATAGAGCAAATAAGTCCTGCTTCTATGACAGGGCTTTTGGCGTCGCAGGATCCGTCATCTGGAACCGACCCTCCGAGCATCTTGATCAATAACAACGTTCAGGAGTACGTTGAAGAGATCGTTCTTCCAACATAGTAAACGGTGCCGAATAAATCATCCAACATACGTGCATACAAGAGAAATTGGCTGCCTTTGCCTGTGGCTATGAGAAATTGAATGAATATTGAGGAATTAATTAAAGAAGTGCCTATGTGAGGATAGATCAATACGAGGTTCCGTTCTCTCTGTCTACTCCACTTGGTATAAGACGTGGGAGAAAGTAAAGATATATAGAATTCTAATACAAATACATAATGATATTATGTACTAATAATAATTGTTGGAGGATGCTGTGAAATACAAACTTATAATGTCAATAATAATAATTCCAACATGGCCGACATTAAAGTAGTCCCTTTCCCCTCGCGTCGCCCTTTCAAACTGTTTCAATTCCCCTCCCCCTCACCGACAACATTCAGCTACCCAGAAATCACCCGCGGCAGAACTGCTTACAAACAATAGTCAACACTACGAACCTAAAAAGTATAAAGTATGTAGGTATATATAATATCAAAATGGATACAGGGACGAAACCTGCAGTGAACAACAGCGTTCAAAAATATATTCACCCTAAAATTTTATATAACAACGTAGGTACCCACGACTCAACCGTCGCCATGGTGACGACTACACAGCTATCGTTATAGAAGTCAACAGAAATTATCTGTCCCTTTTACACTACTGTATTTTGAATGCGAGAAATGTTGTGAAATGGGTGAAGTAGAATTATTATTATTAATCTGTTTATACAACTACTATCTATCTCGCTTTCGCTCGTTATATTGTATGTACATTTTATATACATGTCTCTTTCTATCGTTTTTGTCTTGAACAGCGTTCGAATCGAACGAGAACTGGTTTTTGGCTGGGATTTGAACTTGAAAGTAGCGGATGGCTCAAAAAAATGTACACAATTTTTTTTTTTATGATTTTTGAAAATATCGAATTTGCGTGTTTTATAGAATTTTCTAAAATGACCATATTTATTAAACACACTTAAAAGTTCCGTGGAATACCCGACAAAAGTTTTCTCTCCCACTCTTTTCCATAAGTTTTCGAGTGTCCTCTTAAAGGCAAATGTTCGGAAAAAATCATCTTATATTTAGCGATGAGGTTTGTCACCCATCCTGAGTGTCTTAGTTTTTGTTGGCACGGAGAGAACATCTTGCATGTTTATAACATTCAGCTGGTCTGCTAGCTACCCCACTTGTGGGATGATACAGTAGTAAATATTACTAACATATTTCAGTGTAGGTACACACATATTGTTGGTAATAAAAAACTTGTGGATATTAAACTAAAAGTTAGAGAAAAATATGATTTTTTTACAATTTAATGATATCAAACGTTATTATAAAATGTTGCTAAAATAATTCTGTCTATTTTTTTAATTCAAGTTTGATTTGTATAAGAATTCGTTAAATTTTCAATTCGCGTTACAATAAATATTCAATTAAGATTCCTCCAATTAGATTGACACAATCCAATAAGAATAATATATCGTACAATAAGAATTGCAAAAAAATATATAATGTTACAACTAGCGACATCTATGAAATAAATCGTTAAACAAAATAACCTTGGCCCCATAATTATTTTATTATTGTTTCAATCACATAGCAACTTTATGATAAGTTTATTTTTTTAATTAATATAAATAGATTTATCAAATAAACAACCACCTTTTGAATAATAATGATAAATAAATTATAAATTAAAATAATTATATTTACGCTACACATTTTTTATCGTTCTATTTTGATAAAACGTTTTTAAAAAAAGAATTAACGATATGAATATAATATAAAGCGTAGAACATATCATAATTTAATTAATGTTCAAACATAAATCACTCTACAGTAATTCATAACTACATTTATTATATTTTTAACTGATAGCATTTGTTTTATAGGTAGGTACTCACATTCATTTGTTTTTTATTCACAACTTCACATTAGGTATATTTTATTCACACAGTATATTATATCTATCTAAACACCTCACTTATTTTTTTTATTGAATTCACTTTTATATTGCTTATTTTTGGGGGGTACGTGACTAAAATATAAATAATTAAATTACTAGATAAATATTAATTGTTTTGATTGTGAATTGATGAACTTGTGAATAAATTCAATAATCTTTTGTTTTTCCGTTAGAAACAACACTGACAAATGCAGAAAACAAAATGAACTCATTTCTGTACCTGCAATTACTCAATGGCTGCCCAATTTTTTTTGTATAATAATGTATTTAGTTTCTAATTTATTGCACATATAAAGAGTTAGAAAGTTAGGGCGGGGCTTTAGAATAGAAACATGCATTGTCTTATACAAGAAAGAACAAAATATATTTTGTATATAACCTAGTTTAAAAAAAATGTGAATATCTTTTGAAATCGAATTTCAGGTAGCCAGCTTTCCCTTTTATTGTTTGTCCTATGTCAGCCATTATTCAAAACTATTCAATATGGAACTGGTTCATTGTAACATTTTATTATTTTGTACAAAATTGTCTTCAACATAAAGCCGCTTCCCTTTCGGGATAGGCAGAAAGGATCAAGCACCACTTACTCCTAACCTTGCAAATACATTTCGGTTCCGTAACTATTATACAGTTCCTCATCCATGCTGCCCTTTTCAACGTGCTCATCACATGCTCATCCTAGAGCAGTGGTTGTTAACTTTTTTGGAGGTACCGAACCCCACCAGTTACATTTTATGCATTCACCGAACCCCTCCTTATTTGAAAAATAAAACTAAATTTTTACAAATTCATAACATGGTATATTTTTATATATATAGGTACCTAGGTGTACAAAATGTAATATTCGGATTGTTAGAATTGTTTGCAACATTGTTTTTCAAACTTGTGATGGCGGTTTGAAGGAATTATCGGAGTATTTTTTTCTTTTTCCAACTCGCAAAACTATCTTGCCTTTAAAATGATTTTCACCGAACCCCCAAGACTGACTCACCGAACCCCTAGGGATCGATCGAACCCAGGTTAAGAACCACTGTCCTAGAGGATCTGGTTTATGTAGTCTTGCCATTTAATCCTCGGACGACCATGTTTCCTAGCACCATTCCACTCAGTAATATTATGTTCAATTTTTACTTCTTAAATTTAGCGATGAGGTTGGCCAGACATCCTGAATCTCTTGATTTTATACTGGCATGGAGAGGATAGCTTGCATGTTTATTATATGCAGCTGGTCTACTGATTACCACACTAGTGGGATATTCCGTGATGGTATAGCACCTAGTTGTTATTTGAACTGAAATAGTGCACTTAAAATAATTATTATCTGCAATCATTTTGTAAGTATACTTTGCAATGCATGTTGTTTTAAAAATTGAAATTCTTATTCTATTCTTTTTTCAAAATCTAAACATTTCACAATGGCTAAAGCAATCATAATATTTCTGCAGAATCATCAGATTAATATATATGTTCACCATGTGGAAAAGTTTACTCAATTATATTGAACGTGTTGTGTAGTAAGTATTGTTATTTTGAACCTTTTCTGATACACCCTCTTAGTGTAGGTGCCTACTACATATGTATATTTGGTCCTTGTCATTTCAATTCTCAATAATTTGTACCTTTTTGCAAACTACCCATTTTCCGTTCATCGTATCGACGTCGAAGTTGTATAGGTAATTCAATGCGAAACTACAAATGTACTGAACAAGCCTTTTTTGCTATGTCTATATTTTTCTATTATATGTAGGTACCTATCGTGTACGGTAAGAGAAACAAAAAATAGCACATACTTTAGATTGAAAATTCTGCGTTCATTCATAAAACACATTCATATTTAAGACGTTCAACATCTTGTTCAATTCAGCGATGAGGCATTCCACCCATCCTGAATGTATTTAACTTTTATTGACACAGAGAGATTGAATTACATGTTTATCACATACAATTATCACACTGGTTACTCCACTTATATGAGAAATATCATGACGTTATGAAAAAAATTGTATTATGTACATTTTAAAATCTCATCAGTCTATTTTCTCCGACTGTACCTAAATTCTTTATATATCTTTCTATTATTTGCCGGCAAAACTTTTTAAGTCAATCTAACTATAGAGAACAAATTTATTGTAATAATAAAAAGCTTTTGAAAAAGCGTGGCACTGTTTTATATAGGGATGAAAAAGTGCTCACGCATATTATTGTGATGTGTCATTCAATCTGATTTCAGATAAGAAAATGTCTATAAAGCCATGCGTAAACATATTTTTAATACATCTATATACTTCTTCTTCTTCTTAAAGTACCTACCATGTCAAGTTCCGCCCGAAGTCGGCTATCACCCCGGCGAAGGCTTTTCTGTCTTGTGTTAGCCGGAACAGCTGTTCTACCCTCTGGATTCCGGTCCACTCTCTGATGTTTCTTATACACATTATTACATCTTACATACATACAGATTATTTTATTTATTTACTACTAAAAAGTGGTTAGCCAATTTTCACAAATGGTGTAACCAGCCATGTTTTTATAAAAGTTAAAAAAAATACTTGCCTTTTGTCCTATTTATCCTCCTTTATTTATAGCACAAAGCTTGATCATTGAATTGAGAAAATTAATGGTGCAGAAAAGTTTTTTCGTTGATACTTAGGTATATCACCGTGTGGATTATTTGGAAATCTATGAAAATCGTTGGGGTAATTATCAAAATGACAAAAATGTAATATAAAATAACAAAACATGCATAGACAATTCACACAAAACTAGCTAGTCCCAAACTAAGATTGAATCTTGTATTATATGGGTACTATACAATGCACTAAACACACATACCTACAATTTAAAAAAGGTTATTCTTCATTTTACCCTGGCCGGGAATCGAACCCGGAACCTCGTGACTCAAAAGCAAGAGCGTTACCTCATATAATATTTGCATAAAATATTTGCACAGAAGTTCTTATTTATTCAACTGCATATTATAATGCAGAATTGTTTGACAAAAAAAATATTAGGGAGTGTACCTACTTCTGCTAAATAATGGAAAACTGGATAAACTCTAAAGGTATTAAAATGTTAATGATGATATCCCATATAATTAGTTAAATTTATTATTCTTTAAGAATTCAAATTACTCATTTCAAACAAGGACAATCGATGGTTCAATCAAACTTTATAATTAAATTTCCAAAACTGTAGCCCTCAAAAGCAATAATAACAACTCTATCCTCAGTTAGATTGGGAAACTTTGATTTTCAATAAACAATTTGGAAACCTTTCTCAATGAATGCCATCTCTAATGCTGCTGCTACTACTACTACAGTAAAACCACTGTAACTTATACTTTGTAATTCGAAAATATTCATAAGTCAAATAAAATGTCTAGTTTTTTGAGATAGCCTCGATTTGTTAGATTTCTTCTTTCTTAATTAGGTACAATGGTGAGACATGGTCTGTTATTTGTTATTAACCTATGTTATTTGATATTAACCTATGTCTGTTATTTGTTATTAACCTATGTTATTTGATATTAACCTATGTCTGTTATTTGATATTAACCTATGTTGTTGATGTGTATTATATTGACTTTTTGTATCTCCAAATAATTGAAGTAAAAAATAAATAAGTAATAGAAAATTTCAATGAATAACTTGAAGGCTTAGGCAACCTTCAAGAATAAACCTACCACCTTTGAAATTGTCAGATTATTTTTAAGATATCCTCCAAATAAAATTTTCTTTATATTATATTGTATCAGAAATAGTAGGCAGTTAAATTTACATTCACTGAATATCCTGTAATAGAACACACAAAAAAGCCTTATTACTTTAGAACGTAAAAATATAATAGGTTAAATGCTTTGTCTTTCTACAAGGTCTAAGGATATAGGCAAGGCGTAATAATTCCTGATTAATTATTCCTAAAATCACGTTTCTATAATCAGTTTGTCTTTAGTAAATCATGCAATTATGTTAAACCTCTGCAACTCGCGAAGTGTGAACAAACTCAAGTCATACTTGAGTAAAGTTTCGATTATAGAAATTTTTCAGTGGTGCCTACTCTGAAAGTCGAATAATCGATGTTCTACTGTAGGTTCTACTTCTACTGAACACGACTGAAGTTTACCTTTGTCAAATCATTTTCCAACTTCAATTATTGCTGTCGTGAAAACTTTTACAATAAGCTCTAACTGAAAACTTCACAGCTACATACGTTCTCAGCAAAAAGAAACAATAGTTTATTTAAATAAATATAATTTTCATTTAATAACATTTATTTGAGACACCTTTTTTCACAAATTACCGTTTTTCTAACAATGTAATCAGAGCATTAGGAATGCTGTGAAAACTGGTAAGTAAAATCAAATTTCAAATGTAGATTTCTTTTTCATTTGAGTTATAAAATATATCCTGAAATGTGATCCGGAATAACCTCTTTCACAGTATACCGTTTTTATAGTGACAATAACATGGCGTTAGGAAAATAAACACAAAATCAATTTGAATGGAGGAAAATATAAACATCTGTACTTTTTATTTATTTATTTTATTCTTCTTGCACATCATCATACATATAACAAAGTAACAAAGCAGCTTACATAAAAAAAGAATATGATGATATGCAGTGGCGAGATTATCACTATATTGTGATTTCTTCCATTTAACCACGGTGATTTTAATGATATATGGTAAAATAAAATAAATAAATAAATAAATAAATAAAAAGTTCTGAATCATACAAATGTTGACATTAGCTACTCTACTCATTGAAAATAAAAAGTTAGTCAAACCACTTCGGATATCTCATTGAATTATGTGACTCAAATTTTGTAATATTTTTATATAAGAAAGTCGATAGCTAAATGTGAATCTCAAATCTCTAAAAAATATCCTTCCTCTTCTATCAGGCAGGATGTAATAAAATATTATTTTTTATAAAAAGTTTAATTATAAATATACATAATTAAAAAAAAAAGTTCAAAATTCCAGGGGGTCGAAATAAAACATATTTTTATGCAACGTAAGTTTTGATTGACCTTTCTATGGCCAGGTGCATTTTATAACAACAAAAAAACTAGAAATTATTGCCACTAATTAAAATGAAAATGTTAATTACCTTCATATATGTAAAACAGCTGACTATATTAAGTATATGTGTGTATTAATTATATTGTCAAATTAATTTGTTCAAATTATAAATTTATATGTTTTCATTTGTTAACAATTTAAATGCATAAAAAATGCTGTATTTATTGTTATTACAATGTAAAAATATTTTAGATGCTATAAAATATAAAAATGCATATTTGAGTAATGCCTAATAATATTTTTTTACAAATGGATACAATATACATACTTATGTAGATTTAAAGAAATTGTTAAATATGTGTAAATTTTTGATATGTACCCAATTAAATTTACGAGGAAGGAAATAATCAAGAAAATAGCTTGTAAATAGATATTCATTTGCATTAAAAATAAATTGGCATAATATAACAGTTTTAATTGAGTATTTCAGTAATGATATAAGAAAGCGAATATATATCGCTATAAAACTCGTTTTCATGTACTTAGTTGCTTACTTAAATTAATTTTACAATTTTATACAATTAGGTTAACTATTGTTAAATTTAATGATTGAAATAATAATAATATTCATTATAATTAACGGTTATTAATTAAATCTTACTTACCTACTTTAAATTAATTGGCAATCTACTTACTAAAACAAGACTGCCGCATAATTAAACGATACTAGGTATATATATTTATAATTATATGAAATTCTTTTGTTATAGCAACTAATTTAATCATATTTATATATTATTTTTCTAATTAAATAATATGTTTAACGTTTTCATTTTCTAGACAGCATTTAATATACTGTTTCTAAGTAAGTTTATGGGTTCTAACGATAATTTCTAATACTTAAAAAATATAGTGAAAAGTATAAAGTGATAAAATAATAATACTGTATGATGTTTGTTGATAATTTTTCAACAAATAGTTATTCTGTCAAAAATAATTCATATTTTTAAAATAATTTGTTTTGTATTAAATTTTCAAATTTTTAAAAAATGGAGTACTAAGTCTATTCACTGATAAAAACTATTTTATTTGAAACTTGTTGTATTGCATTTTTTGTGCAATTATATTTTAATATTTAAAGAAAGTTGGACAATATTAAATATAATTATCTTTACTTTTCTTTTCTCTAAGAAAACAATTGCATATTTGTACATAAAAAACTACAATATAAGAAAACAATTTTAAGGAAAATAGATAAAAAAATGAATTCCTGAAAACATTTGAAATAAGACAAGCCTATCGTCTGCAGAGATTGTCTCAAGATTTTGTTATGTCGAGTTTTGCAGAAAATCATTAGAGGTGAATAATGAGTCCCTCGGTGAAATGTATCATCTTCTGTTACGTATACTGAAGGTATACCGGATAGATTAGCACTCAGGATACATTCAGTATACGTACAGAAAGTGATACGACAGCTTCAGAAGAAGTCCAACATCCAGAATATCCAGAAAGCTGAAACAAAACATGAAAAAACAAACATATTCTCCAAAGTGATGAATGAAAACTTGCTACTGATGATGAATCCATGCGAAAGTGAAGTCCAGTAAAACTCGAAGGCGCTGATCGAAGATTTCTGAAAACAGAAGAAAAATATTTTGTTTACGAAATGTTTGTTTACTTTGTGTGCGGCATGTTGTTATATGTGTTGTTGTGTTGATCGTTTTAATCCAACATGAGGAATAAAATTGTATAGTGAGCGTGGAGCGGAGTCATAAAGTAGACCGCCCACTTGAGTCAATCAGCTGTTTGAGATGTGGAATGGTTCGGACGTGAATACTGTGAATAGTGAATACCCCCAGAGGCGCAATCGGTTCTGAGTTATAAAATAAACCATTCGATTTACTCGTCTTGTGGGAGTCGTATCGTTCGATACAACCGGGCGCCTCATAGAGCCGCTTTGAACTATGATAATGTACTGGAGCTATGTCAGTAGTTGTGAAGCGAGACCGCGGCTGCGCACTCGACAACCGTAGGCGGGGAGGCGATGAGCCTCGGAAAACTCACTTCTATGGCCATACAAATTCAAACAGACTGGCATTTTTACTCGAATATGGAGATGTTTAATAAAAAGGGCGAGATGTTCGTGTACAATAAAAAATATTAATAAAATATTCAACGCGACTATCTCTACAATGTTCCTAAACTGCTGTCCTAAGCATTGCTTTGAATTGAGATTGTGTTTGAATTTGAGATTTTTTCATTGTAGATAATACTATAATTTCGAAATGTCGCAAGTTGAAAAAAGAAAAAAGGTGTTAGAAAGATTTTTTTCATTCGGGTAAATATTCTTTTTTGTTAGAATTGAGATAAAACTTTTTATTTAAGCGCCTCTTTTCAAGTTGAGATTATTAGAGGAAATCAGGTGGCGGCTTTTCAGTGGAATGGCGCGGCTGTGATGTGATGTGATGTGACGGGTGAACTGAACTGAGCCGAGATGGTTTAGCTTAGCTTAGAGGGTGCCGGGTGGAGGAACGTGCCATTCTACAATCTAGATTCAGAATATTGATAAGGGGATCTAATTTAAATTTTAAGTCCTCCAGACACAATATGACCGACTGGGGTTAAGGTAAATTTACCTACAACGTAAATGTAAATTATTATGTTCGCTTAGACTTTAGACAGTAGGTACCCATTATTTTATGAACGTATTTACGTGTGATTAATATATAATACTATTATTATAATATTGTATACAACCGCTTACATGGAACATTCAACTCTTCAACTCAAGTGCGGGCTACAAAATCAATAATGAAAATCTTACCAGGCACCTTAATGTCTACCTACCTATTACAATACATGCCAAACAATATTACTCCTATGTTCTCTCAGTACCAAATACACACAATGTACTGTACCTAACAACCTCCTGTATGTACTAACTAAATACATATACCTAATATGGGATATACAATATAATATAATATTATACATAATAGAAGATGGAGGGAATAATCTGTGGTCCTAATGTCTTAAACGTTTTGAACATTAGATATGGAATAGGGTCGTGGTACAACAGGCATACCCACACGAGCAGAACAATATCTGCTATTGCTGAAAATAAAGTTGGCAAATAATGAAATTCCTTTCATTTCTTTGTGTCCAATATTATTATTATTAATATTATTTTTATTGAGGCTCGGGGGTGATGTTCTCTCTCTTTATATCGAAAATCTTAGAAAACCTTTGTTGTTGCAATTATGCTACAGAGTATGAGGTATTAATATTATAATATGTAGGTATTTTTGTCTATCCCCTATAGACAGGTTTATTAGATTGCTTTTTTAAGTTATTTATTTAAATTTAAAAGTTTTTCTCATTATCTTTCAGTGGGATTGCGTTAATCAAAAGCTGTAATGTTTCCAGGAGGAAATTATACGTTGACAGTGAAATAAAAGCTTTTTCAATATCATGCATAAATTGAGCGTGTTCTTGAATAGTAAAATTGTGTTTACACTCAACGAAATAAATTGATATTATTATTATTATTATTATATTGGATGATTTATTCGGCGCCGTTTAATGAAGTATCCATCTCAAGGGCGCGGGAAACTATGTTGGAAGAGCGAAGTCTTCAGCTTGCTCCTGAACGTTGTAATCGGCTGGTTTTTACGGAGGTCCTCGGGGAGTCGGTTCCAAATGACGGGTCCTGCGACGCCGAAAGCCCTATCATAGAAGCAGGACTTGTTTGCTCTGTTGTTTTCGTCCAGCATGTTGGTGGATGTCTTAGCTGAGCGTAGAGGTCTACTTGCAGGTGTTTTGAGAACACAGAGTTCAGAAAGTGACTGAGGTGCCATTTTGTTCAAAGCTTTGTAGACTATAAGGCACAGTTTGTATTGAACCCTTTCACCTGCTCTTAACCAGTGTAACTTTTCCAGCAAAGGTGTGATGTGGCAACCCTTATCTTCGCGGAAAATAAGCCTTGCAGCGCTATTGAATGCCATTTGTAGACGATTCAGTTGAATTTGCGGCAGTCCTACATATAGTATATTGCAGTAGTCAAGTCTAGAGATTACAAAAGCAGAGATTAATGTTTTTATGCTATCAGGAGTGAGGTTTTTCGACACGGAGCGTATTTCGCGGATGTGGTAAAATGCAGAGCTCACCGTCTTTGAGATTTGGGATTCCATAGACAGTGCGCTATCGATTCGTGCCCCAAGTATCGAGACTTTACTGGACGGTAGAATATCCGTGTCGGCTATCGAGATGGGATCTATATCCAAGAGATGTTGTCGGCCAGGTGATGCGACCCATAAGAATTCCGTTTTAGCTGGATTCAGCTTCAGACGTCTCTTTGCCATTAGATTAGATAAGTTTGTTATACATTCTACGGTCCGGGCCTTGAGATAATTTTTCTGATCAGGTTTGCAAAAACCGATCAAAATTCTGTCATCCGCGTAAGCATAGCTGCGAAAGTCTGTTTTTTCTAGCATACTGTCGATATATCCGATGTAGAGGGTGAACAGAATTGGACCCAGGACAGAACCCTGAGGTACTCCCTGATTAACTGTTGATTCACAAGTTCTGCTTTGACTCGCTTTTAGTGACCAGTTTCTTGCGGTCAGGTAGGAGCGAAGCCAACTCAGTGCACTTCCACAAAGACCATACTCAACTTCCAGACAGGTCAGGAGTATGCTGTGGTCAACGGTGTCAAACGCCGCACTCATGTCGAGAATTGTTACAAGAGCTATGTCTCCGTGAGCCACGCCCCCTATCAGGTCCGAGACAAGACTCGTGAGGGCAGTTTCAGTAGAGTGATGCTTCCTGTAGGCGAATTGATGTTTCTGATGTAGACCGTTGTTCTCAAGATAGGTTGTTAGTTGAGATGCGACCACGCGTTCGAGTACTTTTGACAGGAAAGGTAAGTTGGAGATAGGTCTGTAGTTACAGGGATCGTTGTTGTCTAATGTGCTCTTTTTTAGTACTGGAGTGACTTGAGATAGCTTCCATAAGCATGGTACTATTCCTTGTGATGATACCATATTAAATTCACTTACAAGGATAGGTATATTATTTAACCTGCAGTGAATAAAGTGAAAACAATTTTCTTGAAAGTTAGGTTTATTTCTCTTCCCCAAACTAGTGTTAATAATTTCGTAAAGTCGCTATTGTTATGCTTTATTATACACAGAAATTCGATTGATTGTGATTGCTACAACTCTCCGAGTGAAGCTGGAAATAAAGCTAGTATGTAATAGGATATATTCTAATATAATACGGGTAGCCAATAAAGTACATTAATATTATTTTGCAAATAACTTTTTTTTTCTTGGGTGTGTAGGTACCGACCAATGTGCGAATTGCGAATTTCTTTTCAAGTTGTTGTTGTTATTATTAGGTATAAAAAGGGCGTTCCTGTGGGAAATTTGGCGACCAATCTCCGTTGTATATAAATGCCTGCGAACAATGGTTAGACTGTTGCTATTATTTCTGCAAACTTTGTGAAAAAAAAATATTGGCAAACTTTTACAAATAAATGGGTAGGTAAAAAAATAGTCGACTTATGTGTGGTTGGTAGATGCAACGGTAGGTACTGTACAAATCTTTTGTTATACTTGTTCCTATTCTGTTATCATTGTTGCATAGTTACATTTACAAATTGTTGTAAAGCAAGTGATTTATACGGGGTGTGTATTGTTTTATTTGTCTTTTTTATATTATTGATTTATAACTGAGACAACTACTCCACGCGTTCTGTTATTTATGTTTTTAGTTGCATTTTTAGAATACTTTTGTTGTTTTTTTTTCCTTTTTAAAATCTTTCTATTGTTCAATGCCTAAGTGCGAACAAAGGTTTCTTATGTTATGTTATAGATGTTAGGTATTATATTTCTACTGAGTCATGATTGGAAATAAAGGGGAAGCATTCAGGATTCTAGGGTTGATCTGTATGTAGGTAATTGTAGTAGGTATGTACGTCTGAAAGATAAGAAAAGGAAGGTAGTTTTTTTTTAACAGGAATAAGTATTGAAAGGATAGTGTGTGGGTATCTATTGTGTTCAGGATGAGTGAATAATGATATTCGTAACAATACACGATCGATACAGTTTTTTTACATCCTTTTTTTCCAAAGAAATAGAATATTTTCGTAACACAAAAAATATAAAATCCTTTTGTTATAGGTATTCTCTAACTAACTCCTTTTTAAATAAAAATAAATAAATATCAATGATCTAAATAGTATCGCTTTTAAATATTTGAAGAATAATTTAGAAACCTTTTGTTTTATACCTAAACGTCAAAAAGCTATAAGTAAATAAGAAAAAGCTTTTTTTATATTAATCTGTCTATTAGGTTAGTAAGAAGCTTTACTTAAATTTTGTTCAAGATTTGTAAGAACATACTACCTATAAATTTATTTATTAATAATGATGTACTTCAAACGTACCTATGTATTTGCTAAAGCTTTCTTTTTTTATTGGCAGTGTATATTTTTTAAGTGCTCTTATAATTAATGATAAGATTCCGTTATGTTAATGTCGTGATAAAGCGCTATTATTAGGTAGTACTTGGTGAAATCGGTAAAATAAAATTGCCATCAAACTTGTACATAAGTAGGTATACCTATTTAGGCGTAAGTATATTTAGGTATAGGTATAAAGAGTCGTAAAGAAATCAAAGTGTCAAAAACGGAAAGCAGAAAAATTTCGATAATAAATTCGTTATTCCAGTGCCGAACTAGCAACGATCGTAAAAAAATATAATTTGTGATATTGTGTACCTATTTTTATTGTAATTAGTGCAATATGTGTTTAATGTACAAAGTATGTTTTTTGTTTTGTTTTATTTGAAAATACCTACAATGATTCTAAGCTCGATTCGTTGAGAGAATGCAGAATAAATTTTACTTATTTCATACATTAATTATTTTCCTTTTTTTCTTTGACATTTACGACTCGTTTCTGACTGAAGCACACGACCATAAGTTATACCTACATAAAAAGAAGGGGTTCTAGTGTACCCCGTGCAAGAAGGGGTATGAGGTAGGGACAAGGGGGTAGTTAGAGGGGGTGGAGTGAAGAGGGAATACATCACATACACACAGTACGCACATAGCAATGAATCAAAATATATACATGTGCTACTCGTCTGTCAATCACACTTCATTCATGCTTCAACTTCAAACATCATCCGTCGCGCGCGGGAATTCAAAACAATAACAACAACCTCCTACCGGTAGAACTGAACACATTCAAATCAAATTTAGAACACATTTGAAATCAAATTATTAAAAAAAAGACAAATGAATAATATTGCTTTACCTGTCATTCGAGAGAATAATTTTGAAATCATCATCGACTTCCATTCATCGCTTGTTGATTATTATTGTTGCAGTTGTGGTATTTTTGGTCGGATGAATAATTTTACATTAGTATTTTAAATCAATTTTATTATTAATACGTAGTTGTATCTATCAAATCTGAAATAAGGAAAAAGTAATAAATAATATAATAGCGTTAGTAAAATCATTATTAATAAAATATGTACTACAACGTATATAATGGAATGGTAATAAATTAAAGATTTTTACGATATTTTACTATTGATGTTATATGAGTTTTATAGCGTTTTTATTTCGATTATAATACATTGCAAAACCCATCACAATTTTAACATAATATAATCGTAAATAATAAAACATAGCATAACAAGATAAAAAATATAATAATATATTCAAAACTACTACAACTTTAGGTATATTAAAAAGGCGTATCAAATAATTATTTTAATAAATTGCTAGAAATCTAATGAATTTATTGAAAAATAATAATAAATATCCTAAATAATTGAACATATTGATATTAGTAAATTATTAGTATTGAATGTTACTTACCAGAAATCGTCTCCTTATTCGTCCTGTTATTAATTTTTAGTTATGTTTAATTACAAATATTCAATTATTGCACAATGGCCTTGTTAATAAAGTATAATATACAGAAGTTGTTAAATAAATTATTATTAATTGTTAACTTTTGTTAGTATTTTTGTATCATAATATAATATATATATTTTTATTGTGATGATAATATATTTTGTGGTGTTGGTGTCTTTCAGACGTTGTTCGCGTCCCGACGTCCGGGGGCGTCTGTACGTCTCGTGTTCCCCTTGGCGTCGTGGCGCTTTTCAACCCTCTACCCCTCATTCCCTTCACCGACAAAACCCTCGAACCAATTTATATAAGAGCGAATGAGAGAGTATTATTTTCGTAGATGTGTCGTTGAGATATAGTATTTTATATATCGCATCATTGCGGCGCAAAAATCTTATCAAAACTCAATCAGCTTTTCGTCCTTTTCCCTCATACGAAATCTTATACAGATTAAAATGAAACAAGGATATTATTTTCTATTCTCTTCTTTTGTGCGTACATTATTATTATTATTTAGATATTATAATACGCACATTTGGTATATAATTTTTTATACATAGGTATATATAATAATAACACAAGCGCCTGTATTTGATGTTAGCGATATCGGTTTATATACTTTATTTTATATTACGTATTATTTACATAGCTACTAGGCACCAAAGTACTAATTATTTAGATTTTCATAAATATCTTATCTTCAGATCTGTTTTTTATCTTTCATTGTGTACCGTTTTATTTATACAATAAACGGTTCTATTCATTCATCGCTTCCATATATATTTCAAGCACATTCCATTGGTATATTTCTTCAATATCGCTAATGTATCAAAATAACTATTTTTTAGCTTATTTCTTACATAATCGTGTATTAAAAAACATCACAAAATTATCGAAAACACTTATTTTTGAAAATAATACTTTTAACATTTTATGTTCCGTGAATGTTATCAATATTTCCTAACAATCTTTTTATAATCTGGACTACATTCCCGACGGCTATTTTGTGACCTTATTCCACAGTCCATTGTTAATATTTACAACTTCTTTGAACTTTTGTGTGTTGTTAGTATTTTCAGAACAATTATTCATGTCAAAGCTACCTTTTAATCGAGAGGCCTTTCATTATCTCTCTCTTTAATAAAAGTTTCATTTTTTCAAATTCCTGTGACAGACTTTAATAGATTCCTCTCCTTGATTCTTATTCATTTTTTTGTATTATTTTATTTGATTATGTCTGCTTTCAGATTAATTTTTCAGCATAGAAATTATTTTTTGTGGATGAAGAAGTGGTGTTCATCTTCCTGAAATTCTTTGAATCTGAAAAAAAGAGAAAATAAGATGTAGGTTGGTTATAAAGAAATATTTATTTATTTATTTATTTCATTTACGGCGTAAGCCCTTACACTTGCATAATATGCAGATAAGTAGGTAAATCTCGTTGAAATATAATAAATAATTTGTTATGGAAAAAGAATATAAAGAGACATTCTTCGCATAGAACAAAAGTTGAATTGGTTTGTTACTTATATAATTTCTCTAGATTTTTTAATATACCTACAGTGCACAATTTTACTAGATTTTTAGACGACATCTTTTCCTTTTCGACCAATTAAATAACTAAATCGAGTTATGGAATTTCAATGTTCGTTTTATTTCTATGTGGAATATAATATATATTATTCTTCAGATAGGTGCAAAAATAACTAGGTATATTACTAGACAGGAAACGAAACGAAATCTAATGCAAACTGTATTCCAATTTGATTTCATAAAAGACAATCGTCATTATTAGATTTTCAAATAGAAACGCTAGCCGCCGTCGGCGTCGGTTAGTAGAAGGAAGCGTCCAATAGGAAAATGGTTTCTTATATCAAACTTATTCGAACGCCCATAGCGTTTAAGAGCTTTTATTTTAGATATTTTTTTACACAAGAAAAACTATGTACAATTAGATAGTAATGCACTACGATTATTTTGTTTGTGCTTTCATCAAATTGACAAACTTTTTCAAAAAGGAAAGATAGTCGAATTGTACAGAGTGTTATAATACATACAGTAGGGTAATAAATCACCTACATTACAGAGGAAATACTTCTCAAAACAAACGACAGATGTCACTGTAAGGTTAGCGATATTTTTTTAAACAAAAAGATTATTTTTTATGCCTAAATTTATCGATACCCAATCTACCTGACAATTATGCGTTGGCAAATTCAGTCATGAGTAGGTTTTTTGTACTTACTTTTAGATTTGAATAATTTGATAAGGTTTTGTTAAAATTGTTTAGTATTAAACTAGGTACCTACTCACGTGCCTAATACAGTAAGAAAATACTAAGTTATTAGGTACCCATCTTCCTTATTACCTATAGTGTTTGTGAATTGAAATCTTATGAGAATTTTGAAGGTTTTTTAAGGAAATTAAAATTGTATTTTCATCTACTATTCTTCTTATAAAAAGCAAATATTTTATATGCGCACATATCAATTATTTATTAAACAACTTTTAATAATAATTGTGTTTATTTCTACATATTTTTAATGGTTCAATTAATTACGTGAATGTAGAGGAAACCAAAGAAATATACTTATAAAGATAGAGCAATATGACGTTCCGATCTCTCTGCTTATCCCACCTGGAATACGATATTAGAGTATAGATAGCTATAAAGTATATTATTGCAGATTTTTAAGCGAATCGTTTACTTTTACGTAGGTATTAATTTTTTAAACATATAGGAATTTTAGCTTTCAGAGTACAAAAACAAGAATAAAAGTGATGATGCTATGGTGATTTGAGCACCTAGAGAACATGGACGAAGACAGAATGACCAAAAAAATATACATGGCTAAGAGGAATGCTGCTCCGAGACATAGTCGTGCGAGAATCAAGGGCAAGATCATAAACCAAATCCTACATGACGGACAGATGTTGAGCACATTGAATCGAAGAGTATGAGGAATTGTATAACAATGGGAAAAGCGGAAAGTGAGTGTAAATCTAAGTGGTGCTCGGTCCTTTCTGCTTAC
The DNA here is from genome assembly GCA_947579605.1 of Athripsodes cinereus. NCBI lineage: Eukaryota > Metazoa > Arthropoda > Insecta > Trichoptera > Leptoceridae > Athripsodes > Athripsodes cinereus. The sequence goes on along the minus strand of OX388317.1, from coordinate 6,234,286 downwards.
CCCGAAAGAGAAACAGCGTCATGGTAATAATGATTGTCAAATATCCACATGGCAAATTGAACTAGGAAGACACTCGTCTTTATAGTTCTGTTAGTGCATTTTATCGACAATCATTAGGTACTATTTATTTCCCGCAAGTGAAGTGGTCTTATGTCGATGACGATATAAATATGAATGAAAATTTTCCCCGTTCATTTGTCTATTTTGAATATTCATAAAACTTCAAAGTTCAAACTAGACTAATAATTAAAAGTTAGTAGGGTAGGGCGGGGCTAGTTGAGCAATTTTTCACTTGAGCAGTTATAACTCCTCAACGACAAGTCTTAATGGCTTGTTATGCATACTGATGGATTACTAATTTATCCCTTTGCAAAAGTGTCCAAAGTAATTTATTTCTAACAAATCGAATTTAAGAGCTACAGCTGTTCAAATGCAGAAAGTCAAGTATGCTCAACGTACCCCATAGGTGAGGTAAGTTGAGCAAGGGTATGGGGCAAATTGAGCACTTAGAAAGTCTAGCCAAACCATAGGTTCAATGTTAACTAGACATAAAATAAAATTTCTGTGTGACAATCAACTTTTTATTTATAGTCTTTTAGTGACAAAACAACAAAACTAAAAACAATTTTCTTTGAATAATAAACTGAAAATAGAATCAACAAAACATCAACATATCTTAAGCTTAACTTTAGGATTAGATTAAGTCTTTCTGTTCAAAATCAGTCTTTTATATTTATGTAATTATTATTATAGCTTATATATAAAATAAAATATTAATAACATCTTGGAAACTTAATCGTCGTTGTCACTGTTGCAATTGACGCAAACGAAAGTAAGACCAGCACCTGGCGCACATTTTGTATGTGCCCATTCCCTGCAAACTGGACACTGGATCCATGTTTCTCCTGGTAAACTTTCAGAATAGGCTTCGCATTAAATCAGACAGGAATAATCATCATCGTTGCTTTCCTCACTTGACTGGAGTACTTTTTTAGAAACACTCTTCTTTCTTTTTTTTTCAATGTTCTTCCTTGGCTATGTAACTTTTTTAGTGGTTTTATTTTGTTCTTCTTGTAATGCGTTCTTTTCGGGGGTGTCTGTTAGAATAGCAGCTTTCCTCTTTCTTCTGTTAGTATTGGTTGCTTTTCTAGGGCCTGCCTTTGGGTATGGTCGAACAATTTCCGGGGAAAATGTATGCGGTAGATCGGCCAGCTCGTTTTCTTTGTTGCATGTACCAGGTTCGGGTTCAGCTTGGCTAGTGGAGGCAGAAGGAGTGGGATTAGGTTCTGTGTTGGACATTAAAGCTTGCTCTGGACGATCTTTTTCCAGCTCGACAGTTTCTGGATCTGGACGGTCGGTCACAAATGATGGTGAAAACTCATCCTCACTAAAAATGTTTGCATTATACGGGAAGATGCCAGTCTTTCGGAAACTGTTGACAATATTTATACTTGTCTGAGCAAACGGCAACGAATCAGCGACAATTTTTGGTATATCATAAATAGTTAGGGTCTTGCCCGGGTTGTTTCGTAGCCATGTATCTTGAGCAGCAGCGCAATATTTTTTGAATGGTCCAAATACTGAAATATCCAATGGTTGTAGTTTGTGGCTACAATGCGGTGGAAAGGACAACATTACAACTCCGTTCTCTTTGGCCAAATTTAGTGTCTTCACGTTCAAATGAGAGGAGTGATTATCTAATACTAACAAAACACGATGCTCTATAGACGGTTTTATAAAATGTTGCATAAACTGATGGAATTCTTCGTCTGTAATCCATCCACTGGCATTGCCTGCTCCTATACATTCAGGGGGACCTCCATTAAGAAAGTGGCTCTTGAATTTTTTTCTCGGAAACACAAACATAGGAGGTACTGTATTTCCATAAGCAGATACAGCACATACTACTGTAACGTTAGTGCCTCTTTCCCCAGAAGTCATAGCGCCGACGTTACGCTTACCCTTGGCAGCTACAATTTTATTTGGCTTCAGCACAGTAGACACTCCTGTCTCATCTACATTCCAAATGTCTGACGCACTAAATCCATATTTATCCATTACTTCAGCTAATTTGTGAAAAAAAACTTTGACATTCTGAGCATTAAATGATGTTGCCCTACCAAGGCTGGTGGGTTCTGGCTTTCGAATGGATAGCTCCGGATTTCGTTTTAAAAACAACGTAAGCCATTCTTTTCCGGCCATCTTATTTGCAGTCCAGGAGGATGGAATATTAATGCCAAATTTAGCAGCACACTCGTAAGCAAGGCGACGAACGTCTTTTGGGGAATATCCATAGAAGATTGATGCCATTTGTAACAAGTATTTTTTTAAAGAGTCCTCTTGAGCGGAAGAAAATACTTGCCTCGGTGTGGCATAACCCATGGATGAAACACCACCTTCATTTAATTTCTTCAAAAATCTTGTTAAGGTCATCCGTTTGATACCGAATTCTTTGGCGGCGGCATTCACACTTTTTCAGCCTTTGCAGCATCATTTAAGTCTTGAGTAGAGTAAGAACATCTTGTAGTCTTTCTTTTATAAGTCCGCATCCTAAAAAAAAATAAAAAAAATACATTACTTTTTTTCTAAATCGTGGGGTTAGTTGAGCAACTGTAGCTCAACTAACCCCAATCCGAAATTTAAAAAAAAAGATGAGGTTATGTAAAAACGGTTCGAATTATACCCAGAACCTTTATACATATCAAAAGAACAATAAATTTATAGAAATTTGACACTTACCTGATTGAAAACGGTTAAGATTTGACTATTACAGACGAAATATTCCGGTTTACGATTATTTTACTTTTTGGTCACAAAATAAACAATGTGCACGTGCACTTCACTCGATCGATGAGTCGTCACTGACGGTCGCGCGATGAGTTCCCCTCCCGCAAACCCTTCTTTCCGCTATTTGATTCTTTCGCGTGCGGTGAATAGTTTTCGAGATACAGTATTTCGATTGCCCAACTTGCACCTATGCTCAACTAGCCCCGCCCTACCCTACTCATTTGTTTTTTCTAGGTTGAAAAATTTAATAATTCAATTCTTTGTCATAGTATCGATTATTCTGTTTTTTTTTTATAATTAATTTTATAATTTGTAATGAATTATGCAATAACAATAATTATATTACAAATGCAAATTATCTTGTACTTTGTATTGTTTGTAGGTATATGCAAATGTAACGTCTGCAAAAGAACAATAATAAAACAATTGAATTTGAAATTAAACAAATTGTTCTTCTGTCGAATGAAAAGAACATGCTAATTATATTACTACGATTGCAATTGTTCTGTTTTACTGATTACTTGGCTACGTACGTAGGTACTTTGGATTATCGAAATGAATAAAAATATAAAAATTATTTATAAGTAGAAAGGTACCTACCTACCTTTCTATACATACAATCACAGCATATCCCACAAATGGGGAAGCCAGTCGACCACTTTTATGTTAATTATAATAGTAATACCTATATACAATTTATCTTCTCCGTGTCTTTGAAAACTATGATATTCAAATCCTGTATTCTGTTCTGTATTTTTTTTTAATTAATTCATTTGTATACATGTACAATACAGAGTTTTAACATGTAGGTAAAGGCATAGGCCGTAAATATTTGTAAATAAATAAATAAATAAATATTCAGGTGAAATACCTTTGGAATCGCTGAATTAAAAAAGTAACAATACAAGACAATTATTGAAAGCGAATAAAAAGAGACGAAAACTCCACGAAGAAAAGTAGGTACCTATATATCTATTGCTTGCTATATGAATTTTATTTAGACTACCTTTAAATGTTGGTCGAACATTTTTATTTGACTTTTTTACTGCACTTATTTTATTGTTTATTTATTTTCATTTAAATTTTGATTAGAAATAGATACCTTAATAGAAAAAAAAACCTCTCTCGTCAAGAGAATTATTTTCTCAAACTAGAAATATTTTCAGCTTCATGCAGTGATATGTTATACCTAGATTTGCAACATGAATCTCAAACATGTACCATCAATAAAATCTCGTTGCGGTCCTTGGTGCCGCAATTTTTAGTTTGAAAAAAAGCGACACACATATAAATTGTTTGTAGATAACAAGAGATAGACAATATGAGAATGGGGATTATTACAGAAGACAAATGCCGGTAGATAGAGATGAATATATACATTAGAAAAGAGATGAATGTACATATATTACTCAGGTATTGTACCTCGACGGGTGGATACACATTTTTAGAGAATATTTGATTATAGAATAATTAAAATTCTCAATCTTATTGAAGTGAACTGATTTTATTAATTGAAGGTAATATTTTGAACTCTCAACAATATTCTCTTGAATTATAGGTATGAAATACCTACTTAAAATTTTTCAATTGTGAGAATAAATTCCACTCATTTTTTCTATGTAGGTATAGCAGTAAACATCCTGTAAGTGTAAGTAACAAAAATATTTCCTGTGAAGATTTTTTATAAAATTTATTGGTAGATTTGTGTGTTCTAACCTAGGAATCTCAGGAATTTTAATAAGATTATAATATGTATACAGCTTCTATAATACCTGTATGTAACCGTCTAGATACACTTAAAGCACCTTACTAATCATGTACCAAAATAGGTACTTTCCATGTATACCAATATAAGATTTAAAAAAAAAATTGTCCCGCGGAGGAACCGGCAAAGAATTGGTCTCACACTCTTTCCCATAAGTTTTCCAGTATCCTTTAAAAGTCAGGTGCTCGAAATAACTATTTCCTGTGAAGATTTTTTATAAAATTTATTGGTAGATTTGTGTGTTCTAACCTAGGAATCTCAGGAATGTTAATAAGATTATAATATGTATACAGCTTCTATAATACCTGTATGTAACCGTCTAGATACACTTAAAGCACCTTCCTAATCATGTACCAAAATAGGTACTTTCCATGTATACCAATATAAGATTTTAAAAAAAAAATTGTCCCGTGGAGCAACCGGCAAAGAATTGGTCTCACACTCTTTCCCATAAGTTTTCCAGTATCCTTTAAAAGTCAGGTGCTCGAAATAACTATTTCCTGTGAAGATTTTTTATAAAATTTATTGGTAGATTTGTGTGTTCTAACCTAGGAATCTCAGGAATGTTAATAAGATTATAATATGTATACAGCTTCTATAATACCTGTATGTAACCGTCTAGATACACTTAAAGCACCTTCCTAATCATGTACCAAAATAGGTACTTTCCATGTATACCAATATAAGATTTTAAAAAAAAAAATTGTCCCGTGGAGGAACCGGCAAAGAATTGGTCTCACACTCTTTCCCATAAGTTTTCCAGTATCCTTTAAAAGTCAGGTGCTCGAAAAAATAAAGAAATTTCACATCTTAAATTCAGGAATGATTTTTTTTTACCGCATGCAGTTCGTCTGCTGGCTTTCCCGCTTGTGGGATATACTGTGATAGTATAGTATTTTATAATTCAATAAAACTATAATAGAAACCTTAAAATTGAATGCCATCAGGTACACCTACCTACCTACGTAAAAAACAAATACCTAACGAATACAAACGAAATCTTACCACAATATTTCAAATCCAAAAATAGAACACCGCATTGCATTCGTAACAGGTAGGCACTCTTCTATACGGGAGAAACCATAGACATATGAATTCTATGGACACACTATCACCAAACTACATATTATAATATCATGTGCCAAACTACCCAAAACAAAAGAATACCGATTCTATTATATTTATTGAACCTTTTCAGGACTGAATATTTTGCTATTTATTGGCTGTGTATAAAACATGAGAGAATAACAATTTAGTGAATAAATTTCATAAAATATTAAAAAATGATTATACTGACTGACGTTTCATATCATTCCCAAAACAGAAGAATATCAGGTCCGTTCCGTTACCGTAGGAACGCATATATTGTTGTATCCACTCTTATTACTACAGTATGTCTATGGAAAAACAAACAGAATAGAAGAAAAAAAAATAGGTTCACAGTGCAGCAACACTCGTTTAGATGTAACTAGGTATAAGTATATACTATATATAACACATACCTACATATTATGTACAAAACAAAATGGCTGACGTGGCGTTATTTAAATTCGTATTTTTCTGTTCCATACACAAAACATTATGAATATTATATTTACAAATTATATAGATAGTAGGCAACAACAAACACAACAACAAAAACAAAAAACACTCGACAGAACACTTTTCAAATTTACAAACTTGGAACATCGCATCGCATCGGCGTTCGATGTCTTATACGCAATACCACACAAACAAAACATCACCGATTGTTTTTTAAATCACGTTCTATCATCGTTCGAAATCTTTTGTTTTTTCTTTCTTTATAAATTCTTATAGTGATGCGCAAGACGGAAAATTATGAATCGATTTTTTTAAATATTCGCATTTTCGATGACTTATTTTTATTTTTGTAATTGTTTATATTATTTTTGTACATCCGTCTGTGATGGATTCCCGTACTTCAATGGCGGTAATTCGTCCCCCTTTGCGAGTCACATAGTGGCAGTGTTGTTGTTATAATACATTTTTTTTATATTCTATTATTATTATTATATGTTAACTAAACAGCTGAAATTTATTCTATTCATGTATGGGGTAGGCAATGGCGATGTAATTTAGTAGTGTAGGTAGCTAGCTATCTACAACTATACATTTTGCTGTTCGTTGTCCGTTTATTTGCCGTCAATGAGACATACCTAATAGGTACTTATGTCTGCAATGATAGGCAGATTCGAATTTGGAATGAAATTCAAATCGTTCGCGGGTTGAATTATAATATTTTTGTAATTGCTATCATTATTATAGCAATTAATGATGAACTAATTTTTTTTTCTGGAATTAATTTGGATAGGTAGGTTCTTAACAATAAATATAATAATTTGTACCTTATACAGTGTCTCATATAAATGTCGATTCACACATAGCTATGTATCTGTGAAACAAAGCTATTAACTATTATTCACTTTACTTTTAAAAAGGAGACAAGTTTATTTTATTTATTTATTTTATTCGTTGGTTACAATAAATAAATTGTCAACTAAACGGATAAACCTTCCTAGATATTTTTTCCCGGATGTGGTACCCCTTGTGGGGTAGCCAATAAGAGTGGAACATCGTACTAATCAAATCCTTGAATTTTTTTTTATTTCTCAATATGCATGCAATTTAACTGCCAATTAGGTTTATTAAAAAAGAGTTATTTCTTATTTATCTATTACATAAATAGTAGGGGTTGTGCAAAACAATCGTCTATATCTAAATATACTCTCACATCGTGTCCCAGGTAGACTAGGCAGAGAGTACGCAATGCCATATTGATTTATTCTTACGTTCTTCTTTTGTTTCTTCCAAATACATCCACTCTATCATACATCCTACTCGCCGATTTATCTTACTCAGCACACAATCCAAAATAATTATTCTTTAGTTTTATTAAATAAACATATTAAACGTAGGCAGAGAGAACGGATTATATTTAATTTAAATTGACTTAATCATTAAATTATTGCATTTATCACAAGTTTTGCAGCTTTCTGAAATTCATCCAACAAGACCAAATCTCTCATTTTATTTTTATTCCACCATTTTTTAAATCCCCATTTCAAATCTGAGCTTTATAGGTAGGCATACCTACCATGAATTATATTATAAGTTATAACTACCTATTTAGATGTTTATGTATGTATTAGTGTGTATGATACCTACATGACCACGTATTCATACACATGAAACTATGATAGATATATTATAGGTACATCTTATTATGCATGCATAGGTGTAAGATATCTATACAGTATGCCTATGTGTGTGTGCCCTATTATTTAGCAGATATTATGCTATAATAGGTAGGTAGGTAAGTAACATACCTACGTACATATAGGTAGGTATATCGCTATTGCACGAATAATGTCACAAAAAAAATGGGCTGAATGAAATCACTAATGTGCTGAGCTTTATTTTGGGTGCATAGAATAAAATATTCAAAAATATATACGAAAGATAGTTGTGCAGAAAATATTAGCGTAGATTCGTGAAAAATTGGGTTGGTACTATTGCCATCACACAAACGGGTAGTTACGAAGTACATGTGATCGGTCAACTGATGATGATTGCGGATGTTTTCTTCGGCGACGTTTAATGTCGTTCCGTGGAGCACCCGTTTAATGTCGTTCCGTGGCAAAGAGTTGGTCTCTCATTCCATTTCGTAAGTTTTCGGGTGTCCTGCAAAAGGCAGGTGTTTGAAAACATAAAGACTTTCTTCATCTTAAATGAGGTTTGCCATCCATCCTGATCGTCTTAATTTTTTGATGGCACGGAGAAGATAGTTTGCATTTTTACAAAGGCGCAAGAAACTTTATTGGATGAGCGATCTCTGCAGTTTGCTCCTGAACGTTGAAATGCATTGATTTTTCCGAAGGTTTCCGAGGAGTTGATTCCAGATAATGGGTCTCACGATGTTGGAAGCTATATCGCAGAAGCAAGATTAGTTGACTCGTCCAGTAAATTGTTTTTTTCTGAGTTTAATGGTCGTTACACTTACACTCATAGATAATTTAGAATAAAATAAATAAAAAAATACAATATGAACACATTAGAGGTTTTATTTGTACAATAACAATAAGCTTTGTGATATAAGCTATACCTATATTTTTTGTTATAAATAAGTATGTGGGTACCTAGATGTGGTTGCTAATAACAAATGAATGCTATTACCACTACTAATACTGCAAAACGCCATGTGCATACGAAATAGATATCTACATGTCTATACATACCTACCTTTACCTACATAGGTAAACCTACACGTATAGATACACATACCTACATTTGTGCATGCATGCTTATGTATGTGATGTTACGCACGATTCAAATAGCCTCAGTTCTAAAACTGACAATGTCCAAAAATAGCAACCAGTTATTTTATTTTTAGAATCGTCCAATTCAAATATATCCGTGATGACTAATATTATACTGTTGACATATTGGTTATGAATAAATTATTTAATGCATGCATGCATTAGGTACATGTTTTTTGGAAATTTTCCAATTCTTTGTACCTACCTTTTCCAATTACGTAAAACAAAAGATTATCTAACTTTTATATAGAATTGTCACTGTCATACAATTTCTCATGCATGTTTTTACTCATTGTACTAAGATTTCACCTAAATTTTCTAGCCATGTAATCTTTAGGCGGCCACGTGTATCATCTGAGCGACTAATCTTCTTTGCAAATTTCAGAACCGTAGTTGTTAATTTGTATTTAGGACCAAGTTGAAAATGCTACTGTTCAGGCGAAGTCACGGCGCTCTTGTATGTTTGCAGAACATTAAACGGCGCCACATATAAATTATCCAATTATTATTATTGTTATTGTTAGTTATACCATCGCCTAGTGAAAAGTATTAATTCATGTTTAAAATTTATCCACAATTTCATTATTTTATTTAGAAAAATACAATATGATTTCTCCTGAAAACAGATATGTAGATGCCATATTATAATATTCAAAACTGTTCGAAATGCAAATTTACATTCTTAATTTAAAATTCAACCGTCAAAAATGGTGGTAGATTAGCGTAGAGCTGAAATTCGTTGCTGTAATCAACAGTGAAATGGCTGCTTCTGTTTGAATGAGATAGCACCCATATTACAGTACTTTATAATACATACGTATTATTATATAATTATGTATATTAATATCCACCGACCCTATTTTTTTAATACAAACAAGCACAATAATATACACCCATACATACATATACCTAAACACGGATACAAATTTATTTCTCATACATTTTTAATAATAGACATATTTCTATCTCCCTCATTCCTATATTTATATAGGTATATTGTGGAATAATAATTTTTAGGGGGGATTTGAACCCCCTAATAATATGTGAACGAGGAATATTGCAAAATTATCTGCGAATTTTCACGCTTTTGCATTATGTGTATGTATGTATTATTATAGCGTGTGTTTTTAATATGTACGCTGCTACATATGGACTTTAATGTTTTTAGCAGGGGGTTTAAATTTTGAAACGTTCTATATTTGATATTTAGAATTTAGGAATAAAAATTTAAAATTCGCTACAACTGGTCACTGTTATCTTTGCATACCTACCAAAATCTACATAGGTAGGTACTTATTTTGTGTGCATATGACATTGAAAATATGTTGAAAAAATATGAAGTGGATATCCTTTGTAGACATGTAGGCAGGTATGGAATTATTTTACGTATATCTTTTTTATCAAATAAAAATAAAATGGAAACTATCGAACGATACTGAAATATTAAATATTAAAGATTGAGTTAGTTGGAAGTCGCGTCTCTGCGATAAACTCACCCATTGTGCGAAATTATTTGTATACAGAAAGTTTTTTAAAGCGTCAGCCGAATTGCTATCCACACTTCTCAGTATTATTCAACCAGATTATCAATCATAATCACTCGAATATTTAACAGTCTAATGCCAGGAAAAAATCAACTATCTAGGATATCAAAGGATAAGGCTCAAAATGAGGGTTCAATAAACCAGCATTGTGCCTGAAATATCGGTTTTCATTTTTTTAAAGAATATTATAAACATTTACATATTCCAATAAATCTAATATTTTTTTTAATGAGTAAATGTACCTATTTTATTAATTTTTAAACAAAAAAAGCTATATAGGTACCTAAATTGTGTATTTTAGTGTGTAGGTACTTACAAAAAATCAATAGCAGAAAAAAAACATGAAAACATTATTACTGAACAATTAAATTTGTACAATGGGCGAGTTTATCGCCTTATACGTTGACAGAAAATCATAATTACATTTCGATTAATGTCATTTTAATTCTGGATGACATGTCTCGTTTCTGAATATCGTCTAGGTATAGAAATACAACATCAGCAAAAAAAGGAACCAATTTCAATACTATTTTATATGTACATATTGATACGTAATCATACTTTTTATAATTTATAATTATACTTCTGTATCATGAATTATAGGTGTTAATTATAAAAACGAATGATAATTATTTGTAATAATAATTTCACAAATATATATTATTTTATAGATTTAATTATCATAAGTAATTGCATAAATAAATTCAAGATATTTTATAATAATTTATTTGTTTTTTATAATTACAAAAACTATAAATTCTGCAAATGTTAAATTTATATAAGAAAATTTTTATATATTTTAATATATCTATTTAATACAATTAACTTACTTTGTGAACCCATCTAAAAATTGACAAATATAAAAATTAAAAATAGGTACAAGTAAAATTAGTAAGTAAAATTAATGTTATAAAACACGAATAATATTTCATAGCTTATGTTTTACATCGATGAGGTTTTACACCCACCCTGAATGTCTTGATTTTTTATTGGCACGGAGAGAACAGCTTGCATGTTTATTACATTCGGTTTGTCAGCTCGCTAACACACTCGTGGATTATGCTGTCATAGGAAAGTAATAGTAGATATTTTACAAAAATGTTCTTAATATTTTTATTATACTATACTATATCATCACGGCATATCCCGCAAGTGGGGTAATCAGCAAACTAACCAAAATATAAAAAGAAATATTACGATATAAGAAAATCTAAAAGCGATTTTTTTTAAAAATTACACGCATATCGTGCACGTTTTATAATATTATTCCGCGATGAAGTATGCCTCCCATCCTGAGTGTCTTAACTTTTATGGACACGAACAAGACGACCTGGATTTTTTGTCGTGTCCCATAAATAAACAATAGAATTTTTTCTTCGATTGTTCTTGTTCTTAAACAAATCTGCTAAAAAAATTATGTATCACCTTTTTCACTAAACTCTTATTCTGAAATTTCACACTGTTTATAATTCAAAAGACATAAATGGAAGCCCCCAGACTTCTGCGGTATCCGGGTGGACGGTGGGTCCTTCAATGTATTCAATGTAATGCATAGACGTGTACTTACTTAAATGATGAGAAATTTATAGTTTTGAAATTATTTTGTCAGTGGTGGTTTTGTCAATTGAATTTTTTATTTATTTATTTAAACACAACAGCACATAATACATAAGTAACATAAATCATAGTAACAAAAAAATAAGGCCAATTACAGTGTTTATAAACTTTTCTTCACTTTGCTAGTTTGTTACGTTTTCACTTGACTACGGAGCACTTAATATCTTCATACTTATCTTGTTATATACATATAAATAATAAATTAATACTAAAATCAATTTCATGTTCTATGACGCAAGAAACGTTATAATCATAAATTATGATAAAAGATATCTGCAATATTCATAAAAAAGTCATAACAATTCAAATAGAATATTAACATCAAATTAATTAATGAAATTCTCTTTTCATGAAGGTGCATCAATTTCAGTTCAAAACTAGCTATAAGAATACCATTTTCATTTTATCTTTTTATTATCGACAAATACTTACATACTCTGACTTATAAATACGCTTGACTGTCATTGCGTAACGTCTGAAAATAGTCCATTTCCATTGCAGTGCAGGCGCAACTATTGCGATTCATAGATACCTATACCTATATTTCTTCTGAATAAAGTGCTAGAAATAATTTATGAAACCCTAGTAAAACTATGTTATGAAAAAAATCAGACAGTTTTTTTTGTTGATTAAACTTGCCATTTCATTTATTTCACAGAAATGGCTATTTTATATTTTTTAAGATTGGACATAGTCAGCCATTTCCATAAATTACTAAATTTATGTAATGTCATCATCTCTGTCGATCTCTTCATTCTGATGATCGTGACCATCATTTTATTTATTTTTAACAGCACATAGTATGCAATAAAAATCATAATAACAAAAAAAATAAGGCCAATTACAGTGTTTATACATATATAAAACAAGAATACAACAAGAGAGAGAGAGGGAGAGATGATGATCATGACTTATATTATTGTTTGAAATTCATTGCTTAAGAATTCGTGAAAATATACCTACTAGATAGTTGAAGTATGTCGGCACATAATAATAATTAACAATTCATTGTCACATTAAGGGTTGCACCCTCCCTCACCCATGGATGTTGCAGGAATGTCAATTCCCATGTCATCCATACTCTTCATGCAAATTCTTCTCAAGGAAGGGCTCAAGGTTCGCCTGAAGGGCTATCCCCGACAAAATCCTCCCCAAAATTAAATACAACCGTTAATGTCCACCGACTCCATTGTTTACAAAAGAACTTAAAATTAACTTACAGTTACGTATTTACTACGTACTAGTTGTTAGCCTAAATTATACAAAATTAGTAATTCATTGTCAAAAGAAATTTGTACAAAAAGCGCACATTTTGTCTTGAGTCAATGTCTTCCAGTAAACTAGTACCTACATACCTTAATAAATGGTAGCTGGTAAATATTCTCTACTAAAAAGTAATAGTATGAACTCTTCCAGCTTAATATTTCCATCCGTCAATCCCAACGGGTAAGAAACAATTTTTTAACAATTTTATGTTCAATATTCCATTGGATAGTTCAAAAATTATTCTATTTCCATTGTTTATTTCGCTCGCTCCAAATGAAAACAATATGAGACGAGGGAGACAGTAGACCAATAATAATAGATCCTAAGATATTATGCTCAATAATTCTTACGTAAAATGCTTTGAGTGGGACATTCAAATAAATTGTACTGTCTGATGTTTTTTGGGATGGTCCATAATACTAGTTTACTGTATGAAGAAAACATGATAGAGTATATACGTCTCTGCCTTACACGAGGTTTTCCTTTGCGTGCGAATGCGACAAAATGAATAAAAGTGATTGATGCGCGAGTTGTAAAGCTATGTTTATACACGTCATTTTTTATATTCTGTTTTTTTATTATTTTTTTTACTTTTCCACGCGTTTATGTTTTTGTTTATTTTTTACCTCAAATATTATTCTTTACCCGCCCTGTATCTTATCCAATTGACCTCGATTTAAGAGAATTATAATTACTACGGATAATTCAAGAAAATCTATTTGATTTTAAATTGTAGAATTATAACTTTATTTAAAAAGCTAACGGGAAAATAAATATGTAGATAATATTATTTATTTACAATATTTTTCTTTTTAGAATTAGTTTGTGAGAAATCGACATAAAGGGCAGTTGAGTGTTTCGCTAAGATTATTAATAGTAAAAAATGAAAATTGACTTTGACAAACATTTTAGTAGGATGCAAAAATTGTGTTATTGTGAAAAAAAATTATAAAAATATTTTGTTTTACGTAAGCAGTTTTGTATCTAATTAATGTTGCTGTTCTATAATACAGATTTATTAATTTTTAGTAGGTACATTGCACGACGAAAAACAAATGAAAACGATTTTACGTCACTGTGTACTTAAACGAGAAGTTTTAACTTTTAATACACATAGTTTATGACAATTTGACGTAAATTTGATGAATTTTTCATATGGAATGCGAGGATTATGAATGTAATTATAATTATTTTGTACCTATTTAAATCATCTCCGTCGGTTCCTCAATTCTGAGGATCGTAACCATTATGCCTCGTTCTGTACACCATCTGTCTCCACCATCACCTTGAGAGATCCTCCAGCATGTGCAAGGCCCCGTGTAGTAAACTCTGTCTTGCTGGAACTCGGCCCCTTCCACGCCTCTCTTCATAGGCCTTCAAAATAGGTATTGCAAATGCATTTAATAACACAAATCGATAAAAACTAGTACCTAAACTAAAAAAAAAACACTGTTTTGTTTTACTTAATAATTTAATTAAATGACAGAGGTCTTTCGAAACTAGCCCATCTTCAGTGCCAGACTCTTTTTAAGAGAGTTTTTAAAAGTTTGGCACTGAAAATGGACTAGTTTCCGAAGGCATCTGCCACTATTAAATTGTCCGAGAAAAATCAGTGGTCCATGTTTTATGTTTTACTCGTCTTTATTAATTTGTGAAAACGAAAAATAAAACCCGGTTTTTATCAAAATTAATTATTCTAAGTTACTTTTCTGGCTACTCCACATGTTGAAAATTCTCTTGATGATATAAGTGATTGAATATCAATTATTCGAATCTTAAATTCAAATTTTCAATGACAATTATAGTTTTGAGTAAAAAGATCAGCATGCTTGCATGGAAAATGATAATATGAACCTGGAGAAAGTAAAAAGGTATAAAAGTCGAGATTGGTCTAGGATGTTGGACAGCATTTTTTATAAGTAGGTTCATAATTTTATTTCATAAATATTTTTTGGCAAGATGTACCCACACCTTTATAACGTACCCTCGTGCATAATACATTACTTATCTGTATAGTTATGTTTGTATATGGCGTGATATACATAGCAAGATTTATTCGTCTATATATAATAGACGTCTATCTACAACAGTATTGATACACAATAAATGTAGCTATATGCATGTCTATCAATAATATCTATAGTATAGATAGGTACACGTAGGTATTGGGAAATCATGGAGGCAGAATTGTGAGGGTGTATTATTTTTGTACAACAGTTTCTTTTAATAAATAAAATATAAAAATATATTATTGAGCACTGTTTATTTTTTTAATGTTTTTACACAACATGTACGCTTAATTAGGTATGTTACACTATACACCGTATCCCAAGTGGGGTAGGCAGAGAGAACGAAACGCTATATAGATCTATCCTTATTCTTTACATATCTACTTCTTTCACTTTTTGTACTTTCATACAATTTGAAACCTATGTCATAAATCATGAATGTGGAGGAAGCGAAAGAAGTTTAGATAGATCTATATGGCGTTCCGGTCTCTCTGCCTACACCTTCTGGGACACGGCGTGAGGGTTTAGTAGTAGGTATAGTATAGTCATACTGTAAAAGAAGATACCTAGATAACATTGCCATCAAAAATTATTAATTATGTCAAATTGTACATACTTCCTTATGAATACCCTACACGTAGACATACTTATTTTTTTTAAAGTACATAGTTATCATTATAAAACAAATTTCTTAAAGTACCCATTATTTTGTAATGATTGACAAAAAATTACAAAATATGTCATTACCATTTGTAACTGATGTGAACTTATGTGCCATTTAATTGCTAAGAGAGTGTTCGTGCTCGTACTAAACACAAACGATATAGGATGTATTTAGATGTAGATACATACACTCTCGTGCTAATGTAGATACCTAAATATTTATACACATATCCCTACATAATATATAGTAGTAGGTTCATTTAGTAAGATGATAATATTGAGGTCAATGCCTTATCTTTCAATCATATGTTTTTGACAGTTGGAATAAAGTAATATATTGGGCTTCAGATAGTTTAAATATGTAGGTACCTACCCAACCTATATATTATACATCAATGTATTATGTATATTGTACACACATACATACGTAGTAGGAACAACGCGTTCTGCGTTGTATGTGAAGTATGTGAAATACATTGATGCATTACTGGTAGTTCCATCTTTAATAATATTATGTTTTAGGTACAAAAGAGCACAAAAACAAAAGCACAAAAAAGTTTTTGTGCTCCTAAATAGTGCTCCCCGTGCCTTAATCCTTCATTTTGTAGTATTCATTACAGGAAACATGACACATGTAATGTTCTACTTAGGACTAAAAATGTAATTAGTTTAGTATTAACTGTTCACATTTAGTATTAATTACACATTGTCAACAAAATATCACACATTATTTTGGTTAGCTGGAAGATATTGCCTCCAGGCAATTAGCTCGCTAATTGCTTATGATTTTTTTGATTAATAAGTGTTATTATTCCATTAATTCAACTTTCATAAAGTAATCTCAAATACCATAAATAAGAGTACCTACACTAATAAATTCCATTCCTTCCATCACCCTCAACGCTCCTCTCGGGAGCACAAGGCAGAAACCAGCCTCCTCCATTCAGAGCGTGACCTATGACAACGACATAAGAGCGCAAGGAATGTCGTGGGAAGAGGTGACACAAAAGTAGGTAGGTATGTTTTAAAACATAAAACCATTTTTTATCTCAGTGTTTAAAGACAAATAGATTTTTACTTAATCTATATTTTTATAAGTAAGCAACTGATAAATTATAGTTATTTTGGTATAGGCAAGTTCGTATTATATAACAAAGTAAAAAACAGGCTATATATAAATATACTGTAATACATAGGATATGCCTACCTATATGAAGGTAGTTAGTTATACCTAGTAGATGTTAACGAAAAGGATCTCTTGCGGTGTGGTGACAATGCATTAGAGTTTTTATTATTGGGAAATATAATAAAATATAGATCGGTGCAAATCGTAGAAATGTACACTTTATGATGACGGCTTATGGTCGCCTTACAAATGTTTCAATATGCAGGGTTGTCAAAAAAAAAACATGGAACGTATTTATTTTTTTATTGTTGTGAGAAGTTGTATGCGGTGTTTTAGATTTTACTATAGCGCAGTGGTCATTCAACTGAAGAATACCTACATGTATCGGCTATCGGCTTACTGATTTTTTTTATTGTTGTCGTTTTTTTACATAAAAGCCTTGAACTTTTTGTTAAAATTATCTGAAGAAAAGAAGTAATCCTACGCCTAAAATTATCCTCAAAAAGCGCTTATTTATTTATAAAATAATCAATCATCGATGCCGAATTGCAAAATATATAAAATTACTAAGATCCACTTTTAACATAAATATGTAAGGTACACAAAAATTGCAATATAATTGTGAATCTAATAGAGAAAGACTGTATTTATTATTAACTGCCATTTTATTCGATGTATATTGATAGATTAGGTAATGCTTCGTCAACATAAGCTATTTTATTCTTTATTCTTATCCATCATGCGTAGGCTCGAATTTGAGCACTTGCACTCGTCAGTTAAGCATTACAGTAATATTACATTAAAAGAGAATAAAAACAGACAAATAATAATGCAATAACGGGCACCTAACACCCAGAGAAATATCAATGGCAAAATCAGAGTGTAAAGAGCTCTGATTTGCATCTCGTCAGAAACTGTAAGTAGTCAATTTTGAGCAGACAAGTTGTGAGAATAAAATCGAATGCTGAAAGGAGTGTATAGAGCTCAGATCAGCACTCACGTCCATTGATTATCAACCCCTCATACTGGCAGTAACACCCGTTATGATCAACCAGAGGAAGCTCACATTCTGTAAAGACAATCAGAAAAACCGCAAAATCAAAGCACATGTAAACAATTTAATCAAATAATCAATGCTATCTGGGATCCCTGGTCCCAGAGAGCATCTCGTCGACTGAATAAAATTCCTTATCAACAAGATACTTTTTCACTTCTCCTCGAAATGCATCAAGTTCTAAATGCTTCAATCCTTCTGGTAGCACGTTAAACAAACGAACGCTCATACATAAAAAACTTTTCGACATCTTTGACAGCCTGTGAGATATGGGTCGGATAAGATTTCCCATGCGTGTATTATAGCTATGACTATCCGAGTTTAGTGGGGTATTTATCAAATTTTCATGTGCGTACCTCAGGCACTCAAGTATAAACGTGCCCAGGTCCTTGAAAATGTTGCGGCATGTGTCTCTCGTCCTCATCCCAAACAGGGTTCTTATTGCCCGTTTTTGTAGAGTAAATACTCTTTTGGCGTCCGCGCCCATACCCCAAAATAGTATCCCGTAGGTCATCATACTGTGGAAGTAAGAAAAATAGATAGATTTCGCCGCCTCGAGGCCACATGTTTCTTTTATCTTTTTTATTGCGTATATAGCAGAAATGAGTCTCTTACAAAGGCCTTCAATATGCGGCGTCCACTGCAACTTCCTATCAACAGTCACGCCTAAAAATTTACATTGGTTCGCTACTTTTAAGCCTCTTTCAGAGAGTGCGCAATTCACCGGGTCAGGCTGGTCAGTTTGCCTCAAGGAGAAGTGAATTGTATTTGTTTTTGTCACGTTTAAAACTAGGTTATTGTCGCCGAACCATCTCTCCACATTATTCAGAGCATTCAACGTTCTACTCATTGTTATCTCTTTGCTTTGATCATCTTTAATTAACAGGGGAGTGTCATCGGCAAACATGACAATTTGATCATTTTCACCATCATTAAAGCCGTTAGATAGTTCACCAATACAGTTTGGTAGGTCATTGGTGTATATGAGGAATAATAAAGGCCCCAAAATGGATCCCTGCGGGACTCCACAGTTCACCGGGGCTATCCGTGATCTAGCATCACCTATCTCCACTATCTGTTGCCTGTTTTCCAAATATGATCTGAAAAAAGCACCCTCTGCGCCACGCAATCCATAATGTTCAAGTTTTTTCAATAGTATTGCATGATCAACACAGTCAAACGCCTTAGACAAGTCACAAAATATACCATATGTATCCCATTTACGGTCCAAGGATTCCAGAATGGTTTTGACAAGCGATGCAATCCCACTCGCGGTGCTTTTCCCCTTCTGAAAGCCAAACTGCTGTGGGTGAAGTATATTATTACTGACTAAGAAATGGGTGAGCTGTTCAGCGACAATCTTCTCAAACAACTTACTAATAGCTGGCAATATAGAAATCGGCCTGTAGTTATTTAAATAATTTTTATCGCCTTTCTTAAATATTGGAATGACCCTGGCCATTTTCAGTTTATCGGGGAAAACTCCCCTCTGAAGACAGTTATTAAAAATATCTGCCAAGCAGGGAGCCAACTTCTCAACAACTAACTTAAGCAACCTGGGGGACACATGCCATAGATCATTCGAATTTTTATTTTTTAATTGATTAGAGATTTTTACAGATTGAATTTGATTTGTACAGATTAAAGATATATAATGTGTATGAATAAATAAAAAATAAGCAGATACGGTGTAAGTATTTAATTACAATTACAAAGCTAATTGCAAGTAGTATACGTATAAAGCATTATCAAAATAAAAGAAACTTAATCAAATGATTGACAGGCACCAAAATTCTATGCATGATACTGTATCTACAAGAAAATTAACTAAAGACTTTTCAACAAAAATATTTTAGCACATCCCTGTTATACAAAGTCGAATTTCTCAACCTTTTCTATTCTCATGTCGCCTTCGAAGATAAAATGAGATAAAATAAGTGTTTTATTTCTACTTTGATTGAAAAAAAAAACGGATATCCCTTTGTTATCTCACTTGGTGGAAGGGAGAAAGAAAATTCATTTTTTTAGTTGTGCACGGATGAATAGAAGTATAGATGGGAGAAAGAAATATTTTTTGTGCTTTCTTTTGTTAAATGAATAAACCTATGTATTTAAATAAAATAGAACAAGATTTAAACAAGAAAATAAGAGTAGTAGGAAAGTTTTCTTCCGGGCTGAGTGGCCGTGATCTATAGGGAAATTTATGTCCCGACGTTTCACTCACAACTATGGCGGGCATCTTCAAGAAAATAACAATTGTAATCTTGCAAATTTACATAATTAAATACATACTCAATGAAAATGTATTTCTAATTTTTAGATATACAAATATCTAGGTGTATATCTTCACCATCACCATCGGTCGGTTCCAATAATCTATCTAGCCATCGCTCTCAGTTAAAATCTACTATATAATATTTATTACATACCTACAACAGATTTTAACTGGTAGTAATTCATGGAAAGATTATTATAATCGTCCGTATATTTCCAGCAAATACCTACGGTAAATATATAACAGACCAAATGCATGTAATGAATAAGCAAGATTGTGTTTCCGTGCCAATAAAAAATAAGACACTCAGGATAGGTGGCTCACTTCATCCAACCATTAATTCCATCATGACATTTCTGATAAGTGGGATAGCCAGTGGAGTAACTGCATGTAAAAACATGCTAATCGCCGTCTTAGTGCCAAAAAACTCTTAAAGACATTCAGGATTGGTGGCATACCTACCCCATCGCTAATTCGAAGACTATAAATGTCTTACAAAGGATGTTTAATAATAGGTATCTACCTTTTACAGAACACTCGAAAATTTATAGAAAAGTGTGGGACGCCTTTTCTTTACCGGGGACTCCATGGGGTTATAATAATGGAACCTACATAAATTTAAAAAATTGTTCCGTGTTGCACCCGGCAAAAAATTCGTCTTTTACTCTTGTGTTCGAAAATAAATACATTTTAAATTCAGTAATGAGGTTTGCCATCCACCCTGAATGGCTTATTTTTTGTTGGCAGAGAGAGGACAGTTTGCAGGTTTATTAGGTACACACAGCTGGTTTGCTGACTACCCCACTTGTGGGATATGCCATGATGGTATAGTAGTATTAGCAGTAGGTATAGATGTAAGTTTGTTCTTAACAATATAAAAATTTACTTCGATTCTAAATGTGAGTTTTGTATAATTATATATAAGATAAATTGCGTAGTTGAATGAATAAAAAGTCATTTACTAAAATCTAAAACATATTTTATTTTGAATGCAAACGAACGTTTAAATCGTATCTATAGTTTCATCACTCTGTGATGAGGGGCCTCGAAAAAGAAGGAGAAAAAAAATATAGTGTGTATTTTTTAGGCGAAACATTTTTTTATATTATTAAATTACACATAGGTATATAGATATATAATGTAGTATATGATATGTACCTACATACTTATGTAATAAGATATAGGTTTCACTACACATTCAATAGAAAAATATGAACCTACTAGATTATAAATATATTGATATTTAGTTTTTTTTTTTAAACATTAACTCGTGTGGATAAAAAATAATTTGATACACAAACCTTAAAAAATATAATTCATAGACAGGTCAAGGGCAGTGGCGGAACAAAATAGAATTTACTATGAAGAATGATTTAGATTTTATTTGAATTTAGTTAGTAACCTGATAGTTTCAAATTTTCAAACGAGAGACTCGGGTTCAATTCGTGATATATTATTTATTTTACTACCTTTTATTTTCAGAATTAATTATACAATTCTTGAACATTGGTTCACTTTTCTTACAAATTTCTAATGGATAATTTTGATATCAAGGTCAGCTCAAGTTCTTCACAAATCTTTTCTGTAAATATGGTCTATAATTCTCATAAATGATTTCATTTACATTAGGTACCTACGTTACGTAAGAAGCCGTAGATACTAAGTCGAAATAGGTATCAAATCTTGACTTAGTTTAGTGTAAAAAAATAGTTAGTTTACCTACCCATAATCTGCATATATTTCTGTGGTAGGTATCTATATATTTCTATGGTAATATGAAAAAAGTTGATAAGTCCGAAAAAGCAAACTTTACAGGAGAACATTTAAAAGAATACGTTAGCATATAAGTTCATTGGCTCTTCATTTTGTAATTTATATTTTTGCTTATAATGACATTAGGTATATTGGTATTTTTGAGTGCTATTAAAAATTAGGTTTCAACAAATCAGTTTTTCATAAAAGTCGGATATATCAACTATTGCCATAATACAACAGATTTTTAAAATTATGTACGTGTTGAGCTTCGGAGTTTTATATAGAAGATACGCCACTGGTTATTGGATATTGTTTGATATTCTATTTTTAATTAGTGCTATCGTTATTTAAATAATACGATTTTTATTTTTATTTAATTTAATTTATTAACAACATTTGTATTGGTTATTATTATTTTATTTAGTTTAATTTAGAATATATTTTCATATTTATGTGATACTTTGCATTGTTATGAGTGGCTATTGGAGCAATATTTTATGTAATTTTAATAAATAAATGAAAGAGTTACATTAAGAATGTAATGGTTGGCATGTAAGTTATATATCACCACTGATAAATATATTGTTTGATACGTACAGATTTTACAGAAAGACGAACTCGGAATTCCAATGAAGTCTAAACCGATTTAGTTGGAAGTTATCGCAATCTAGATGATAAACTCGCCTTCTATGCATTGAATTGTGCCTATAACTGATAATTTTGTGATACTAACCTACTTTGTTATGATTGAAGTTGTAACCAATGTACCGTAAAGAATAATAATTAAATAAACAATACTCAAACTTAGCAAGTTGTGTTATGAAGTTGTAGTAGATCGACTATTCTAACCAAGAAATTCTATCCATCATCACGCATCTTTTAAATCTCTGGGTACCTTCTACAGTAGACTATCAGCATGTAATAAGCATGCAGATCGTCCTCTCCGTGTCAATAATAAATAAGACATTCAACATGGGTGCTATATACTCTTACCCCATCCCACAACCGAATACTTTTCGTTAAGAAATCTAAAATTCTAGCATTAGAATTAGAAAAATCTTAAATTTTCGCTTATTTTAAAAATACGTTCACAATTGTCACGATTATCATATCACATCTATATATTACAGCGATGAGATATTCCATTCGTTCTGAATGTCTTATTTTTAAGCATGAAGAAGTCAATGCGTTTGTACAGGCTACGCTACTTATGGAAGATGATGTAACGATATTTATAAAACTTTTTTTTACATTCAACTCAAATATTGGCGTAGAAAAGACGAGGAATCAAACTGTTTCTGTCCCGGAAACCATGATCTACCATGTTTTTTTTTTATTTGACGGATATAATATCTAATGAACGCAATAAACATGTTTTCTGGCAATAATCAAGTTGCCAAGAGCTTTTAAAGTTTTCAACGACGTGTAACTAATTCAATATTTTCTATCACCTTTGGGTATCAAAGGAAACAAATATTTATTACGTGACACTTTCGTGTACTTAAATTGTGTGATAAATATGAATAAATATCATTTATATTTAAGTATTTCTGGGTCCTGTTGATTTAATTATGTGTAATTTTATTTGCAATGTGGAAATGAAAGATTCATAGTTATAAAAATATTTTCTATCTTTCTATCATTTTATACCATCACCCTACAACTGGAGCAAGTAATTAACTCGAGGTAATAAACATCCAAGTTGTCTCCTCCGTCCTAATTTTTAATATTATATTTGGAACATTTGGGAAGGATGGTATACTCGTATTTCATTTCTGAAGACGTTATATTTAATATATTATGTTTTATGAATTGTGAGATAATTACATGATGGCTTTATTAGGTACTTGTACTTTGTCTGATAACGAAATTTTACATGATAGAAATTGAGCTTTATGCTACACATTTCAGAGACTACGAACTTGGGTCTCTTTTTTTATTCTTTCATCCACTTAGTCGATATTCTTGTGCCTAAAAAAACACTTCACTGAAATATATAAGTCAGCTGTACTCACACTTCTATGTATAAAAATAATTCTTTAAGATATTTTATCCACGTGGTTAAACGCGCTGCATGGAAATTTGAATAAAATTTCATACATATTCAAAATGCATAAAATAAGTATATTTATATAATATCTACCCACTTTCTAAAGTGAATAACATTATAGAATATTCATTTCATCGCTCAGAAGATGGGGGTGGGTGGGATCCACCCCCTTTCGTCTTACCCTCCACCTTTTTTAATCAAAAAAACTGTATCCAATTTAGTTTAGACAAAGAGATACCAAAAGGCTTTTGTTAAAACTTTCACGCGTTGTCGAATGAAAAAGGCTGTTTTAGAATGAAAATTGTGCAAAAAGTTGGAGGTGTTGTTCAAAGCTACTACAGCCAAACTTCGATAACTTGAAAATTTCGAATTAAAATGTCTGTGGCCCAACGTATTTCTACTTGTCATTGCCATAATGACATCTTGCACTTATAGGGTAGCCAATTCTTATGTTAGGTAAGTATACAGATCATCCTCTTCGTTGCATAAAATATAAGACATTCAAACTGAATTGCATACCTCATTGTTAAGTTGAAGGTATAATTTTTTCTACCCGAAATTTCACAAATACTAAGCTACCTCCCGTTTACAAGATATTTTAGAACACAATTTTATACCCAAGGATTATAATCATCTTTGATAACTTGAAAATTATCATAAATCATTTGAAATTGTAGATCCCATTCTAGAATCGTGATAATCAATCGCCTTTATTCAAAATATAGCCTATAATTGCTTTATTATTTTCATTTTTAATTATTAAGAATTAGGTTATTATGTAATTCTTAATAATTAAAATTAATGTTTCGTGATTACCACATGGTTAGTGCCAACAAAATCAAACAAATTATTATTTTCAACTTACGAGTATTTAAATAAGCTTTCTTTTCAATTCAAATTGTACATCGAATGATACCTATTTAGAAATCAGTTTATTCCAGTTTTTTCTTGTTGTAATTTTGAAATATTCATAACTTCGTTTATTTGAAACTACATGAAGAGGATGTTTTTCACCAAGCTTCTCGTCTCAAGTTTAAGTTTTAAAGGTTCGACTGTAAGTATATTAGGTATACATATTATTATGTGCTTTTGATATTTACCAGAACTTTCTTGTAGAGTTGGCCGTTGAAAAGCTCGAGGGTGATTTTCTATTTATTATTTTCCTTCTTCTTGCTCCTTTAATGTTCCACTTGGGAACACGAGAAGCAAACAAGTATTTTCCGTTGAGTTCCTATCGTTATGTTTTTCTTTCATCTTATTACAATAACAAATATGTTCTGTGAAATTTAGGGAAAAGAATATGTCTCCTACTCTTTTTTGTAAGTTTTCGAGTGTCCTGTATAACAACACAGATATTCGTTTTAGGTACGCACGAATAACATTTAGCATCTTAATTTCAGCGATATGGTTTCCTTCCATCTTGAATGTCTGGCTTTTTATGGTAGAGAGAGGGTAAGCTATAAGTCTAATTTAACTACATCTCACTTGGCAAATAATAAATTAGTCTTCCACTGTTTTTCGTAAGTTTTCGGATGTCCTGTAAAAGGCAGGTGTTGGAAAAATGAAAACATTTTTCATCTTAAATTCTGCGATGACATTTGCCTTCCATCCTGAACGACTTATTTTTTATTGGTACGGAGAAGACAGCTTGTAAGTTTAAAAGACGGAGCTGGTCTGCTTGCTACCCTATTTGTGGGATACGCCATGACGGTATAGTATGTAATAGTAGAAGTTTTTATGTGCAATTTATTCACTGGCTAACTCGTTGGTGAGAAACAACGTGATGGTATAAATAAATAAACAAATAACAACTTTTTAAATTTGATATTTTCATCATTAGAAGCACGTCGTATTTTGAATAGTTACGTACCTATACAAATTAAGTATACAGCCATTTTAATATTATCGAAGTTTCAATGTATGAATACCTACTATGTATGTAGTTATTACTCTATGCAAAGCTTTTATTATACAATATCAACCTAATAGAACGTAGCTATTAGTTTCTAACAATTTCCACTAGTACAAGAGGGTGGGATCGGTTATTTTACAGGATATCATCTACGCTTTAGGTAAGTACCTATGAATTAGGACTTTGAAGCTCCAATATTTTTAAGCTCCGGAGCTATGTAAATGTTTAACAATCAACTCTGAAACTCCGGAGATTATTCAGAAATTGTTTTTTTCTATATTCCGTGGAGCACCCGGTAAAGAATTGGTTTCCCACTCTTCTCCGTAAGTTTTCGAGAGTCCTGTAAAAGGCAAGTGTTCGAAAAAATTAAGACATTTAACATTTTAAATTCAGCGATGAGGTTTGCCACCCATCCTGAATGTGTTGATATTTTATATGGTACGGAGCTTGCATGTTTATTATGTGCAACTGATGGCAATGTTTTGGTGAAAGCGCTAGGCGTAATTGTGGTATACTTTGTTATACATTAATTTTAAACAATAGACAGTGTTTTTTTTTATTTTATATTACCCAGATATATCTTTAATAAAATATTTAAAAAAAAACTCCGGCGTTACGAAGCTTCGAAATTCAGGAGTTGGAAACCTTTATACTGTAGTAAGTATCTACATAAAATTATTGTTAAAGTTTAACTTGAACGAACAATTGGATGAAAATTTTATCGATATAATACCTACGTATCTAGTAAATACGTATTTATATAACTATTTTCTAGCCAAGAAACTAAATTACTTTGAAGGTAATATGGATTAGAAACTAGAAATGGTAGGGAAATAATAATAAATTCTATCTTTTTATATTGCATGAAGGTATTTGGAAATCTATGTATACTCTCACAGCACATCCCAAATAGGGTAGCTAGAGAGAACTGAATGCTATATTAGGCTATCTTTACAATCATACTTCTCATTTATATGCACGCCGATTTCTCTTACTCAACATGCGGCCATCCTTGAGAATTTGATTCACGTGCTCTAGCCATGTACATAGATCTTGGACGTCCGCGTTTTCTTACACCCCTCTTAGACAATGCATTCAATACATTTATGAATATGGACGTTCTCGGCATCACGATCTTTTTACCAGCCTCAAAACATATTGGCAAACTCCTCAGTGGGAAGGGCTATTCAAATGTTTAATGGTCTTACTGGAGAAATAGATATCTTTAACGTCACATATTATTTATTTATTTATTTATAATAATACATACGGCTTACGCCTTTAATACATAGTTATAAACAACAATTGTACAACACCACCATCGTATCAAATTAAAATCAAAACAAAAACAAAATATACTGCATCACTTCAAATTATAAAAATAAAAATTAAACACATTGTGTCACATAAACCACATAATAAAATTACAACATATCAACAGCATCATGTCAAATCATAAAAAAAAACTGTATCATATCTAACCACAAAATAAAGTTACAATACACTGCATCACATCGAATTTCAAAATAAAAATAAAACACACTGTCATGTCAAATTATAGAATAAAATTACAGCACATTCATCATGTCAAATCATAAAATAAAAATAAAACATATTGAATCATATCAAATCATAAAATAAATTTACAGCACACCACATAAAATTATAAAATAAAAAAAATAAAAATACACCGTATCATATCAAATTATAAAATAAAATAAAATTATAACATACTACATCATATCAAATCATAAAATAAAAACAAAACACATTGCATCATATAAAATTACAAATTAAAACCAAAACATATCGTATCATGTCAAATTACAACACAAAGACAAGATTAACCAAATGAGAAGGGTAGGTAAAAAAGGACAAAGTATTTATATTACGGCTTTAAAATATATAATATATAAAATATTATGCAGAATTTATAAGAAAAATTGAAGATATATTATAGTTGTGTTGTCGTTTGGATATCCTTTATAAGATCTTCGGCTGTAATGATCCTTGTAAGAATTGTCCTATTGTCAATAATAATAAAAATATACTGTTGCTGGATTTCTGGAGACTGGAATATAACAAGTTTCCCACTCTTCTCAATATTTTTTTGAGCACTGAGATCATAACAGCTTTTGGCCAAGGCAATCTCAGCAGGATATTCAAGATTCATATTTTAGTTTGGGACTATCTTGATGTGTGTGAATTATCTATACATGTTTTAAAAAATAAAAATATACTTAATTGACATCATATTATGGTTGAGTGACATTTTATTTAAAATATTTTAATGACATTCGAGAGATGAGTCAATTAAACGGAGCTATGTCAATAAATGGACTCGTCATACCACTTGAAACAAATGCTACCGTAACGATAATAAGGTTTTAAAAAAAGAATATGTATTATACTTATATGTATAAGAATTCAATGTGACTATTCTACCATCAGCAGTTTAATAATATAGTATTTCACTTCTGGATTCCGCAATGGAAAAAATCCTATATAAATTCAAATTAGGAAGAATACGTAGGTACCTACATTCTATGTGTAGGTAGGTACCTACCTACTACGTCGAAATATGTATGTGTGTATAATAATATGTAGGTACATGCTTTTGATATCATTACTGCACACACTTCTCTACTTTTGTATATGTACTTTGTCAGAGGAGGCTGGTGGGTTGGATTAATGGGAGCGCTGAAAAAAAAAACTTTAAGTAGAAAATATCGATTTTTTTCTTGATTCTCATCAATGATAACAACAAATAAAGTGCAATATAAGGTTTAAAGAATCGTATTTATATTTTTGAAAAATTATTGTTCATTGAAGTAAGATGAAAATATATATTGGTAGGTAGCTAAGCTACTTGTTGAATTTATTAATGCAGTGCGCAGTTTTAATGATCATAAGGAAAAACCGCTGCTGTACTATGTATATGCATAGCATAATAATGCATATACATAATATATAGAGAAAGATACTTGCAAAATAATATGCACAAATAATAATATGATATAGGTACCAACCTACATAATATACGTAAGTATGAACTTTATACAGAGTGTTTCCAGCTACGTATCTATTCGAAATCATTTCATTTTGAAACACTCTGTATGTCGGTAGACACCGTAGCCGTACACGTAGATAGTTAGATAGATAACCATTAAAGTTTGAATTTTGCATACAAACTATATTGCTAACATAGATTTCTAGACTGGTAACGCGGTACAAGTTGTAAAATTAATAATTAGGTATTGTAATAATATTAATATGCTGTTTTACTCCACAGCATTAAGATGGTTATGTTCTATTTCCTATTAATGCTGAAGCAGAGGATATCCTTTGTACATAGTACTTGAAAAGTCTCGAAAATGCCTTTAAAATAAATAACAATAAGTAATGTCATTCAAGTCTGCAACACAAAATATAATGTATAGGTACTTATTTGGGTTGATTGTTGTAAAAAAGTGCACATTCAATATATTAATTATCAATTTATTCTGAATCAACACTAACACACTTTTATAAATACATCTTTAACGAGGGATTCGAGGGAAATAATATGAACATATTTTTTTGAACCAATGCTCGTTTAAAACAGGTTGATTTGATATTATATTGATTGTAAAATTTGATTGGCCGTGTTACCAATTTTCCTTTGATTTTCCAGTCTATATTAAGAGCATTGGTTATTATAGGTACTTTTCGTAAAAAATGTGTATTAGTGGATATTCTATGTCTACGAATCACAGGTATCAAAGCTTTTCCCATAGGCAGATAAGGGTACCCAGAGGATAACTTTCATGAGTTTATCTATGTAAAATTAAGTATATTTGGTTAGTTGGAAGAAAAGTGACACAATTATTAGGTTTAGCTGAAGTATATAGTAAACTTAAAATATCGTTCCATAAAGAAATATAATCAACTATGTACGTCGATGAGATATAATCTTTCACAAATTGTCTACCAATTATTTGTTAATCAATTTTGAATAAAATATAGTAGTTATTTATGTGCTTAAGCAAAAATAATTTTGATTGCTCACATCATTATCAAATAAGTGACAATGACGTAATTTTGCTGTAACTATTCATTCTAGTAAACATTGGTTTTTTCACATTTTCTATATATCATGGTGAAGTCGTATTTTTGCTTTATTATGACCAGAATTTTTCAGCTCTTCAAGAACCTTTGTTCAACAAAAAATGGCGCTATTTAAATCGGCTACTATTTATTCTACAAAATTTCTTTTGCTGAATCGAACATTTTATCTTTCCATAGAATATTATTTTGTTCCCCCTTTCTTACAAACTCATACATGTACAAGTAAGTAGGTATCTATACACAGGCAGAATGAGAATATTATCATACAAAATTGTAAAATCGATATTCTCACTTTAAGCTGTCGTTATAGGCACAAAAGCTTCGCCGTTATCAGTCGGGATGTCTTCGACCCTGGTTCGTATTCTGGGTTAATATTCTACCAAACCTACATAGATAGGTACTTACAAACGTATAATATCATGGAAGCAGTAAAATAACTGGAGGGTTCATAGTCAAATGTGTACCTTCTTATAATGTTGACTGAGAGAAAAATCTGAAAAACTACTCGTGTCCCTTTATAACAGTTTTTTTATAAGGATTAAATACTTATATAAAATTTTCTTTATCCTTACCAGTCGGTGATGATCCTACCAGTGTTTTCATTCCCTTTTAATTATTGTGAAAATCAAATATAATAATGATTTTATGTTCACTCCGTTTAATTATAATAATATAACTCCTTTGTGCGATCAACACACCCATTGTGCTACAAAATAATTTTAGGTTTTCAAATTGAAATATTTTATCAACATGAATATATTTTTTTATATAATTTACACATTTATGGCCGTAAAATTATTTTGGATTATTCCACATTCATGAAATTTAACAATAAAAATAATATTTAAATGCGATCACTCTAGCTTGTAGGTAACTGCTACATAATTCCATGGTAGAGAGAGATGCTTTATCTCGGGACCTTCATTAAGTATCTATATAATAATTGTATTATAGGATACTCTAAGTACCTACCTAGATGTGTAGATGATAATATTAACATTTTAGACGGTCGCTTGGTTATACACTGTATACGTACCTACTATCTCCAAAAGGGTTTTTGAGAAAAATAATAATGGAAATATGGCACTATGAATGCGCATAGATTAGTTACACACCTGGGATACTTGTACAGGTGTTCCGGGATGTAACACAGTTCGTCATTTATAATATTTTTACAAAAAAATGTATACATAAAGAAGAAATTGAAAAAGTACATTCTCAAGGAGAAAAGGTGGAATAATATTCCGTAGATACGTAATATGGTCTAATAATTGGCTAAAACTTGAACACTTTATGGATAATAATGATGTAGGTATGTACCTATATGCATTATGTTCAGAAATGGACTAGTCAATCGACTGACTTGGTCGACAGTCAGATATTTATAACTTGAATATTTATTTATTAATTTATTCATTCTTAACTGTACATTCATTACAAACAATTACGTTGAAGGTATATATTAAAATTCGTCGGTAGCCTGGAGTCTCGGCGTTATGAACAAGGGGTCCGCGGTTCGTTCCCAGGTGCCAGCAAACTCCCCTTTCACGACACAAGCTTTTGGCTTACTGTGAAAGATGTACAAAGTTGTATTTGGGTTTACAACAAAACCCAGATATATCTTTTTAAAAAACAATTACATAAAATCAATTTGCAAAAGGCGAGTTTATCGCAGAGTCGCGATCTCTTCCAACTAACCTAGTTGGAAGATATCGCTTGCACGCGATAAACTCGCCCATTGTACATGATAATTATTTGTATTTATAATCTGTTTATATGTATGTTTTTTAAGGCACAATAAAGTTTATTATTATTATTATTGTTATAACCTAATGTTCAATCTGGAAATCCCATACACTAACTAAGCTAACCTAGTTTCCTATCCACTTCGCCTTCACTACACATCAAATTAAGCAGATTGCAACTCCATCAATTTACAATGCGGTACACTTGGCTGAAATCAGAAGAGGATGACACAGGGTTGTCTTGAGGTAAATATCCTGAGATCAGGATCTCCAAATTTGGGGGAACAATTACTGAAGAAGGAGCTATGTATAGGTATGTCATTAAATATAATATCACTACAGAGTAAAATAATCATAATTACATAGATAATATAATACCATATCGGTATTACAAACAATATATGTACGAAGATGTCGTATAACCGAAAAATTGTAAAGCGAATCACATCCGGTCAGACATGTTTGTATGAATAAGAAGAAACACAATATATATCTACATATATATGTATGTATAGAGGATAGGTATAAGCTGGCATACCTAGTTACCTAAGCAATAGGAATAAGTATCTATGTATTCCACAACTTGGTTCAGTCGTAGTAGGTACTAAGGATATTGTTCCGAGTGTAAGGATATTAAGGATATTCCCTCGACCCAAATGGTTGTAAAGGAATGTCTTTCGTTCAATGTAATTTTATCTTGTACTAGTATTTGACTCGATTTCTTTCAGGATGGAAACGTAAATCTAATAAATATTTGTGTCCGTTCGTTACTCGTAATATTATGCTGCTGCTACTACTACTATTTAACCACAGCATCATTCACAAGTTTGGTAACCAGCTGACTGCATAAAATAAATATTGAGATATATAATCATATTTCATGTGTTATCAAAGGATCTCCATATAGATCATACTACTCCTGGTTATACCTGATACACCATTCTCCATTATTGTAAATGAGGTCGCATATTTTTCACAGAACCTTCCTTTCAAATGTCTCCAGAGCCTTCGTGTCCATTTTACTTTCTGTCCAACATTCTAAGCCAGGCCTGGGCAAACTTTTTTACTGAAGGGCTAAATTAGACATTTCATTTAAGTCGGCGGGCCGCCTATGGGGCTATTAATTTATTACGTAAAACGATTTAGGGGAAGGGGGTTGACTATGTTTTATTTTTTCGTACAAGAGTGTGGGAGGGAGTCTTGATCATTCTTAAGTAAGATCACAAACAATGTGCTAAGTCAAATTTGTACTTTGAAAAAGTGCGGGCATCCAAACGTTTGAAAATCTGGCAATGACCTATTTTTAGGTCCCAGTTTGAAAATCTTTCTTATTTTTTCTTAAATGGAGGGGTGGGGGTCAAAAACTAGCAAAAATAGTCCTACGTAATAAATGATTGGCTCCTACATAATAATAACCGCGTCTTGATATATATGTGGGTGAGTTTTTGCGCGAAAAAAATAATGGAAAATTAAGTAATTTGGAAATAATCACATTAAGGGCAGTAGTTTACCCGGGCCTATTTTAAGCCATAAGTAAACTTACACGCTTACAATTTGTCTTCATGCTTTGCAATTATCTGTCATGTACATGACTGTAGGTACTTACTACGAGTATATAGGTGACATCATTTTCTGCGTCTTATAGAATATCAACTGTCTATCTGTAAACATACCTACATAATATATATTCCTACATACGA
Source organism: Athripsodes cinereus (assembly GCA_947579605.1). Taxonomy (NCBI): domain Eukaryota; kingdom Metazoa; phylum Arthropoda; class Insecta; order Trichoptera; family Leptoceridae; genus Athripsodes; species Athripsodes cinereus. Next base: position 6,200,574 of record OX388317.1, on the reverse strand, counting down.
ACGCTTTCTTATATTTATTAGATACGGATGTTGAATTTTCTTACAACTACTTAGAAAATTATCGTAGTAGGTTTATATTATATCTATAACCAGTAGTACCTAGTCGTCACATTGAAGAAACTTTTCAGTTATCATGTATTTATTCTCATGAGTCCGTTTTATTTTTATACACATTGGTGAATTTTTGATCACGTCAAAAATTTTTTTTATATTATTTTATTCATAATACCTATAATTAATGAGAATTGTTATGAGAAAATGAGCCTATATTAAAACATCGACTAAAATCTTTGAACACAGTAATAATTAATTCTCAGAAGGCTGGTTCCAAAATTGTGAAAAAAAACAATAGAGTTTGCTATTTCACTCCATAACACCAAGATGCTAATAAAATTGTCTCCCTCGTACTTAGACGTATTGCATAATTATCCTACACCTATACATGAAGCCGTAATTGGGGTTTATAAGATAAAATAATCTGAGCATTCAGCATGTCGCCCGATAGCTTAATTGGACAAAGCACACCTCGTGAAAAGGATGGATTGCGGGTTCAAGTCCCGTCCGGGCCATTACCAAATAAGGTGATCTCGTATTTTCTTAGCCTTGGATGGTATTTTCGTGTGTAAAATTTTCATATAGGTGTAACCTCACGTAATGGTTAATTGTGAAAATATCATCGACAAACAAGTATATTTCGTACACTCAGCAGAAACTGAAGACTCATTTCTAAATCCGTATATTTTGGAACTTTAGCAAGTATAGATATATTTGAAAAAAAAAAACGTTCATTTTCTTTCTGATTTGTATAGTATGATTTCAATTTTAATTTTGACATGGTATATATATTCGTATTACGTGTTAGGAGGGATTAAAAAATAAAGATTTTTCGGTAAAAAATAATATAATAATACAATTATTAGTTTTAAAAACTTTTGACCTTCCATCTTCGTGTCATTCTAAATTTTCTGTTATAATATGACGTAGGTACCTGTATGCAGTATACACACCTACATAGTTATGTTAAATTTGATTTAGATTCATTTGTTAAATGTTATAACGTCTATCTATGTATAATCTTATTTTAAAAGATAATTGCCGTAGGTAAGTACCTAATATATTGTTCTAAAATAATATAAAATTAAAATAAATAAATAAATATTTATTTTTTAACCTTATGCTTAGATACATTACGTAAATATATGTAAATACATCCCGTGGAGCACCCGGTAAAGAATTGGTCTCCCACTCTTCTCCATAAGTTTTCGAGTGTCCTGTAAAAGGCAGGTGTTCGAAAAAATAAAGACATTTTACATCTTAAATTCGGCGATGAGGTTTGCCACCCATCCTGAATGTCTTGATTTTATATTGGCACGGAGAAGACAGCTTGCATGTTTTATACGCAGCTGGTCTGCTGGCTACCCCACTTGTGGGATATGCCGTGATGGTATAGTAGTAGTAGTAGTATAGTAAATATATGTAAATTTAAACAATTATTTTAACTTTTCCATACAAGTTCTTTAAAACTTTTAATAAACATTATAAATTACAATAAGTAGACAATTAATTGCATTCTTCCTCAAAGATTTTTTCTCTTCCTATCTCATCAAAATTCAAAGCAGAATTAGTCGATTTCTTTTTTTTTTCAGTACTTAGGTATACCTAACGTGGGACATTTTCAATAGACATTTAACTTAATTAAATCGAGGGCCACAACCCATGGACCTCGTTAATCTAATTAGACTCGAGATTCTTAATTTAGAAAAAAAAATGCTGGGGAGATGAGAGTTACATAATAAAAAATTCATCCAAAATTAGGTATCTTTATTCCTGTTCACTTTCTATACACCAGTGGCGGAACAAAAGTATTTATATACATTTATTATACTGGCATTTAAAATAAAACTCACAGTTTGGTATTTTGAGATAGATACCTAACATATATATATTTTTTTTTATTCATAAAAACATTTACCTATATACATACCTATTTGAGAAAAATAGTTTATCTTATTTATTGTCATCACTATTATCTTCATGACGAAGTCCATATATCTTTTAAAATAAATTAAATGAAATAAAAAACTAAATTCCACATAGTTATAGGTACATAGATACATCTTATAAAATTATATGTTAAACTCATTTCCACTCATATTAATGTTAAATCAAAGATGCGAAGTGTCACCATGGTTGACAATAGAAAAAAATGAAAACTTACAGTTATGGGTCATAGGTAAGAAACATCTCTTAACTCTGTTTGTGTCAACAAAAATATGACAATGAGAATAGGTGGCAAAGCTTATCGCTGAATTTGAGGTGTAAAATATACCTATTTATTTTTTGATCACCTGCCTTTAACGGGAACTCGAAAACTTCCGGAAAAGGGTGGGAAACCAATTATTTCTCCACAGTCTCCCTCACCAAAATCAAACTAATTTATTTTTAAATTAACTACAGTAAATGTTTATTATTGAAAGAGAAATAATTCCAGAGTGGTTGAAATAATGAAAAATATACCTAATGTGGATTAAGTTCCTTGAGATTTTTACAGGATTATTTTTTCATTAGTGGGATATTTAAAATATCACTCAATTTTTTTTAATTCAAATGTTACGCCAATGCTTCTATCTATCTATGTACTAACTAAAGAATGAAGACTAAATAAGATAGGCGGGTTTATCTGCAAGATCTAACTAAAATACCTACGTAATTATTTACTATAGGATGTATTTTATATAATCTGTTTTTCCTGTGTGTTTAAGATTATTTGGAGCGAAGGAACCTTCTTATCCATCCTTATAACAAAGCCTTTATACATAGTATTATCATTAGCAAGTTTATATCTAAGGAAAATTTAATTTTTTAAGTCCTAGAATGGAAATAGTATCAAATTATTTTCTATAAGTTACCCATCGAGTGTCCTGTAATAGTCGGGTACCAGAGAGAGAGTGGAGTTCAAATTGTGCCTAACGGCCCACAAGGCCTTGAGCGGCACAGCACCTCTATGCCTCGCTGAACTCTATACCGTCGACGATACTCTGAGGCGTCAGAATTTCGTATACTTGTAGATCCCAACAGAGAAAACACTTCTGAATTCGCAGAGAGAAGCTTCAGTGTCGCGAGGCCAACTCTCTGGAACCGATTATCAGCGGATCTACGACAGAACCAACCTACTGCCACATTCAAGACCAAGCTGAAACATTGCTGTTCAGTCACGGGGCACTTGAGATAGTCACTGATCATTAAACGGCGCCAAATCTTCTATATTTTTATTACTATTCACAAAACATCTCGTGGAAGATAATTAACATCTTCAATTCAACAGACAACAACAACTAGCCATTCTGATCCACTTTTTTTTACCACATTCAGTGAATATCCTGGCTACTCCATCTCTTGAGGAAGCTGTGATGGGCCTATGGAGTCTCCGGTTAAGAATAGGTCTCCCACTTTTTCCTGTAAGAGGTAACCAAGTATTCGTAAAACATCGCATTTTAAGATCTTTATTAGCTGCAGTTCATCAATGAGGTATTCCACCCATTCTGAACGTCTTAATTTTTGTTAGTTCGTAGAGGATGACTTGCATATTTTTTACAGGCAGTTGATACGCTGGCTACCCCACTTGAGGGAAGATAATGAGTTGGAAAAAAAATATAGAATATTCAATCGCATCGTTTTTTCGATAAGTGTGGACGTAATAGAAAATGGCTTCAGGATTTCATCACCAGTGGTTCTCATTAGCTATAAGGTATTCCTTGTTCAAACGTAAATTTCGTAGATAATTTCACTTGCTTTATGGTAATGTGAAAACTAATACTCGCTACACTAATACAGTATTGTCGACATAAGCTTATATAAGCTTATAATGTCGACATAAGAATAGCACTTAACTAAGTAAAGGTGTTAATTTTTTTATTTACTAATTACTTTAGTATGTACTTCATAAAACAATGCATATTTTACAAAATAACAGGCTAAGGTTTTAAGTAATTTTATGTTTGTTGTACATTTGATGAATGTTGGGCCCCTTTCACGACATGGAACCCCAACATTACAGTATGCGACTAGTCGACAATCGAGATTTTCACTTTCGGAATAATAGACGAATTATATCCCAAGAATACCTATACCTACTTTAAAAATTTTGCTAGCCTTATAATATCTACAAATTCAATAATAATCTATGGGATATGTCATGCAAAACCGAAACAAAATATAAAAGAGATTGGATTATATTTAAAACATCACATTCAGAATCTATCGTTCGACAATGACATCGGAGTGTAAAAATTTTATTGAAAGAAATAGCTCATTTGGCGCAGAATCATTCTGAATAAAGAAGAGTTATTTGAATTCTGCAATGTCGAAAGGAAAATTAAAGAGAAAAAAAAAATACTTACATAAAAATTACGCGGACACGCGCAAATTAATACTGATTACTGTATCCGTCAATAACATGGCTCATTTTTATTATTACTCACAAAGCATGAACATTAAAGCAATACTATAATAATGCGTGATAGTGCCGCTGACCCACTCACGTCCACCACTGCCTACATAAACAGACATCGCGCACAAATAGGGACTGCATTACATTGTCATCTGACTGGTATTCGATATGTATCGAACATAGGGTGAAAAGGGGCTCAAGGATACAACTATTAGCTGATATACCTTACATTGGATGAATTTTAGAGATGATACCGACATAGGTATATGCTATTGTTATATTGTAGTAGATCCATTCTCTTTAGTCTAAGCATCTAATGGAGTTGAGTAGCATGTTTCTTCTGTAGTGAAATTTGTTTATTAATTTATTCTGCTTAAGTGTCTGGTACTGGTTGCTCACGCTGCGGGGGTGAATGAGGCGAGGAGGATGATGATATCTACGTGGGGTGTTTTAGGGATGTTAATACAGTACATCTACATCGAAAATAAAATGTTTTATGCTTCCAAAAAGCCCATCAATGTCGTACCTATTGTCGTATGACAGTGACAGGCTTAGAACTTGTGTAAGGACATGAACCTATGACACTCGATTTTTATTATATTTATGCAAAAGAAAATGGTGCAGTTGATAACATATGTAAAAAGAATCACAGAAATCTTCAACTTTTGCTATTTACTTTTGATTATTCCAAAATACCTTCAAAATTAAACAATTACTAGTACATATATTGACACAAAATTTTGCCAATATCTTTTTTTGAGTAGTAGGTATCTACAAATTATTATAAACTAGCGGTCCGCACCGGCTTCGCACGGGTAGATAGGTATTTCAAAAAAAATAGTTTTAGTAAGGATTCCTATTTTTTTTAAATATAATAATATAGCCTATGTCACCCGGAGATAGTGTGGCTTCCCAACAGTAAAAGAATTTTTCAAATCGGTTCAGTAATTTCGGAGCCTATTCGGAGCAAACAATCAAATCTTTCCTATTTATAATTATATTAGTAGGTATAGATGACAATTGATAATTTGATTTCGATGAGATAAAGAAGAAAGTTAGTACCTACCTAATCACAATTGTCGATGTTCTTATTTATTGACTTCACATCTCTAAATTTTCTTCTGAAACATTGGTGACAACACTGCATAGTGGTTGTTAGTACACAGAGAGAGAGAGAGAGGGAGTACCAGCGATAAACCGTAATTACATTAACATTTTTCTCACTTCAGCTGTGTCCAAATAGCTAAAGTGTATTATCAGTCTGATATTGTCAACCTGCCTTAAAACGAGATCATGATATGATCACAAATGGAAAATTTCGACAAGTATATTATTATAACACACCCTGTGCAGTATAATAAGATACTAAAAAACCTATTCTCAGGTAAGTATTATAACTACTGAAAAAAAATAAACCAAAAATGAAAAATACTTTCACCAATATTTTTATATAGCTATTTTAAATTTAGCTAGGACACTTTGAAGTAGGTATGGTTCAAAATACAAAATGGAAAAAAAATCAATGACCCTGGTTATCATTACACAAGAAGAATCAGTTAAGAAAAGCACTTACCATTGCACTCTTCAGTCATAAAAAGAAAACAATAAAATTCAGAACAAAATTTCCGAAAAATGTGTATTAACATTCTAGTGATTTATCAAAATGTTTTAAAATACAATAAAATATGAAATTAGAAGAGGAAAGAATGACAAAGAGGATATACTTGTCTGAAAGGAGGGGTGTGAGGAAGCGCGGGCGTCCGAGATTTGACCTTGTAAATCAAATTCTCAAAGATGACCTTGTGTTGAGTAAGAGAAATCGACGTGCGTGCATGAGAAATTGTATGAATGTAGAAGAAGCGAAAGAAGTATATAAGGAACAATCTATATGGCGTTCCGTTCTCTCTGCCTACCCCACTTGGGGTACGGCGTGAGGGATTAGATTGTGGAAGCCAGTGAATCTCTTATGTGAGGAGCATTATACGGGCTATTCTTTTCATGTTGTTTACAATGTATAACATTCATGGTTGGTTTTATTCCTCAACTCTGAAAACAGTAATATTCAAACTATCTTTTTACTAAATAGAGTAGATATGTGTTTATGAATACCTATTAATATTTATCTATCTATCTGTACTATCATGGTACCTCTCATAAGTGATGAAGCCAGTACCTAAGTAAACTGTAGCCAATATTATTTTTGCCAAAACAGAATTACTAATTATTGTCAAATTATTTTTCGACAATTGTTCAACCCTACTACTTACTTTGCTATCATTGAATATCGCACAAGTGGGGAACTCAGCGGACTAACTGCAAGTAATGAACATGCAGATTCCCTCTTCGTGCAAATAAAAAATAATGTACGGGGGTGGCATACCTACATTATTATTATGGCTGTTTTTTTTTTAATTTGCTTTGTTTTTTGTGAATTCAAATGTTAAAAATAGTCTCAGTGTAGGGTGATATTTTTAAGATAATAATAATGATAATAATACCTCATCGCTTCATTGCAGTAGTTAAATGACTTAAATATGGGATATCTTACGTATCCCTGACTTTTACAGGACACTTGAAAACTTACAGAAAAAAATAAGAGACCTATTCTGTACCGAGGAATCCACGATGTTAACAAAAGATTTATCCCTGCACGCAATATTATTAGTAGAGTAAACAGAGAAGAAGTACCTAATGCTATACAAGTCTATTCATTCGTACATACATTATAGATATTTCCCTACATATTTTTCATTTTTAACTTGATAGTTCAGAGATTATATTTTAGTACCCAGTTAGTACCCATAATACAGGATTCATCTTAGTTTGAGACTAGCTCGATCTGTGTGAATTGTCTATGGATGTTATATGTTATTCAATCAAAATATTCTACAGATTCGTAAAATGTGTAGGTATGTACTTTGATTGAGAATCGCTATAAATAATAAATAAAGCGAAACAAGTGAAATGTGAAAAGTTGTTTTCAGTTGTTCTCATGATTATTTTATGAAAGTCCCCGATTAATGCGCAGCGCTTGTCGGGGTGTTTCGATTAGCGCACAATAGGTTGAGAAGGGGTGGCGTTCGTGTTGAATATTTTGTATTCTTTCATTTTATCAGGCCAGCCGCTGCTTTACATTAGGGTTCATTCAGCGCTTCTAAAATATCTTTTAAATGGAGGCCTATCAAACATTTCAATCAGTTTCATGCTTATTTAATACTGAAAATCTTAACATGGCTGTAAAATTCTATAAATGGACAATAAGAACGTTTGCTTAACATATGTAATTCCACAATATTTTTTATTACCTACCCTAAGAGAGAGAGAGAAAGTCCGTGGAAAGTCTTAATAAAAAACATCGGCAGAATTGAAATGTCCCACAAACGCCGACGATCACAAAGAACCTCTCTATTCTCAGTAAATTTCTCTGTTCCTCCTAGGCTTGTCCAGTAATAAATGTTTGATCCAGAGCAATTAGATAAGAAACAATTATTACTCATCTATGCCAATATGCCAAATTTTGTGAATTATGCTCAAAGCTTGTATCTATAGTAAACACACTTACAGTTTATTTATTTATTTACCGTAAATTTTATTGATTTTACACAATTTTGTGAAAAAGTAACTACATCCAATTCGAAATATAATTAAAATACAGAGGGCGAGTTCAGTACAAAGCGCGATCTCTTCCATATGGTTCAAATTGTCCACTTCATGCCATAGAAAAAAGACATCCATAGAGGGTTGCACACCTATCCCATCACTGAATGGAATATGATGAATGTTTACTACGTAATGTTTTACGAATATTAAGTAGGTACCTACTTGTCATTTTTATGACATTCAGATACTTTATTATTTTTTATTATACCATCATGGCATATCTCAAAATTGGGCTAACCAACGGACTGATTGCGTCTTCTCCATATCAATAAAAAAAAGCGTTCAGGACGGGTGGCGTGCCTTATCGCTGAATTGTAGGTGTTAATTGTCTTATACGTGAGAATCTACAACCACTTGCCTTTTACAGTATACTCGAAAACTTACAGAACTGAGTGGGAGAGCTATTCTTTACTGAAGACAAAAACTGGGAGACCAATGTTGTGCCGGGAGTTTCTCAGAAAATGTGCTCTATTTTAATAATACTTTTTCGTATAAGATGTATCTGTACCTATAGACTACTGAATTTACTTAACGTGTCTTTAGTATAACCTTAACGGATTTGGAAAAACAGCGCCAAACACATCGACTTTCCATAAAGATCCAGGGATTTCATTATTTCGTTTGGACACCTTTTATTAGAATATTTCTGAATGTGTTATTATTTGCGATACAGAGAGAACGACCTTTATGTTTATTGTACGTAGTTAGTAAGCCTACGGTAATGTTGTAATGGTAGAGATAATTATACTTAGTCGAATCGATATTGTAGAAACAAACTCATGTGTCATTCCGTAACTCCACGAGTGATTTGTTTATCATAAACATTACAAATCCTTAGAATATTTATAAGCTTAGGAGTTAAGACCACAAATTTTCAATATAATTGCTAAGTTTAAAAATAAATATTTACATAGCAGTAACACAGCAATAGGAGAAACCAATTTTCCATGTTTTACAGTACGGTCACTCTTCTATTAACGTTGCCGTTTACGATTTTCTTTACCGGCAATAAAAACAGTTGACAAAACATTGGTTTGCGCCATGGGTGACCCATCCCCTTTGCACGAGGGGGTAGTTTACTTGATGGTGGCTACGTGCTTGTACTTCCAACCCCAGTCAAACCAACCTGATCCCCTCAAACTTGTACATACAAACATACCTAGCTATATACAGAACGACCGTTCTCGCCCACCAAACATCTACTACAATCATACTACCGACTACTTAGTGCTAGATTTTAGTTGAGAGTTAAAATAATAATCACTGTGATTTTTTAAATATATTTATTTGAAATGAGTCCCAGGCTATCGAATAAGAAACTCCGTTATCATATTGGTTCGTTAGAAGAAATCACAATACTGCGACAAACTCACTCACTCTGCGTTGTATACCTAAATGTTTTCACTACCTAATGTTAATTTTTTTTATAACAATGTACAGGAAAAAATGAAATGAATATGTAACTTAATAAATATTGTAATATTGCTGATATACTACGCTGTTTCCACAATGTAGGTACGCATTTCTCTGTGTTCACATTGGCCGAAAGTTGTCATTTTCCCAGTAGAATTTGGTGTCTTTTCAAAAATAATATATGGCTAATTATTAAGTTTTCTAGAATGCATTTAATTTTATAGAAGTAAAAAGATAAATCTTTTTTTCCGCAATTAAAAATTTTTATTTGAGGGTTTTTGTAGGTGCTTATTTATATACATTAAAAATTTCTATTGGAAAAAGTTACAATATGAAAGACACTGAGTAAATTGAGGTCTTTGATCTGATGAACTAATATGTTAAATAATACATTAAGAGAGGATTTTGATTTTGCTATAAAAGAAAAAATGTCTAGATGGATAAAAAAAACCTGTTTACAATAATAAGAGATTAAAATTTAATCTTTTGCTTTTTTGTTTTTTCCTCTGGTTAACTGATACCGATGTGCGGGTTCCAAATTTGAAAATTAAATCGACATCGCACGTTTATTTTAGAAAATTCATCCGAGTGTTTTATTACGACGAACCTGCTACTTTTCACAGTGATTTTTCCGATGTAATTGTCAAAAAAATTCACTGTTATTCACGGTTGGCAGTCACAAATGTGACTGGTCTTTTCATTTCCTCCAGTCAATCATTTCTAAATTTCAGTACAATTATAAAACTCACTGCGGACCCCATGGATTGGGTATATTATATTATACCTTCCATCGAATGTCGGCTTCACGTTGCTGTAAAATTAAATACAGGTGACGCGCATTGAACATCTGCATGAATTCTTCAACTCCTGCATAAAAACTTGAGTGTGTTTGATAATATGTATGTATATAACTATGTTCCGATGACCTGGACAATCCTCTTTCACAACACACCGTCCCTATGCCAACAAAACTAAAACATCGGAAATACATATCTTGGAAAAAGGTGACTCATCTAGTGCAAAGACGCTCTGAAGGATGGAGGTTGGTAATTGCACCACGCATAAGACTGAGTAGAGTTGGATTTGATATTTTTCAGTATAGACTCTCACGATACAAGTATATTGCTTATTCTAGATCTAGATTTAGTTTCCAAAAAAAACATATTCAAATACCCTTTGTACCCACCTTTTCAGAACGAGCAAAGTGGAAACTAATGCCTTCTATACTTTGTACCTTATATATATTTATTAATAAATATGATTATCTCCTGTACGAAGTCGGATATAAAACAAGTATCAGCTATCTAATGAGAACAAAATCTTCTACTCTACAATTCTATCTATTTTGTATTCTGAATTTTGATTATTGATTAAACGCAATTTGTATGGTGATCAAATATTATGTAAGTATTTATTGTATCGTCGCGTTAATACCCATAATACAAGATTCATCTAAGTTTGGGACTAGCTCGATCTATGTGAATTGTCTATAGGTATATATGTATTGTTATGTTATGTTATCATAAACAATAGTAAAATTTACAGGCATGAATATACTTTATATTATCTACTATACCATCGTGGAATGTCTTGACTTATTATTATTATGTTGGATGATTTATTCGGTGCCGTTTAATG